>CM014277.1:37905155-37932739 GCA_004135705.1 Alloteropsis semialata
CATTTGGTTGGCGCCATAGTTTGCCGAGCCTAATCTTCGGCACGCGGCAGCTGCGTTTGTTTTGTGCCGTGTTTTTTGGCAGGCAAGCCAAACCTTCAGCAGGTATATCTATTCCACGTTGAAAACAGACATAATAACTCGCCCAACGTGCGGCCTACGATTTGTCCGCCCCGCTTGCAGCATGCCTGACATTAGCTACGGCGAGTTCTGGTTTCAAAGCAAACAGAGTTCGCGCGTGGCCTCGAGGCGTACAAATAGGGCCAAGGGTGGGTGAATCATGTGTTCTAAAAACTAAGGCTACAAGCACATATAAAAATCTATTTTAAATTTTATCTAGATGTGTACTATATTTTCTATGTGTTGCTATCTCTACCATAAAAGAGTTTTGCACCCTAGATTCCAATCCTATCAACTACGCAAGGCAATTCTAGAAAAGGTAAATACGGAATGTAGAGTGCACAATGTAAATGCGAAAGTGTAAATGGTAGAGAACGCAAACTCTCGGCGCGATGATTTTTCCCGAGGTATTGAGAAGTTAGCAAACTTCCCCCTAGTCCTCGTCGGAGCGACTTCTTGGGAAATGCCCCTTCCTTAGGGCAATGCTCCGATGGCGGGCAACTTTCGTGATAACTAACGGGACTACCTACAACACGAGTGGGTCTCCACTTGGCCTTTCGCCGGTGACCTCCGCCATTTTCACTATGGTAGAGCTTCGGCAAACCGCCAAGGGCCTCTCCTCCCTTGCACAATTATCGGCGGCCTCTCCACAAAGCTTTCTTGGAGGGTCTTGCTAGACTACAACGCCCCGGATTTACAACACTTAGTGTGTGCAAGTACCGATAGCAAGGAGGTATGCAAACCTCACTAAACTCTAGACTAAAGCCTAAAGCAAATAGCTAAGCAGCCTAAACTAGCACTAATCAAAACCTAAACCTTGTTGCTAATTGCCTAATCTTCTCTTAAGCACTTTGATGGATAGAGCACATAAATTGGTGAACATCAACACCCAACAACTTCTCCAAGCTCTAACACACTTTAAATGGCCAGGTGAAGGGGTTTTTATTGCTCCAACATTAAGAACTAGCCGTTATGTAGCCGTTGGTACTTTTCTGCATAGGACCGACTGTTGCGATGCCCATTATGTGTTGCACCGCAACTTCCTGTCCTCCACCGTACATATAGCCGTTGTGGGTCTGATAGTGGGTCCACTGTGACCACCGACTATTGCTGTGCCCCACCGCAACAATCGGTGATCGTAGCACCACAATAGTCTGTCGTTCCAGAGCCGAATCTTCAAATTCTTCAGCACCACTGACTATTGTTGTGCCCTACCGCAACAATCGGTGATCGTAGCACCGCGATAGTCCGTCATTGCAGTAGGTTTTGGCATTTTTCAGTGAAGGACCACAACTTACTCCAATCAGTATTGGTAGGACCGCAACATCCGGTCCTCACGATGTCATCAGGACCGACTATAATGCCCTATTGGTAGGTCCATTTTCCTAACAACACTTAAAATAAATATAATTATAACACAAATCATAAATAAAATAAATAATTATACAAAATATTTTGAATAAGATGAATAGTCAAAGCCATGATAAAATATCAACGACGACATGATTTAACCGCGCTATTCTTTCAGTGGTAGGCGACGTGCCCGTCGATAATGAGGCGCCTGTGGTGTCTTCGTCAATCTCAAGATCGGAACAGCCGGCCCAGTCTCTCGGAGGTGCTCATAGGGGTAGGGTTTGCGTGCGTGTATTTATAGGGGTGAGTGTGCATACGTGTGAGTGTCTGCATCTGTACCGGTCTTTCGAGAAAAAAAATATCAACGATGACAAATATTTCGATACGGAGAGAGTACTATATAGCATTATGGAGTGTTTTATTAGAATGTTGTGAGGAAGTTATCTAGCTACCATTGGATCACTTTTGCCTATTTTTTTTGGTATTTGATCTTGCTAGAGATGGCTGCTGTTCTCATCTAGTCGAGTAAAATCAAGTTGAATTCAAGAAATCATCCTGTCTGCACAGTAATTGCTTGGTGCTAAGACTGATATGCACGGAGTCCTCGTGTCCGCATGATCTCTCTAGATGAATGACGAAACAATCCATACTGCACCCATCACTCTACGGTTGATGATGCCTCGGTGTAATTTAAAAAATGGTTCGGCCCACCACATTCAATGGTGGCAGTGGCACCGAACCAATCGGCAGGCAAAAAATGAATGGATGGATCGGTTTCGGTTGGCCCCCATCACTCCTTGCCTCGGACGATGGACCACACGTTCCGGCCGGTATGCTTCATCTTCACTAGTGATGGGCGCGCGCCCATGCGCGCGTGTTGTTATCGCCGATGCATATTGATAGTATGGTAGAAATATTTTGAAAATCAACGAAACCACGCTAAAAAGATATTTTGTAGTGCATACAATACATATAACAGTATACATGACATTGTTCGGGACTGTCTGGGAGGTCTAGATGCCACCATCGTTTGAGATAATTGGCAAGACTTCTTACATCGGTGGCTGATGAGTCTGAATAAGCATAGACAATTTACAAAACATAAATAATGAGAGGTAGCTGTCATCATAATTGATGGCTTATCTTTAAGCCTATTGTTGAAATGGTGGTGCTGATGGCAGGAATCCAATGTTGCCGTTAGAGTGCTTGTTGTCTTTAGCCCTGGAAGATGAGCACTGGAAGAAAAAGATAGAAATTTCTTTTAATTTATTATTAAACAAACATGAGAAGTACCTAGCATAATGTTTTTTTACAACTATGTAGCTGAACTGGACTGAGGAATACCTTTATCCATACTTTGATGCCTTTGGTCTTTGATCGGTTGTTTGCTCATATGGGCACAGGGGGAGAGATTTAAGCAGCACTATTGGTAGTGTAGCGCAAAAATAGATTTGTGTAGAGGAAACAAAGGTAATTTTCTGTGTTTATGTCGGAAAACAGAGACTTGCTGGTACCTAATCAACATTTGTATTCCCATTCTATGAACTCAAGGTCAAAGTGTCATTAGAGAATTCCTAAAGTAAACATAGACAGGAGGAATGATATCTAGGCTAAAAAGAAATAGAACATGATGAATAAGTAAATATAATTGTACATACTACACTAGAGTGATTAACTGTGTCACAAGAGTAATGAATAAGTAAATATAATTGTACATACTACACTGGAGTGATTGAGATGAACTGCGTCATAAGAGTATATAATGTTGTTTTCAAAAGGATCTGCCATGTGCTCTAGTTTTTTTTTGGTCCTAGGATGGGGCATAGAGAGGAAAAGAATCAGTAAATGTAGTTTAAAATTTAACTATATGTGTATATACAGATTCAGTGTAAAATGCAGGATGTCGTAGTACTGATGTGAACTTTACCTCTTATCTTCTCTTGGAAAGCTTCACATCTGGGTCCTCAGGAAGTTCTGATCTACAAACATAATATAGCTTAATTTTTTCCATAGTGGCCCCGCTCTACATTAAATTAGCTAGCATATAACAAATAACAATATCTAACTGCTTGAAAAGCAATCTAAGATTAGGGGGAAACTTACACCTACTTCACCATGTGGAATGAAACGTACGGATCTACATCTACTTTGCTGCGTTTAAGGTGGCATAATTATATTTTAGTTTTTGGAATAGCTGGAATGCTAAATAACTATTGCAGTGAGAAAATTCAGATGCCAATGTTCAGTATATGGTGATTGGTATCAGCAAAATATAAACAATCCAAGAAATTATGGTTGCATAGCTGGACTGTGCCATGTTTTCTTAATTGAGTCCATTCTAATCAATGGTAATCGAGGTGGGTTAGTTATTTATCATTAGCTGTGAATGTGATAGAGCAAGGGGAGCTAATTTTAGCTCTTGTATGCACTATTGCCCTTTCAAAAAAAAACCTTTGAAAAAAAATATACAGCAGCTATTCTACAAGATTTCCAATTTGACCTTTAGCATAGCAGCATGAGCTATGGTCCATACTAATAATCCATCCTGATAAGAATGGGAGATATTTACAGAAGTTACGTAAGTGTTTAGGTGCAGCAGGTTTGATAAGAAATTAGATAAGATATTGTTACAATGACTCATATTAAAGCATGTGTAAAACTCTGCAAGAACAAAAGATGCAATCTTAGATGACAAAAACATATGTCCATGTCAAATCTTTTCTTTATTTTTGTGTATGTTGTTCTGTGTTGCAGCCCATAAGGATGATACTCATTTAGTAAATAAATGCTTGGAGAACATCCGTACCTCATTTATTTAGTAAACAAATGCTTCTCTTTGTGATGTATGAAAATTGCAAACCTGATTAGTATAGCATGAAACAATTTATAAGTTATAGAAGAAAAATAGAAGGATATGATATTTATGCCAAGGGAACCAAGAGAACGACTTAGAATTTAGGTACTGTAAACTTATCATAAACTAAAGAGATCGACTTACATGCAAAGGGCCTAACAGAATGAGTCAATAGATGGAAACATACATAGAAACTAAATTTGCAGTGAATACAAACATGTTGCTGGTGGCATAACAAAATGAAGGATATGAGACGATCAACATTTACCTTGATGTTAAAACATGGCACCTGCAAGGATAATCTGGGCAAGAAATTGTGTGCTTTTAACATAGCACCTGCAAGGATAATCTGGGCAAGCAACGGTGTACCTGCAAGCCAAATATTAGTGTTTACAGGTACCTTTTTAAAATGAATTGCAATGCTAAGCTCAATGACCATTCAGAAGCTGCCAATTTACATAAATTTCTAACAACCCATGATAGGTTCCTAAGAACTCCTTGATTCTGGTGCAATTTAGATATAATTTTCATAGAACATTGAATCACCAGAAAAAGAATCAAGAAGTAAATAAGAAAAACTGATGACACATGTTTAAATACATAACATCTAGGTAACTTATCCTCACGTTAGTTACCTACGAGATCCTTCTTCCTCGGAGATGCATGATTTCACCTCTTAACAAAGCACAATCTGCTGAAGGTAACAATGGCAATGCTACAACGCAGTCTGCAATAAATTATGGCAGGATCCTTCTTCCTTGCAGACACATGATTTCACCTCTTAGCCAAGCACAACCTGCTGAAGGTAACAATGGCAATATATAAGGAACTCACAATTCTGTTTGTATGACAACTATGAATTCTGACCAGGACATGTTAACAATGTTGTGCCCCCAAATTGAAATAGATGAGGCAACCCCATGACATCTTACTACCCGTGCTATACTTTGAACTGAATATACAGACAGTAAACACAATTAGCTATCTGATCAAATTTCTGTGTGGAATTAGCTAACAGAAGATCAGATGAGTACCACTAAATCTTATAGTAGTATACAATTAGAATACACTGAACGTACTGGATATCAAGAAAATAAATTGAAATGGCACAAATGCACCCTGAAAATCAGATCTCACCTCACCTTCAGCAATGAACAGTTGCTTCTTCCATTCTATTTATCCAATCCCATGTGGTTAATCCATGGAGAAAAAAGAACGATGAGCAGGTGGAGGCTTCCCGTGATTTCGCCGTAGGATGTTGTGCTGGAAGACAGCGGTGCATACAGGCAAGGAACTCGATTTGATTTGGGGAAGTTAAATCCAATGATTACAAATCCAATTTAGTTTTTTTTTGGACCAAATCCAATTTGGATCAGGAAGGGACAACGCCGCGCGTCTGTACAGAGATTGAGACGTCGAGCAAGGAGAGGATGGTGGCCAGAGGAAAATATCACCTGCAAACTTGAGGAGCCCTCCAAAGAGAAGACCACCAGCACCATTGAAGGGAGGCTGCGCGGCCGCCGCCGCCGTCGCTGCCGTGCGCCCTCTGCTCCGCCTCCGCCCGCGCATCACTACTGCCGTCGCCGCCGCCTGCGCTCGCACGGAGCAGCATGGCCAGCCGGCACCCGGCACCGCCGCGCTCGCATGGAGCAGCAGGTTCAGATGGCAGGGCCGGGGTTAGGCTAAAAATCACCATGCAGAATGGCTGGATGAAGTGGAGACTTAAGTGAAATCGGCCAGGCTGGGCAGCTCACACGGTCCTGAAAGTGGGAGGGGCGGCGCTTTTCAAATTGACTGGCACACGACGAACCTCAAGATTTTGGACCTGCATAGAAGTTTAAGCAAATCTTTCAGGCCACAGTGTTAATTTCAGAGAGTCAACGCCTGACTTTTTGGACGTCAACACAAACTAATTAATACAGCCCTCCTGACGGGCAAACTGGCAGTGCATCTCCACCTGGGCGTCGAAGCCAGGCGGCCCCCCATTCATGGCGATGTGCATGACATGGATCTTCGCCTTGTGGAAGTTGTCGGTTTCGAATGGGCAGACGGGGCAGTGGAACCAATCCTTGCCTGAGGGGGTGCTCCTGATGCGGATGCGCATCCGATCAGGATCGTCGTCGTCATCGTCCTCGTCACCTGCCGCCGGCTCCGCCTTAACGAGCTCCGGCGGATGCTCGTCGTAGTCGTCGTCGCGGTCCTCCTGATGAGCCTTGGACGACGACGGTGGCAACTCCGGCACGCCGCCTGCCATGGCGCCAACTCCGAGAGCGCCACCTGCGACGCCGGCAACTCCGGGCCTGACTCCTCCGCCGGGTCGGCTGCACCTCGAGCTCTCTTGGGAGATGGCGAGCGCGAGGCGGGAGACAGCGACGGCGAGCACGAGGCGGGAGACCAGCCACAGCGGCGCGCCCCCGACGAACTATCAGCAGCAGCACCCCGCAAGCGATGAACACAGTACAAAAAACCTTGATGAACAGTACAAAAAACACTAATGAACCCAAGGATCCTGCCAACAGCACACCTTGCCCTAAGATGTATGGACTTACCGAAGATGGTGTCACGCCGGTGGGAGCCATCGACGTCGAGAGGAACGGCGAGAAGGCGGAGCGCGGCGAGATGGCGAGAAGGCAGAGCACGACGAGCGAGGAGAAGGCATGCGAAAGGATGAATGCGCACTGTGTTCTTGTTTATAGCCTCCTACAAACTGAAGACCAACGGACTCTCGTCCATCCCAAACTCACTGACGCCCGGGCCCTCTTGGCATTGGGACCCATCCGTCATGGACTAATGCTGGCAGACTCAGGGGAGCATGGGGAGCCGACAGGACGGGACGTTGGGAACCGATGAGCGTGAGGCAGAGACGACGGGATGTGGGGGTCAGAGAGTTTTGACCTTTCGGTTCACAGTGTATACTCTCCATCGCAGGCACACTGACGGCCGGGCCCCCTTAGCATTGGGGCCCACCCATCATACACTCACCCACCCGTGAAACCGGTGACAGTAAATGGGTGTAAAACCGGTGACAGTAAATGGGTCTCTCACCTCTCCCATCTTTGAGCAAACAGTAAATGGGTCTCTCCCCCTCCAATCTTTTGTCTCTTTTGTCTCTTGGCCAAATCTAGATCTATTTTGGATTTATTTTGACAATAAAAAAATGATTGACAACAGATCGGAACCGAATACTTAAAAAAATGCAGACGAGGTAGAGAAACAAACAACAAGTGGTTCAGTGGTTAGCGCTATGCTTTGCGTTGCTAAAGATCGATGTTCGATCTTTCCCCTCCACCCTTTTTGTGATTTATTTATTTTGATTTTTTTGAAACTTGGAACATGTATTGAATTCACAAATTTGGGCCAAATAAAATGGTTTTTTTTCCTGAAATTCTTAGAAAAAAGTATATTATATCACTTCAAAGGAAATGTCATCCCCACGTACATAATCAATTGAGAGTCACAATAATTGGGTACATAATATCAAAAGTGACCATATGGTACTAAACACTTCAAAGTGAAGGTGAGTGGGATGTGTCAAAGTGTTTTATCCTTCTAAACATTTAATCATATATTTCTATAACCAAATGTCTGTGAGTTGTGCATACCCACAAAAGCACATTAATTGCCAAGTGCAACTTCATTGGAGACTTTGACATTAGTGTATGACATGCTAAGTTGGTTTTCGTAATGATGTACCAAATAAACTCGTGAAACTCAACGCAATGGAATCCATTAGGTAGCTTATGTTGTTCTAAGAACGTAGAAAAAAATCACCTGATTTGGACAACAATTGCGTAATGTAAACATGTTTAAAGTTTTGATTAAGAATCAAAATACATAAAAATATGAACAACTGATGAACAAGTGGCCAAGATCCTGGCGCCGACAGGTGTGACCCATAGGGCAACCGCACGCGAGGAAGACTCCTCCTGGTCAGCGCGTCGTCGTGACCCGAGCGGTGTGTCGTCAACAGCATGTGCGTCCCTTGCTTGTGGGCCCGACCTTGTGGGCCTCAGGTTGTTGCCCGTATTGTCAGTGACTAGGATGAAAAAAAATGCCGTATCCCCAGATTATATTAATAGAAGCCCAGCCACCCACCCATCCACCAGTTGCCTTTTTGCCTTCTCGCCCAATACATCCCATCACCATTGGGGTTTTCATGCCTTCCTCGCCACTCGCCGCCCGCATCGCCTTCCTTGCACCGCCCTCCTTCACTGCTCGCCGGATGCCTCGCCTAGCCTCCACCCCTCCCTGATGGTGAGCAGGAACGAGAGCCCCCGCAGGCAGCTGAGCAATGCTAGTTCGCGCTTGGCCCGCAATCCGGCGGCAAGCACCTCGTTGCCTCCTGCAAGACACCACCGCGTTTCATCCACCCGGCGTGTCGTGGAGGCATCGGCCTCCAACGAGAACATACAGGCGGAAGGCCCCGACATCAGACTGGGACTGCAGTCAAGCGCCGCCGTCGTCGCCCACCGGAACAACGGAGAAGCCGAAGCCTCATTGTCACGCCAAAAGACGGTTAGCCAGACACTTCCCTGCATCACTGTATTCTTAGTTCTTTCGATGTGAGCACTTTAGGATTTTGGTGATGGTGGCAGAATTAAGTTTGAGGGAGTAGTATTATGTGGGGTTTTTTCCAATCAGATGCATGCATTAGATTAAGATTCACTAATCATAGATTCATTTTCGCTAGATTCACTTTTGGTAGATTGACTTTTGGTAGATTCACTTTTGATTAAGATTCAGTAATGATAGATTCATTTTCGCTAGAGGCACATTTTCACCGAAGCTTGGATCGAGGTTGAGCCGGACGTGATGTTTACAGACTGGCCGGATTGTCCTGGAACCTTGAATGAGGTAATTAACTTATATGTTGCATTCTGATGATTGGTAGTCTATCAGGATACTGCTAGCATTATGCTTAATCAAATTTGTGAGCTTTACTAGTGGCATGTGAGTTAAATGTTCAACATTATTTTGCATTCTCAAATCTGTGTTTTTTAAAAAATGTGATAGGCGCAGTGAAATAGACAGTTTTTTACTGAAGGATAGGCAGATTTGGCACCAAAATTGCATCTTATGGACTTGTACTTGATGATTTAAATTTTCTGACCCATGTTTTCCTTGTAATGCAGAGAGAATGAAAGAAGTATGAAATTTGCTTCCCCAAGATGCAATGCAAGATGATGCTAGATGAGAGGAGTGACGAGGACGAGTATGATGACCTACCAAGTCTGGTAGAGAGGTACAATGTTCCTGCCCTTTAAGCATGAGTAGCTAATTGAAGTTTAATCTTAGCTGATTATATTTTCTGAAATTTTATTTTGCAATTTCCATGAATGTCCAAATGCTTACTAACCCTGATTTAAAATGTCAGCTTCGAGCGATGGCGGAGAATCAGTTATATTAGCATATGCAAATGAAAGACGTTGCTAAGCTTAAAGGAGGACCATCACCTGCTTGGTGCTCGGAGCTGGTCCATGGCCCTCATCGTCGCTGTCCTCAAAGGAATGCAGTTTGAAGGTTGTTTTACCGAAGTCAAACATATACTCCTTTCCATCCTTCAATTTTACATGCATGCACAAGACATATGTTAACTACATACAAATATATGCGAAAATATAATCTGACTCTCCAGTCAACTACATCTGACTCACCTCAAAGATAGGCGAGGATGACACTCCGGTTTCCTTCACCTTGGCCTTCTCTGCATGGTACCTATCTACAAAATACTGCGGCACTGGCGGCTTTGCAGCTGTCATCTGTTGATAGGCCGAAATGATTAAATCGGGCTACCATGATTAATGTACCTTCTATATTTAGATTGTGATTGCATAAAAAAATTAAGAGATGGATTTATATTAAAAAAACATGCTACTAATTAACAAGCCAAGTACAAAATACATGCTACCTTCTGGTGACATTACTCCTCAAGTACTTAGAGCATATGTAAATCATTATCCAATTAATACTGCATGCATCACATATGATAGTGAGACTACCATTGAATCAAAACATCATAATGATGAACTAATGCAAACATCTCACTATATCTTAGTTAAGACATCACAGGTGAACATAAAAACATAACACTCCTCCATACTCCCAGCCCATTTGTGGCGACATTAATCCTCATGTGCTATAGTCAAAATCATCTAAGACAATGGAGATGTTGGAAGGGTTTGGATCACAGGAGTTCTGGGAGTTGCAGATGCGCCCAGATTGATCCCCTAGATCCAGGGGGTGCCGGCGGGACTTGCTTGAAATCCCACTGGCACGTCACCGACGTCGGGCTTGACGTCATCGTCGAAGTCCATCGCGGGCGGTGGGGGGCCGCGCCTCGACGACGAGGGCCTGGACGAAGCAGGGAATCGCTCGAACCGACCCCATTTATCGCGGGGCTGGCTCCGGGAGATATGGTTGTTGGGGCGGAGCATCCTCGACGTGCGATTGGAGGGTGGTTGGAGGGGATTAAGGGAATGGAAGGGCTATTGGAGGGGAGGAAGGCGATGCGGCGATCGGGGATGGGAGGAAGAAGAAGAAAACCTAGTCTTTGATGGGATGTTTTGGGGGAGAACTGGAGGAAGGAGAGGCGGGGTTACCGGTTTGGCTTCTTTAGGAAGATAGATGGTGGGGGACCGGCAGTTGTTTCCATCCAAAAGCAGAACCCCTTTTGTCCCCGACATGTGGGACCCATCGAACCTAGGCCGCACGGGAGTCGGTACGTGACGCGCTGGCGAGCCGCGAGAGGCTTATTCCTTGCGTGCGCTGTCGTATGTGCGACTGACACGTGGGCCCAACCTATCGGTGCTGTGCTTCTTCATCAGTTCATCATCAGTTCTTCATCAGATCTTCATGGATCCTCGTATTTCGCAATTTGGCTCATAATGAAAACTTTAATCGTGTATAGACTTCTCATTTGTTGTCCGATTTAGTTGAATTTTTTTGCTCGGGTCACAAAACATCTTTATATATCTCATGGGTTACATTGCGCAAAGTGTCTCCACTTTGATTTTGTACCTTACTGGAAATTTGTCTTAGCATTTCATACACTAAGACCTTACCATCCAATCAAGGTGCATTTGCTAATGAGATTTAGTGAGTAGGCCATCCTCAAACACATGTGCATATAGAATTATATGATGGAATGTTTAAATGGAGCAACTCGTACAACCTCTTCCACTCTACTTGGATATGGACTTGAAGAGGACTATATATATATGGTATGCCATGTAGTAATCTTACATGGACAAATCACTCTCCTTGTTGTATGTTGGTTCAGTTTGAAAATGATCAATGATCACATTCCATGAAGTACACTGCGCGGAGTGTCTCCACTTTGATTTTGTACCTTATTTGAAATTTTTAGCATTTCATACACTAAGACCTTACTATCTGATGAAGGTGCCTTTGCTAACGAGATTTAGTGACTAGGCCATCCTCAAACACATGTGCATATAGATTTATATGATGGAATGTTAACATGGAGCAACTCATACAACCTCTTCCGCTCTACTTGGATATGGACTTGGAGAGGACTATAAGGCATAGGTCATGTAGTAATCTTACATGGACAAATCACTCACCATGTTGAATGTTGGTTCAGTTTGGAAATGATCAATGATCACATTCCATAAAGTTCAAAACTCAAAACATTTGCCTAGACACACATTAAATTGCATCAAAGGTTTCACTTATGAATCGAAAATATAAGCAATCTACGTTTTCTCTTTACGAAAGCGTAATCTCCTATGTCTCCCCAACTTGTGGGACCCACTGGTGGCACACGATTTCGTTGTATCTACATAAAAATGAATTCTCCTAAGTGGTAGACATGTGGACCCTCTAGTCATGACAGATAATTTAGGCGCCGCCGACGATGCGCACGACGCTTTCGGCGATGAGGCGTCTTCCCCCAACCAATATTTACTGCGGTGTCCGGGGATTGGCAGACGCTTTCGGCTCCTCTTTAGTCATTACATACAAAAATTTGGACTGGCCGCCTAAACCAATAGTTACTGCGGTGTTGCACGGCTTCTCCTGTGTCGTCGACATGTGGGACCCATTAGTCATTACGAAAAATTTGGACTGGCCGCCTAAACCAAAACAGACACAGCCCGCCAGAATCCGAATTCCCCCACCCCAAAACTCCTAAACCAGCGGCAGATGCGTCCTCCGCCCCACTTCCCCCCAAAGCCACCGGCTGCTGCGTCGTGCAACTTCCACTTTCCTCCAAAATCAGATTGAGAGGCGGCGAGGGGAACGATCTGGTGGCTCCGGTGACTCCTTCCATGACAACTCCTTCCAGTTCCGGACCGGCGACTCCATCCATGACAACTCCTTCCAGTTTCGGATCCGGCGATGTAGCACAGCGGAACCGAGGACGACGAGCTCCGGCCATCATAGTGGAAGAAGCCGAGGTGGAGTTAGATGAAACGGTGCTTGCTCCTTACCTCAGGTTCGTATCCCCCCTCTAGTGACGGCTAGGGTTTCTACACAAACAATGCAGTGTGCAATATGTTTATGCATATAAGACCTGCTTCTAGGGTTTGTGCAGATGGATTGCCGCAATCCCCATCTATTGTGCCTTCGATAGTCATATATGCTCCCTACACCTAGGGATAGTAGTAGGATGACAACCATTCGCAAGGATTTGATGTTGCCTCCGTTTGTTCTTTAATTGGCGCATGATTATATGAAACACTCAACTAGGTTTACATCACATGGATGAACATTAGTTTCAGTAATTTTTTTTGTGGATGATTGAACTGATGAGTATACAAGCGCAACTATTATAGTTAGGGTATTTTCGTCTTTTATCATGTACTACGTACTAAATCTGAATTGTTCATGCTACTGGCTTATTGGTTTTTATGTGCACATATATACAGCACCCCGCTGACATGTGAGATGTGGAAGGTTACGGCCTTATGCTGCACCAAAGAAGGAGAAGAACTAGATCGCATAGTCCATATGAATCTTGACAAGGCTCGAATAATCTTTATTGTCCTAATAGATATCAAAGATCAGCTTGGGTATGGTGTCTGGAACTACTACTGCTACTACCTTAGGAGAAGCGGAAATGATACAACAACTTTTGAGGCAATTGATACAAGAAAAGATGTAGAAACCATGGTTTCAGAATTGGATTCAAGTGATGAGAAGAAACTCAGGTTGGTATTGTGTAGACAACAAGTTATCACTACCTTAGCAAACATTACACCCCTGAAATGACGGCGTCCATGGGAGAATGAGGAGTCTGATGATGATGATGCTGCTGATGACGGCGATGAGAATATTGATGAATACAAAGTTTGGCTTAAATCACTAGGCGACAAAACTGGTATATATGATGTTTGTACTACACTATCCACATGTACCTATAACTGTACTCTTAACTCACATAATATTGTTGGTAACTTGCAGAACTACACGATGTGAACAGGCGTCAAACAGTACTCACATACAAAGAATGGCTTAGGCAGGAAGGCCTTCTGAGACGAATTGGTATATCCTTTTTGATTTGCACATCTTACTTATACTCAAATTTGTGAATGTACTAAGTGCAAGTTTTAAATCTTTTTGCAGCGGCTTATAGTAGAGCTCGAGGTCAATGTACAGAACCACTCGATGAGAGCAATGGTAGTAGCACGACACCGCCAGCAGAACCGTCATCACAATGGCTGTTGACCGTCAATTCCTATAGAAAATACATCAAATATAAACACCAAATGTAGTAATAGGGTTTAATACTAATGAATTCCACGAGTGTTGGTGTTTTGACTTGTCTTGCAGGAAATGATCAAAATAACACTATGGGGTTGAGAAGGATCCAAATATATCATTATCACAAACTATCTCAAAAGTCTATTTGGGTGACACCATTGCGTAGAGCTCGTTAAGATGAATCCAATAGCCATATCATTTGTATCAATTGGATCCCAGATGACGAAGATATAAAATGCACATTATTTCTTAAGAGGTGCTGACGTCAGCACTAGTGACAACACTGGTACACCACGGGCCCACGGTGCACAGCAAGGCCCAGGGACCGGTGCAGCAAGCTGCGCCATGGCCAGTTGGCCGCATGCCCACGCATGGGCCTTGGTGTTTTGGGCATGGGGTCAACACCCCTCTCCGACCAAACCAACATGACGAGGGGCCCATGGGCCAGCAGCGGGCATGCGCACGCCCAGGCGCCCGCACCGGAGAAGCCACGGGAATGCGGCACGGATGGCCACGCGGCGAGCCGTCGTAGGCTGCCTTGCAGCATGCGCGTGCAGGAAGAGTCCCGCTCGGGACACGTGGCGGCGCACCAGAGGCCGCGCGGCCAGTTTCGCGAGAGGCGGGCGGTAGGCGCCGGTTTTGGCCGGTTTTTCCCTGGTTTTGCTGCATCGACTCATACAGGAGATAGAGGGGCGCGGTCAAGCTCGGTTTTCTCTTGGTTTTTGACCAGGGGCGCCCAGTTCTCTCTGGTTTCCACCGGTTTTGCGCCCCCACCGCCTCCAGGCGCGAGGAATTAGCACCACCGACCCTCGGGACGTTGGTTCTTGGGCCAGGTGGAGGGAGGAGAGGAGTTGGAGGGGGAATATTTCCTAGGATCAAGGGGAGGATCTCCACTCTCTCAAGTCTCCTCCACACTATAAATAGAGGGCTCCACCCTCTCATTCAACACACAAGGAAGTGAAGCAAAGCTCAAGGCAAAGATACAACGTAGTGTTAGAATAGGTGAGAGGTGAGGCGAGTGTCCGGGAGAAGCCGAGGATGTCGGCTCCTCTCCTCTTCTTGTACCTCGGCGGATGCGGCTCTGGTTCAAGTATCATCTGGGTATTTTCTTGTATTTTTGGATTATTATTTAATTAAGTTCAAGCTTTGCTTTATTTACTTGTGGGCTCCTCACTGTGATAAGTGTCTTAGTACTTGCAAAGCTAAGATAGTATTTAATTGAGTAGATGGATGTCTAGTCATGTTGAATACCTTGGAGTGCGCCTAGTGCCACGGATTTGTAGTGGTAGACCCAAGTGGTGATAGCCCTGACGGCCTACGTAGTCCACCATGTGAGAAGCACTAGAGAGTAGTAGGACCATTGCTTGGCTTGCCTAGTCCCCTTCCGATCCCTTTCCGGACTAGGACGGTTGGGCGTCCCGAAGCAAGTAATACAGTAAATGACTTGAGCTATTCTTTGATTACCCAGAATACCTAGAAATAACCCTCTCTACCTTGTTCACATTTATCGCTTCTGTTGTCCTTGATCGTTCTTAACTCGTCATTAGTACACACACATTCCCTGTGGATTCGATACCCTGGAATACTCTCAGGTGAAAGCAACATCGGTATCCGTACGCTTGCGGATTTATCTGTGATCGTTAAAAATACCAACAAGATTTTTGGCGCCGTTGCCGGGGAACGGTTGCTATACTAGTGTTGAACTGAGTTCGCCCATGTATCCCCATTCCATACCATCACATCATTTCATTTATATTTTACCATTCATTTTCATCACAACCCATCCATCTTTCATATAAAAAAAACTAGCAAGAGCATGTTCTTTGGTTAAGTTCTCCCTCGGGTATTTTTCGTCGCTAACCATTACAGGTTGAAACTAAAAAGAACGATGGTGCATGATGCTTAAGAACATGAGAGCTACATCATCTGCAACAACATGGTAAGTTTTTGTAATGGAACAAAATTCGAAGGAGGCCAACACACACTTGATTTTGTTGTCCAACGACACAAAAATCCAAGTGTGGGGGAGGTTTGCATGTATTCCATGACAGGTTCCATTATTACCAAATTTTTATCTTTGGTTTATAGATGATGCTAGTTCATGTATCCTTTCTTGCTATTAAAAAATTTAAAAAAATCCCAAATGCCTGCCTGGAGGTAACCAGGCATTATCCCTTGCATTTCGAAACATTCATGTTGCACATCATATTTGTTTCGAATCATTCATGTTGCACATCATTTGCAAGCAAACTCTTGTGCCTTCTTTTTGAATGGGTGGCTCCTCGGCTTTGAACTGTATTCGAGCATTGTGCCTAGTCTAGGTGGGTGGCCAAATCTTTCACCACCTATCTATTCGGGTTCCTAGTCCAACTCATGCAGCCCCTACAGGGTCGGTTAATTGCTAGAACGTGGTTGGTAGACCGATCAATAGGGTTAAATAGAACTGACTCCCACCACGTCATTTAGATCAAAAGGGTGATCAGTTTGCGCTTTGAGAAACACCAGGCCTCGAGTTTCTTACAAATTGCATATCATGTTTTTTTTGCCCTCATTTGGATTTCCAATCTCATAGCATGTTTGTTTTGTTCATGCATACTTAAATTATTTGACATACTTATTTCCCGACCATAATTGCATTAAAAAAAATCTTTTGCCGGCGAGTCTCAGTGGGATTAAGACATCAGGGGGTACATGCCATTGCGGCATTGCACCTCGGTAATCCCCAAATGCCTCCTGGTTTCACCTTGCCTTGCATCCTTGGTCCTTGTGTGTGCTTTCATGAGAAAAGGTGTTTGTTGCGTGCTCGTGTTTTGCATATGTGTCAGTTACTTGTTGGGGGCATCCCAAACATTTAGCGCATACATGTTTTCCACGTGCAACCACGTCACCGTTATTAATGTCACCAAGAGCCAAGGAACTACCACGATGGCAATTCTAAACTCATCATCCGGCGCCAGTGGTAAGTATAATAAGGTAAGTGGAATGTCATGCTTTTGACTTTAAACAAAGCTTTTCCGGGAGGTAACCCAAAGTTCACCATTTATATACTCATGTTCATCTCCATTTGAAAATAGCTTGATTAGGTTCTTATGCTTCCTTTATCTATCCTCGTATGCTCTGGTTTGAATGTAATCTATAGGTGCATTCATAGGCCTTTTAAATTAAACGTGGTGCTTAAGTTAAACAGCATGCTTTAATTAAAGTTGACATGGTGTCAAGTTTGATTAATGAACCTTTGAGCAAATGCATGTATAGATATTGGTTGTATCTATGGACTAACCCCTGCAGGAAAGATTTCAAATTCAAACGGGTAAGTCATCAAGCTTGATTCAAACTGGAGATAAATCAAGACATTGGATGCACAGCAACAATGTTGCACAATATACAAAGAGGTACATCACCTTTTGAAGGTCCACCGTGAGTATATTATTGCAAAACCCCCTTGTGATCATGTTGATGCAATTTAAATTCAGCCTTGTATGAGTTGTGCTTAAAAGAAAGTGGTGAAAATAAAATTTGAGAAAAATAGTGCTTGAAAAGAAATATTAAAATAATGGCAATCAGGATCTACGCTTAACATGTGTTGGCATTTCTTAGCATCACCACTACTGGAGTGATGGTACTAGAGATGCCTTAATATAGATCTTAGCGTTATACAAGTTCTGCAAGCGCACAGAAGTACATTGTAGCATTTCACCCGGGAGTATTCCAGAGTATCGTATTTATTTCCTCAGGGAAAGCGTATGGAAAAGTAATATATTTCCCAATGTATCAACTATATCATAATCAATATACCAGGACTAGGCCAGGGGATAATATGATATGAACGATTGAGTATGTTGACACACAGAAGATTTCACTGCTCATTATGTAAGTCTAGTTAGTATGAAGGTCCTACGAGAGAACTAGGGATTCTATGTACTTCTTACAAATGGGTTACATTCATTACAAGCGTATCCTATACAAGCTTAGGAAGTGATACATGTTAGAGGACAAATCGAGGAGTCGTGGGATCCCCTCATCCAAGGGTACTGTCACGATGTTTATCACTAAGGCCTGCAAACGCCCAAACCCGAACGGCGAGGATTACAAAGGACGGACAGGGCTCTTCATCTTGAGCGGTTGAAAGCCAGAACAATTTTAGCGAGAGCACTTTTCCCTAAACCTTTGTTCCACCATCACACCGGAGGTTTTAAAAAAAAGACTTTTGCAAGAAAAACACAAGACTCCTCAAGTGACTCTCAAGTCGCTCATTTGTGTTTATACCTCTACCATCACTCCTCTCAATTTCCCTCAAAAGTATAAACAAATGGGGTTCATAAATGGGAAACTATTGTTTCACATATGCATTGCTTATCTTGTTGAGTCAAATCCAGGATCAATGAAGAATTAAATCATACACTTAAATTGGAGTGTGCAAGTGTGGATATGTGGCACTGGAAGAATGAACTCCTTTTAGAGAATTTCTCTTCTTTAGAAATTTTGCTATAAAGCTTGGCTCTCTTTTTTTTTTCATCATGGACTATACGGTGTCCATAATTTTTTTCTATCTTTTTTTTGGCTTTCATAGGGAGCCTAAGCCTTATTCCTAGAAATATTTTTAGAGAAGAGTCTCTTTGGAGTACTTTATTCTAACGAACAAGTGATAAGCATGTTGCTTACTCCCAGGATAGAAGTATTGCAAAAGTGGTGACGTGTACGTGACTCCAATTTTTTAAGAGCATGAAGTAAATCTTACAATGATCGCAATGAACTTGACAGAACTCAAAACAAATACACATGCTTTTTGTACGTGGTTGGAATATGGGATTCTGGTAGGATCTTCACTCTTCACTGAGGAGTCTAGACTTTTGTTCTTTTTGAAATAAAAACTCCGGGATCAGATTTCACTGTGGTAAAGATAAAGCAACTCTAGCTTATTATCTCATAGCTCCCAACAACCTAGAATCAGATTTAGCATTTGCTACCCACAAGTTTTAAGTCTTCCAAGGAAATCATTAATTTAAGCCAACAAATTCAAGACACAAAAGACTGCCTTATTGAGACTTGCATAATTTGGGAAAGTCATAGCAAGTGTTCATCACTTCCAAATAGAGTTTCATCTTTCATTCGTTTCCATTTTCATCATCATTTTTTTAACAAGATAAAAGAAAAACAAAGAGAATGGTTCAGACAACTTACCTGTACAGGGGTCCTCCCCCAAGCTGGACTTTTCACTGCTGGCGGTAACGAGGGTCATTCGGGTCAAGCCTTGAGACCGAAGGTAGGCAGTTAGGTTATGGTTGCCCGCCTGGATGCTGTTCTGGAGGGTGTTGAAGTTCTGTGCTGACTGGTCCCACCAAGCTTGCGACTGCTGCACATGCTGGGTTAACGTATCATCAATACGGTGAGTGGTTACCTCTAGGGTTCCCATGCGGTTGGATAACCCATCCATGCTGCTGCGCCAGTCCCTTGTCGAAAAGGAACGTCGGGCGTCGAACGGAGGAGGGCCGCCACTTGATCTAGACGACTGATGATAACGCGGGTCTTGGGGATTCCATTGTGCGTGCGGCGCTTCATGCCATCCCGAACCTCCTGCCATGTATGGTGGAGGCGGCTGCGGCTGCTCCCAGTTTGAACCCGCTGGTATGTATGGCGGAGTTGGAGGCTCCCATGCTGATTGTGCCTGCGGCACTCCGGCTTCTCCCCGTCGGGACATGCTTCTTGTCACCCTCCCTGTCACGCTTTGCCTGCCTTCCTGTTGCAACTCCAACAAAAGTGTTTTGCATCTGTACAACCAGTATTCCAGTGCTGGCAACGGAATTCTGGTTGTGCTATTATGATAAACCATAACAAGCTTTTGGTCTATGGCATGAGTAACAAGGTGACTCTGAACAAAATGAGACTCGTCCAGAGTTGGGCGAGGCTGCGGAAGGAACTCGACTCGATAATTGTCTAAAAGGCCCATCGACTCAAAAATGCGAGTAACCAAAGAAGTGCATTCAATGGGACCTTGCCTCTTAAAAACACCCATCCATTGATCAATCATGAAAACAACATGTGAGACTTTTATCTTCTTAACCATTGCATATAATAATTTTAATTCATCAATGCGCACGGTTCGAAGATCATTTCGAGGAAATAGAGTCATAGCAAGCCAGCGGTGCATGAAACGAAGAGTGGGATTATGAATGTGACTAGTTCTAGGGGGAGTGCCATCTGTGATACCCGAGATATCCCGCCAAAAGGGTTCTCTCACAAAATGCCTCAAAACTTTATCAACTTCCAAGCTGCAACGCTTGCTAAAACCCAGATAGGTACTAAGCTGCCTCCTAGAAACGAAATACTCTTCCCTCAAAAAGCGAAAAGTAATCCCTTCCTCACCCTTTCTCAGAGTAGCAAGAAATTGGATTGTTAACAAACGACACCCATCCTCGTTAATGCGAGCAAAATCCGACCATCCCACAGCACCCCACACGGTTTCAAAATCAGTAGCCATACCTGATTTCTCCATGAGTTCGCTTGTGAACACACGCGTGTGATCAAAAGCGCGACCCAGAAGAATTTGATACGCTTCCAGTTCATAGCCTTCTTCGATGTCAAGTTGATCGTCGGAGATGAACGCCGGGCGAGGATCATCGTCGTTTTGGTTGCTGCTGGAGCTGTCCCCGTTGCCATCTCCATTGCCACCGCTGCCACCGCCTCCTGGCGCCAGCACCGGTGTAGTAGTACTGGTCTTCGGAGATCTCCATGGAGTGTTGGCTGTCCATCCTCTCTTCGGAGCCACCAGCTGATTCCATGATCTCCGTGCTGGAGGAGATCACCTCAGTGCTCACTGAGTGTCGGCTTCTCCTTGAACTTGACCCCTTCAATTTCTTTGCTTGCTTTACGACTCCTCTGACGATGTTCATGATTCCTACACAGAGAACAACAAGCAACGACACTTGGAAGACAAAAGGATTAGCGTTAGCAAGTTAGTCGTCCAAGAGTTAGTCGTTCTTGCGGGGCGTGAACGCCTCCACAAAAATCGTTCTTGTGGGTTATGACACACCACAAATAAGCGTTCTTGTGGGATTTTGGTTACCTCCACAACACGTTCAAGAGTTGAGCATGAAAATAACAACACCGTTATGCAGAAATGAAGTCCATTTTTAATTGGGTTTTCAACTTTTATTTATTTTTTTTCAAACTTAGGAGCTAAGTACTTAAGAATCTAACAGAGGGAGAGGAGAAACTCCGAGGGCGAAACGCAGCTCGAGTTGGGGCGAAGTGAGCAAGCTTCTGGCCAAGGCTTTTTATAGCCAGAGATCACCACCGATCGGCCGACCAGGTGGGGTCGGCCGACCCTCCCGCAGTGGCAAATTGGCCAACATTTGATCACGATCGCATTGGATACCTGGTGGCTGCAGAACCGGTTGAAAACTTTGCAAAAGGGGGAGGGGTGAGTCGGGCGACATGAGCTGGTCGGCCGACCGGAGTTGGACGTGGTTCAATGCCCCCTTTGAATGTTATGATCCGCGACTATGGTAGTGCATCATGGCAATTGAGTGCTCTGTAATGGCCAAAACTTTGAGTCGGCCGACATGGCCTGGTCGGCCGACCGACCCTTAGCTAGGTTCAGGCTTAGCCTTTGTAGGGTGGCACATGGTTCAAAGTTGTGATAATTTCTGAGTGCGTGAGCAGTAGTGGCCAGGTAACCAAGGAGGATTTAAGTAAATGGCTCCAAAGTTTAAATTTCAAATGCAAAAATTTTGTAAAAAAAAATTAAAAACATGCTTGGGAAATAAATATGCATTGTGAAATAAACGTGAGATACATACCGATGTACCTACCGGTGAGGACTCGATGTTTTTCGTCCGTCGAGTGCAGACGTCTCCAAGTCATAATTTAGCTTGACGATCTGGCCTCTGCGCATTTGAAGATACTGCGGATGCTTTGCGACGCCACTCTGGTTCTGTTGTCTTCACACAAGGTGTTGATGATGTTATTGCCTTCAGAGCCTTAACACTTTGTGTGAATCCCTTGGGCAGAGGCAGGAGTGGCTCGCTGTTGGTGACTGGTGGTTTCTGTGGCTTCCATCCATAAATCACCATGATTTCGGGTCCGTCATGCTTTTGGTTTAATTCTTTCTTGTTTCCTACATGGTTAGCCAAAATCTCCCGACTGGTCTCTTGTACCACTGCAGCTAACTCGGCTGACTGGGTTTCTAGAATTTTGCTTAAGCGCAGCTGATTTTTCACAGCAACTGACAAGGCATGGAATCTAGAACTTAAATCATTCACCTTTCTCTTGGCAGGTATAGTGTATACGCTTCCTCCTTGCTGGGATGGGCCCCAGTTATGTGCTAGAAATAAATCCCTGCACTTCTGCCAAGACTCCATCTTTGCCTGGTGGTTGTAGTACCACTGCAGTGCTCTACCTGTTAATGAGAATGGGAATAACCATTGCTTTGCCCTTCCTGCTAGTCGACTGCATATTACTGAGAAATGTCGGAGATGTTCTGCTGCATCTGTTATGGCCTTTCCATTAAAGGGCTTGGCTTGCACCATGGTGATGTACGTTGAATCGATCATGAGAGTTTCAGTTGCCATCTTGGTGCAAAGGTACTTCGATTTCAATCGACAGAATTGTGAGGATCACTTTGAGTTCTTCGGCGAATCGATGATGTACCTTCTGTTTCACACAAAGAGAAACAAGACAAGGGTAAACCTGTCTAGAGATGGTAATTAATTGTGACATAAGTTAATACAGAGGTTAACATATTCTTTGACCAATGCTTTCCCCGGCAACGGCGCCAGAAATGCTTGTTGGCATTTCTTAGCATCACCACTACTGGAGTGATGGTACTAGAGATGCCTTAATATAGATCTTAGCGTTATACAAGTTCTGCAAGCGCACAGAAGTACATTGTAGCATTTCACCCGGGAGTATTCCAGAGTATCGTATTTATTTCCTCAGGGAAAGCGAATGGCAAAGTAATATATTTTCCAATGTATCAACTATATCATAATCAATATACCAGGACTAGGCCAGGGGATAATATGATATGAAAGATTGAGTATGTTGACACACAGAAGATTTCACTGCTCATTATGTAAGTCTAGTTAGTATGAAGGTCCTACGAGAGAACTAGGGATTCTATGTACTTCTTACAAATGGGTTACATTCATTACAAGCATATCCTATACAAGCTTAGGAAGTGATACATGTTAGAGGACAAATCGAGGAGTCGTGGGATCCCCTCATCCAAGGGTACTGTCACGATGTTTATCACTAAGGCCTGCAAACGCCCAAACCCAAACGGCGAGGATTACAAGGACGGACAGGGCTGTCACCACCTGCCGCCTACCTCTGAATACGTGGAGTAGGGTATCCCCAACGGTATTCCATAACCCAAACACCATGTTTGTAATATGAAATACATCTTTACCAATTGTACGGAAAGGTAAAGAACAATCATAGAGATTCATTGGGCCATTGCCATAAGAAACCGCTAGGGTTTGTGGCCGATCTTTCGATGAGAGGTGTGAGATAACTCGATTGGTAGATGGAGATGACGTTCACGGCCTGACTACAGCCTTCCAAGACCGCGCCTTAGCGACCGATACACCACTTCCAAAAGCTATCACGATCTTGTGGAGCGCGACAACCAGCCACTAGGGCTCCCGTCCTGCAAGCAATCGAAGAACTAGCAAGAACGAGGAAACAAGCACTGAAATTGCAAGATAAAATTGAAGGTTTCAAACTGAATCTTAATAAGAGTGGGGTTCCGAAGACAAGGAGACGGGCGACTGGATCAGCACGCGCGCCTACAAGCAAGTAGCGATGGCTAAACTTGATCTAAACAAAACCCAAGTGTTCCTGGTGACGGCTACGGGATATATGACGTGAGGAGGACGACCAAAGGAGAGTTTGGGTCGTGCTCCAACCCTAGGACGTGTCCCTACTGGACTCTAAACAATACAAGCCCATTGGGCTAACTTAAGGTGGCGCAGCACCCTTGACAGAACGACCTCTCGGTATCTTTTGGGCCATTGACGTCGCTTCTGGACAGATATGTGTATGACACCAGAACCATATGAACGTAGACTTGATCAGCTTTCCAACAAGTCCAGAACCATCCCAATCCGACTCCGTATGTAACCGTGGCGACCGTCACGAGTTGGAGGTGTGCTGCAGTCCGAATCCAGCCTACGCGATTCCTTTTCCCTTTTGGTCTTCTCCTTGATTCCTAATCAAAACAAGAGTGCACGTGTCTCCAAGATCTAAACAGGATGGACAAGAGCTCAAGAAGGACCTCACTTGATGATTAAGTTTTCGAGCATGAGCACGAGTAATAGGACCAGCAGGTGTCGGCGTGGACGGCGTGGACGTATGATTGGTGTTGATGTCCTCATCACATTGCCATAACATGCACCATCCAAACTAAGGTGTAAGACATACAGCTCATATGATGAACACACAAGACTATAAGTCAAGTAACAAAGGTGTTGACACCGGATTTTCGCACCAGATATGTTGAGTCATATGATGACGTGGTAAGGCTGGTGGACCCATTGACTGGTCAAAGCCGAAGATGACAGAGAAGGAAGCCGATATGCAGAAAAGGTCCGATAAGGCAAGGAGTCCAATCTAGTGACGAACAGAGAAGGGCGCGTCGGCTAAAAAGGAAGCGTGGCATGAGCGGGGACTATTTCCTTTTCAGAAGGCGTATTAAAAGTCCCATTCTATCTTAGAATAAGTTTACTTTATCTGCAAGTTAGTCTGGTCCGATCAGGACTCTCATGACCAGGGTATAAATATAAACCCTCGTCCATTGTAAAGAATTATTCTCACAATCAATACAACCCGGCTTCACGCCAAAAACCCTAGTAGTAGTTACTGACGAAGCTCATTGGTGGACGGGCTGCATCAGTTCTGATCTCCGGCTTACCAGTAAGTTAGTCAACTTATCGAACTAGTATATGCTTTGAATTGAGGCGCATCGCCCTTTCTCGTTTATACTGTTCAACCGATTTATCTCTGGATAATCAAGATTGATATAGATTCCCTACGTCGGAGCTAGATCAATATTGATTATTCAATAGATTATCGTTTATCGGACTGCACTTTATGTCTAGATTCCCTACGTCGGAGCTAGATCATTAAGATTAGTCTAGATTCCCTGCGTCGGAGCTAGAATAATCTTGGTTATTTAAAGGCAGTCTTTTGCGGTTTGCTTGGAGTTGCTAGATTGGTTTAGATCTACGCCATGTGAATTAATTTACTTCTTCAACGGCTTTGAGCATCGGTCTTGGTCCGATTTAAGCAATATTTATCTTACAGTATCGTTCTAGGTCCGATCCATGCTTTGTGGTTTAATCTGGTTGTTCTTTGAGTATTGCACTGGTGTAGATTCCCTACGTCGGAGCTAGATGTTCATAATATGATAAGATTGATCTTTGATTGTCATGCTTGGTTTAGATTCCCTACGTCGGAGCTAGATTCATCTTGATTAGTCAAAAGAAGCTTTGGTTATACCTGATTGCTATTTGAGTGTTATGCATGATTTAGATTCCCTACGTCGGAGCTAGGTCTTGTTTGATTATTCGATAGCATATTTTAGAATCAGAACGATCCTGTTAATGTTTTATCTGCTTATTTGCTTAATCTGATTAACACCTGTGCGAGCATCTTGTTTAGTTGTCAGATTGGTGAGTTTGACTGTCTAGCTATCTGATCTGATCATTGCTGGAGAAATCTAGATTCCCTACGTCGGAGCTTGATTTCTCTTAAAAGGCTCTGGTCCGATTGGCTAGTTAGATGGTCCGATAAGATGAACCAAACTGGTAACTAGGCAAGGTGGACAATGTATCGGCTCATACTTTGATTATTTAATATCTTGTTCAAAGGCACAGCTGATCCGTTATTTACATATTGGCCATGTTTTATGCTTTATTTTATTATTCAAAGGCTGATCTGTTATATTAATCAAGGTCCGATTCGGTGTCTGATTGAGGTCCGATTATTTGGTCCGATTGACGTCATCTATGAAGTCCGATTTTGAGGTCCGATTGGCATCGGCCGATACATTCTGATTGGGTCTTGGCTAAAATCCGACGTGCCTTCGCCGTTTGGAATAGAGCCGGCACAATCAAAGAGAAATTTAACTGTTTTATTCCCTTGTCAATTTCAGGTCAAATTGACTGGCACGCCGCGAACCTGAACAAAGTGCAGGCTGGCACTGGAGTGAAGCAGATCTCCCTGGTCTTCTTGTGCTGCACGTGGAGGATACGACCGCCGATTTTCCGCGTCAACACATTTTTGGCACGCCTGGTGGGACACGAGAAGCAAATTCCAAGATGTCATCGTCTGATGCTGAAAAAGAAACCGCAGCAAAGCTCGCCGCTGAGAAAGAAACTGCAGCAAAACTTGCTGCTGAAAAAGAAGCTGCTGAGAAGGCCAAGAATGACAAGAACAAGACGCCTGAGACGGCCATTCCAATTACAAAGGCCGATCTGTCTAAAGCTCAATTAGATGCAGTTCAGGCTCAGATTGATGCATTCGAGAAGCTCTGCCTTGGCCAATTTGGACGTAATCGTTCAGGCCCTATACTCAAAGGTCCTCTCCCAGATCCAGAATTGATCAAGAAGACAACTGATGCTCGGGAGTACCAGGTCAATATGACAGAGATGATTCACCAAGCTGTTCATCATGCATTGATTAACCAGTCAGGCACTTTATTGAATTCTTTAGATAATCTCATCAAGAAGGCGGTGGATGATGCTATTTGCTTGAAAGGTCCAGTGTTTATACCAGATTCTGCGGGAACATCAAGGTCAGGAAAAGGCAAAGAAACTGAAGATAATGCAATGACTGTTGTTCCACAGATTTCGATTGCTCCACCACCTCCTATTGAACTGGCCAACGGTTTTCTGTTGATGGCCGATGGATCTATTGTCGGCCCACATGGTGAAAAATATGCTAGGACTCTGAACGAAGAAGAGAAACAACCTGCAGCTGCAAAACTACGCGCAGAGATCCCTACACATCGGCGTATGATCGGTGATTACAATAATTATATGATGGATATAGCTGATGGGATGCCACCTGGAAGTCAACAGTCCGATTGGTCACAGAAAATAGCCGAGGTGATTCAGAATCAGTTCGGTTTGAAGCCTAAAGATGAAGCGAGGTTGTATCGGCACCCGTACCCGTCTTACTTTGATGCAGTGCCACTTCCTCCGCGTTACAGAGTGCCGGATTTCTCCAAATTCTCCGGGCAGGATGATATGACCACCATTGAGCATGTCAGCCGATTCCTGGCTCAATGTGGTGAAGCTGCTTCTGAGGAGGGACTCAGGCTCAGATTTTTCCCTCTGTCACTGTCAGGGCCGGCATTTACTTGGTTCACGTCGCTGCCAGCAGGATCAGTCACAGGATGGTCCGATATGGAGAAGCAGTTCCATAAATACTTCTTTTCTGGTCTCAACGAGATGAAGATTTCTGATTTGATTGCTGTCAGGCAGAGAAACGATGAAACCGTCAAGGAGTATATCCAACGGTTCCGTGATACCAG
>CM014277.1:37934200-37969278 GCA_004135705.1 Alloteropsis semialata
CCTGTCAGGAAAAACATGGGATGGTGACTTCCTCAAGGTGTCCGATCAGGGACTACAGCCGATCCAAGCAGTCGGCTCTGAGACTTTGTTTTAAATGGATGATTGTATAGAAGATCTTGAAGACCGAAGTGAGTTCGGCAAATTAGGGTTTGGATTTACGTCGGCTGATGAATTAGAAGAAATAGATATAGGATCTGGTGATAGACCAAGGCCGACGTATATCAGTGCTAAGTTAGATCCCGAGTATAAGCAAGAGTTAATAAAACTTTTGAAGGAATATTCTGATTGTTTTGCTTGGGAATATTATGAAATGCCAGGTTTGAGCCGTAATATTGTTGAACATCAGCTACTCATCAAACCAGGATATCGACCACACAAGCAGTATGCAAGGAGGTTCAAGACTGAGATGTATGAACCAATTAAGGCCGAAATAACGAAGCTATTTGAAGCTAAGTTTATCAGGCCATGTCGATACGCTGAGTGGGTATCAAATATAGTTCCTGTTTATAAGAAAAATGGAAAACTACGTGTTTGCATTGATTACAGGAACTTGAACAAGGCAACCCCGAAGGATGAGTATCCGATGCCAGTGGCCGATATGCTTGTTGATGCAGCATCAGGCCATAAAGTGATGAGTTTCCTGGATGGTAATGCTGGTTATAATCAGATTTTCATGGCGGAAGAAGATATTCCCAAGACTGCATTCCAATGCCCAGGTGCTCTCGGTTTATATGAGTGGGTTGTTATGACTTTTGGTTTGAAAAATGCCGGTGCTACTTATCAACGTGCTATGAATTATATTTTTCACAAGCTGATCGGCAGGATAGTTGAAATCTATATTGATGATGTGGTGATCAAATCAAAAGGTTATCAAGATCATTTGGCCGATTTGAAGGAAACACTGGAGTGCACAAGGCAGCATGGATTGAAGATGAATCCGCTCAAGTGTGCTTTTGGCGTATCGGCCGGCCAATTTCTCGGTTTCCTGGTACATGAGAGAGGAATCGAGGTAAATGATCGGAACCGCAAAGCGATTGATGATATTGAACCTCCAGTAAACAAGAAGGAATTGCAGAGTTTGATTGGAAAAATCAATTTCCTGAGGAGATTTATATCAAATCTGTCGGTCCGATTGGAGGCGTTTACTCCTCTGTTGAAGCTGAAAGATGAAGAAGAGTTGGTGTGGGAGCTTAAACATCAAAAGGCATTGGATGAAATCAAGCAATATTTAGCATATCCGCCAGTTCTTATTCCACCACAAAAGAGTAAGCCGTACAAGCTTTATTTATCGGCTTTTAATCATGCAATCGGCTCTGTTTTGATTCAAGAGGTTGATGGGAAGGAACGAGTTATATTCTATTTAAGCCGAAGATTATTAGATCCTGAGACTCGGTACTCATATGTGGAGAAGCTTTGCCTTTGTTTGTATTTTTCTTGTACAAAATTAAGGCATTATTTGCTATCGGCCGAGTGTACTGTGATCTGTAGGGAGGATGTGATCAAATATATGTTATCGATGCCAATCATGAAAGGGAGAATTGGCAAGTGGGTTTTTGCTCTGACGGAGTTTGATCTTAGATACGAATCGGCCAAAGCGGTAAAAGGGCAGATAATGGCTGATTTAGTTGCTGATCATTGTGGACCTAACATTGATGCTGTTGAGCAATGCACTATGGAGCTTGATGTGTCTGGTCCGATGAAAAAGGCCGATGTGGTTGACGCGGTTCCTTGGACTATATTCTTTGATGGTTCTTCTTGCAATGATGGTTGCGGAATCGGCCTGATTATTATTTCGCCTCGGGGGGCAAGGTTTGAATTTGCTTTTCCAATTGAAAAATGCACGAATAATCAGGCGGAATATGAAGCATTGATGAAGGGTCTCCAGATTCTTAAAGAAATCGGCGCTCAGTTTGTTGAGGTATTTGGAGATTCTTTGTTGATTATCAATCAATTACTCGGCAAATATGATTGCAAGATGGATGCTTTGTTATCTTACTTTGAGAAGTGCCGAGATTTGATTGATCAATTTGCCTTGGTAACTCTTAAGCATGTTCCAAGACATCATAACGAAGAAGCAAATCGGCTGGCGCAAAAAGCGTCTGGCTATCGGCCTATGTCCGATGTCATGGTGCAGGAGATACCAGAAGGAGATTGGAGGAAAGAAATCATTGAATATTTGAGGGATTCTTCTATCAAGACTTCCAGGAAGATACGCTACAAATCGATCAGGCATGTCTTGGTTGAAGAAGTGCTTTATTTTCGCTCGATTGATGGAGTCCTGTTAAGATGTATCGGACCTGAAGAAGCCAAGGTTCTAATGGGAGAAATTCATGAAGGTGTTTGCGAGGCTCATCAATCGGCGTTCAAGATGAAATGGATGATCAGAAAAAATGGGTATTATTGGCCGACGATTCTAGAAGACTCCTTTGAATATTATAAAGGATGTCAAGAGTGTCAAAGATATGGAAATATTCAAAGGGCTCCAGCATCGGCCATGAACCCTGTCATCAAGCCATGGCCGTTTAGAGGATGGGGAATTGACCTGATCGGCCAAATTTTTCCACATTCAAGCAAGGGGCACAAATTCATATTAGTGGCAACAGATTATTTTACCAAATGGGTTGAAGCTATTCCTTTGAAGGAGGTGAAGTCACAGAATGTTATTGAATTCGTTAGAGAGCACATTGTCTACCGATTTGGAATTCCACAGACGATCACAACAGATCAAGGTACGATGTTTACATCGGACGAATTCAAAAATTTTGCTGCTGATATGGGTATCAAGCTTCTTAATTCATCGCCATATTATGCACAAGCCAATGGTCAAGCTGAAGCCTCCAATAAAAGTTTGATCAAGTTGATTGATAGAAAGATTGAGGAGTATCCAAGAAAATGGCATATTGTGCTTCCTGAAGCTCTATGGGCCTATCGGATGGCTTGTCATGGATCGATCAAGGTTTCTCCGTATGAACTAGTTTATGGACATGAAGCCGTTCTTCCATGGGAAATTCGTACTGGATCAAGGCGTATCGAGCTTCAGGATAAATTGAAGGCCGGCGAATATATGGAGCTCATGAATAGTGAGTCCGATGACTTGGCTGTTCGTCGGCTGCGCGCTCTCGAAAGTATTGAGGCTAACAAACTCAGAGTGGCGAGGCATTATGATAAGAAAGTTAAAGGGAAAGAGTTCAAAGAGGGCGATCTTGTTTGGAAAGTTATTCTGCCGATTGGTTCTAAGGATCCCAAGTACGGCAAATGGTCACCAAACTGGGAGGGACCCTATCAAGTCGTCCGATGTGTTCCTGGAAATGCTTATATTCTACAAACACTTGAAGGAGAAGTGTTTCCTAAGGCATTAAACGGAAAATATTTGAAGAAGTACTACCCTAGCATTTGGGTAAATTCATGAAGCCGATGCTATGCGTTGGGCTTAAAAGCCGATGGAAAAATCGCCTCAAGAACAAAAAATAAGAGCCGATGCAATATGCATCGCCTTAAGGGCTATATACAAACAGAGAAAAGTATATTACATCATCAAGCCGCTCGATGGCGGAGCAGGCTGCTGGAAAAGGGATTGCATATATATTCATATATTTCTCATACAGAAGGATTTCAGAAGATAAAAGGATATAGTAGGTGCCGATGTACTTTGTTCATCATTGCCAGGACAAGACTAGAAAGAGAAGGGCAAAAGGAAGCGCAAGTTTGAGGAGATATCTTCTTCCTTGAGTCGAAGAAATCCACTCTGGGTGCAGTCCCTTGAAGAGCGCGCCGGTGGACCGGTGGCTTTGCCCTAACTTGTAAAGGGCACTCTATTACACCCCTCTGAAAAACCTTCCCTTTGGTGAACCATGAAGAAACCTCACGAGGATTCTTCTAGCAGGAGTTCCACCTGGATTCACTGTAGGATCAGAAAAGGGGGGAGTACCCTATGTTACTTCACGAGAATTCTTCTAGCAGAAGAGGAAGAAGGAGTAGGATCCTATATCAAACAGAAGGAATTTGTGTTCTATCATGAATATTAGCTGCGCCATGGCTAAGGGATGGTGGAAGAAGAAGACCTGAGGCAGGTATTTATAGCCGGCGGTCGATGGAAGCATTAAAGGAGAAATGGGATCCAGGGGATGCTCGTGGAAACTGTCCAAATAAAAGAACAGTATTCTCGTGAAGATATGTCATTGATTCAGAGCTGGTGTAATTGAAGGAGAGGGGCGTCTTTTGAGGAACTGCATTGAAGAGTCGTTTCGTCTGGGTCAATAGACGCATGGATACCCGTGAGGTAAATGCAGGGTTCCATATGCTATTCGTTGTCAGAGATGCTATCGCTCGGGAGAGAGAAAGAAGAAGATAAGCTCTGCGGGTTATTGATGAAGAAAGAAAAACTATGGCCCGAAAATCAAGGAACTACATGGTGCAAGGATGGAAAGTTTCGGCACGAAAATTGCTGAAGGAGTTATGATGACAGATACGAATTTTGGAATAAAATATATTTTATCCCAAAATTGGGGGGCATGTGTTGACACCGGATTTTCGCACCAGATATGTTGAGTCATATGATGACGTGGTAAGGCTGGTGGACCCATTGACTGGTCAAAGCCGAAGATGACAGAGAAGGAAGCCGATATGCAGAAAAGGTCCGATAAGGCAAGGAGTCCAATCTAGTGACGAACAGAGAAGGGCGCGTCGGCTAAAAAGGAAGCGTGGCATGAGCGGGGACTATTTCCTTTTCAGAAGGCGTATTAAAAGTCCCATTCTATCTTAGAATAAGTTTACTTTATCTGCAAGTTAGTCTGGTCCGATCAGGACTCTCCATGACCAGGGTATAAATATAAACCCTCGTCCATTGTAAAGAATTATTCTCACAATCAATACAACCCGGCTTCACGCCAAAACCCTAGTAGTAGTTACCGACGAAGCTCATTGGTGGACGGGCTGCATCAGTTCTGATCTCCGGCTTACCAGTAAGTTAGTCAATTTATCGAACTAGTATAGGCTTTAAATTGAGGCGCATCGCCCTTTCTCGTTTATACTGTTCAACCGATTTATCTCTGGATAATCAAGATTGATATAGATTCCCTACGTCGGAGCTAGATCAATATTGATTATTCAATAGATTATCGTTTATCGGACTGCACTTTATGTCTAGATTCCCTACGTCGGAGCTAGATCATTAAGATTAGTCTAGATTCCCTACGTCGGAGCTAGAATAATCTTGGTTATTTAAAGGCAGTCTTTTGCGGTTTGCTTGGAGTTGCTAGATTGGTTTAGATCTACGCCATGTGAATTAATCTACTTCTTCAACGGCTTTGAGCACCGGTCTTGGTCCGATTTAAGCAATATTTATCTTACAGTATCGTTCTAGGTCCGATCCATGCTTTGTGGTTTAATCTGGTTGTTCTTTGAGTATTGTGTCTGTTTAGATTCCTTACGTCGGAGCTAGATGTTCATAATATGATAAGATTGATCTTTGATTGTCATGCTTGGTTTAGATTCCCTATGTCGGAGCTAGATTCATCTTGATTAGTCAAAGGAAGCTTTGGTTATACCTGATTGCTATTTGAGTGTTATGCATGATTTAGATTCCCTACGTCGGAGCTAGGTCTTGTTTGATTATTCGATAGCATATTTTAGAATCAGAACGATCCTGTTAATGTTTTATCTGCTTATTTGCTTAATCTGATTAACACCTGTGCGAGCATCTTGTTTAGTTGTCAGATTGATGAGTTGAGTTTGACTATCTAGCTATCTGATCTGATCATCGCTAGAGAAATCTAGATTCCCTACGTCGGAGCTAGATTTCTCTGAAAAGGCTCTGGTCCGATTGGCTAGTTAGATGGTCCGATAAGATGAACCAAACTGGTAACTAGGCAAGGTGGACAATGTATCGGCTCACACTTTGATTATTTAATATCTTGTTCAAAGGCACAGCTGATCCGTTATTTACATATTGGCCATGTTTTATGCTTTATTTTATTATTCAAAGGCTGATCTGTTATATTAATCAAGGTCCGATCCTGATTGGTCCGATTCTGAGGTCCGATTCGGTGTCTGATTGAGGTCCGATTATTTGGTCCGATTGACGTCATCTATGAAGTCCGATTTTGAGGTCCGATTGGCATCGGCCGATACATCCTGATTGGGTCTTGGCTAAAATCCGACGTGCCTTCGCCGTTTGGAATAGAGCCGGCACAATCAAAGAGAAATTTAACTGTTTTATTCCCTTGTCAATTTCAGGTCAAATTGACTGGCACGCCGCGAACCTGAACAAAGTGCAGGCTGGCACTGGAGTGAAGCAGATCTCCCTGGTCTTCTTGTGCTGCACGTGGAGGATACGACCGCCGATTTTCCGCGTCAACAAAAGGCAAGAAAGTAATTCCATTAAGGCTCTAAGTCTTACAAATAAGCAAAGGATACAAGATAACTGAGCTCTAGGCTTACCAAGACTCCTTCGGAAACCCGTAGAAGCTCAACTCCTAGAACTACTTCTCTACTAACTAAGACTATGACTTGTAACAATTGGAGCTCTTCCTTCTGGTGTGTATTGTACAGGAGGCATTGGCACCTATTTATAGTACTTGAGGACGGTTCAGGGCCGGTACAAGGCGGTTGAGGGCGAGTGGGCCCACCCCCGAGTCGGCCGATCCGGCGACGTCGCCCGACCATCAGATGAACCGACTGAACTCATCCACGGTGTAGCTTTGCTGCTGAAGACGGTGTGGATACACCAGAGAAGGGAGGACCGCAACGGCCGCAAGACTGGGTGGGCCGACCAGGTCAGGTCGGCCGACCTGGTCCAGGCACGTTTTGCCTTGATCTTCTTCTGAGGTGCTGGAATGTGGACCTTGGTACTCGTAAGATGGGTATGGATCCTCGGAGTAACTGTTGATTCTCATGTGGGCCCATCAATCCTTGTAATCCTCCTTATCCTTCTTGTCATCCCTTGGATATAACCGTCATTGATTCAACGATCTGGATGACACTACTTGTGCTTCTTCTGCATGGCTAAAGTTGGGCTTGGATGGACATTAGGCCAGGTCGGCCGACCTGATGGGGTCGGGCGACCTGGGCCTGGCCCTGTTTTACTTCACCTTTTGGCCTATATCTCCTGCAATCAAATAATCTCCATGTACAAGTGGAACTATGTTATTTGAAATAAAATCCTACTGATTATTACTAATTTAATTCATTTTATCATGTTGGCGTTACAAAATAATCATGACTTAACAAACGCCAACAAACTCCCCCAAGCCAAGACCTTTGCTCGTCCCGAGCAAAACTTGGAGAGTTAGAAACTTAGGATCAGAATTGCTTACTTCCCATAAAAGAAATTTTTCAATAAGAAATCAATTCATGACTTAATTAAGTTGGCAAAGATTAAATCATCCCTTTTTACCTTATCACTCATGGGGCTTTTTAGCTTTTTCTTCATCTTGAGCGGTTGAAAGCCAGAACAATTTTAGCGAGAGCACTTTTCCCTAAACCTTTGTTCCACCATCACACCGGAGGTTTAAAAAAAAAGACCTTTGCAGAGAAAAACACAAGACTCCTCAAGTGACTCTCAAGTCGCTCATTTGTGTTTATACCTCTACCATCACTCCTCTCAATTTCCCTCAAAAGTATAAACAAATGGGGTTCATAAATGGGAAACTATTGTTTCACATATGCATTGCTTATCTTGTTGAGTCAAATCCAGGATCAATGAAGAATTAAATCATACACTTAAATTGGAGTGTGCAAGTGTGGATATGTGGCACTGGAAGAATGAACCCCATCAGGTCGGCCGACCTGGGCCTGGCCCTGTTTTACTTCATCTTTTGGCCTATATCTCATGCAATCAAATAATCTCCATGTACAAGTGGAACTACATTGTTTGAAATAAAATCCTACTGATTATTACTAATTTATTTCATTTTATCATGTTGGCGTTACAAAATAATCATGACTTAACAAACGCCAACAACATGTGAAGAACCAATCTTGTTTTTAAGCGTGGATGTGAACAACTAACCTGATGGCGACAATGATTTATTCTTTATAGTCCTTCGGGTATTTGTTGTCCACTAACTTTTTGCAGGGATGAAGTGATGACTAAAGAGCGGCGAGCATAACTCCAACACCTGAAACCGTTAGTCACATGGAAGAAATTTGCACGATGAAGCAGGATGAACAGTGGACAAATCTATCGGCACTCTCAAGCTCAAATCTTGCATCCACTTGTAAGATCAAATCTTGGGAGAACATCACCAAGGAAGTATCCAAAACTCGTTGTTCATTTATTCTCCATTAATCTCCCTGCTAAGTTACCTTGAAAGAATTGCTTTCCATAAAAAAATCAATAAAAAATTTGCATTACATAAAAACACCAAAAAAATATTTGAATTCAAATAAAGATCAGGTTCCCTGGCTTGTAAGACCAGTAGAGTCGTTGTTTTGTTTCCATCTTGTTTCAAATAAATGCAGGTACAAGATCAAGTGTGGGGGTCTTTCGGTCTTCTTCACGTTCACACATTCAAGACCACCCACAACTACGCCTTGTTGGAGGATTGGCCTGTTAAGGAAACGCCTTCACCCGGTTACCTTGTTTCAGGTTCAAGGAAATTACCTTCGCTACTTATCCCTGAAAGGAAATTACCTTCGTATATGGAAGACAGAAGTTCATCGTACTCGTATGCGAAGGCAGCCTATGAGCTTCACACGCCTGAGTCCGGCTTCTCTTTCCTTCGCTGGGAGACTGGCCACTGAGGGGTGATCCGGTGCCTTCGGTGCTGGTTGGCGCCGAAAATGGATGCGAAGGCATTATGAGCCGAATCGTTGCCTTCGCTCTCCTAGTCGGATTTTAGGTAGGTGCGAAGGTAAATGACGGATATCACTTGCATTTGTTTGGTTCATCTTGTTACACAGGATAAGGACGTGCTCGGGTGGAGGCGCGGCAGTTTTTCCCTCCCTGAGCGGGAGAAGGCGCTGCTCGACCAAAGGCACATCGGGTGGTGAAGGCGACAAAGGTCACTGGAGGCACGGTGAAGGCAGCGTGGACCAAGTCCAAACCGAGTCAAAGACGGAGTTGCTGGTCCACGCATTCATATTGAGACGTGTAAATGTACCCTTATGCCCTTGGGAACCGTAGGTTGTATAGTCTAGAGGATGATGCTTGATTTTCAGGGGTATAAGGGGAATGTAAAATGTGCCTCTTGACCTCTCTATAAGAGGGGACCCTTCACCAACGTGTAAAGGGCTGATTCCCGGGAACACTGTTGATAAGTAATTTATTGTTGCTTGTCTCTGTTTTCAGTTTTGGCTGTTGTTTGGGCTCTTTGACCTCGGCTATATCCCAACAACTGGCGCCCACCGTTTGTGCCGTGCACGAAGACAACCCACGAATACCACCATGCCACCAAGAAGAACAATAAAACCACCAATCAACACCATCGAAGACACATCCCCAGCCGGCGAAGCCGATCCCCAAGCCATAATTCCACCAAGCACCCTATTACCCATAACCGAAGCCGTCAATGAAGACACGGAAGTAGATGAAGACACTCTCACCACCGAAGAAAAGCTGTGCAGGGTGGAGGACAGGCTCCGCCTTCGCCGTCTGGAGCAGCAAAGAGAGCTCGAAGCTGCTCAGCTTGAGCTGCAACAGCAAATGCAGGAGGAAGAGGAAGAACAGCAACATCAGCTGCTGCAGGTCAGGAAACAGTTGGAGGAGCTAAGACAAGCGAAGCAAAGAAGATTGAACTCCACTGGTTCTAGAGCTGCGAAGCTCCGAGAAGAACTCGAAAAAGCCAAGAAACAAGTTGCTCAACTCCAAGCCGAACTCAACGACCCAATTGCCTTCGCCAGCGCAGGAACAAATCACATTTCCACATCGGAAACTGGCTTCCAAGTGCGGCACACTCATCCCATCGACCATACCTGCCCTCTCTCAGAAAGTCTGCAGTTGGCAAGATGGCCACCTTCATACAAACCTATCTCTCTACCAAGGTACAATGGCCTCACTGACCCCAAGCAATTTCTCATGAGCTACGAAGCTGCAATAGCTTCGGCAGGGGGAGATGACGTCGTATTGGAAAAGTCTTTTATCATTGTCTGCGATGGCACCGCAATGAACTGGTACACCAAGCTTCCAGGGTTATCTATCACCAGCTGGTATAATCTGAAAAGAGAGCTGATCAAGAATTTCAGCATTATGGGAGACCAAGCACTCTCATACGCAGAACTAACTCTACATCAACAACCGAAGGAATCTCTGGAGGACTACTTTCGCAGGTTTGTGGGACTGCGATCTCAAGCTCCTCATATTCCTGACGAAGCCGCCAAATTTGCAGCAATCCAGGGGCTTCGGCTAGGTCCTTTTGCTCAACACATTGCAAGGGAAACACCAGCAACCCTTGGAGATCTGTATGAAGGGTTCAAAAATATTGTCGGTCCGACAATGACAACCGAATGCGGATCGCCAGAGAAGCCGTCCTGAAAAACCAATATGATTCCCAAAACAAACAGCATCACTACAACCAAAACCACTACCAAAGCTACCCATCCCAAACCATCATGAGCGTGGAAAATCCGCCTTCGCTCCAAGACAACAAACCCACCTACCCAGAAAACCAGTACCAGAGCCAAAGAAATGAGCCCACCCAAAGGGGTGGAAGAACCGGCAGAGGCCGAGGGAGAGGAAGGGGTCCACCTTTGGGACCAGAGCTATTTTGCCAGTACCCTGGCAAAAATCACACCCATGGCACGGAACAGTGCCGAGACATCAAAAAAACCATCGACAAGATGAAGGCAGAAAAAATCCAAACCACTCAAACGAAGCCATCTCTGGCTTCGCACCCAAACACACAAACCCAAACCCAAACACAAACCCAAGCTATCCAGCCTTATTGCCCAGTTTATCCCTCCCTAAACTCAAACTTTATTCATCCCACAACCGCGATGGCGACTCAATTTTCGCCTTCACCCCAAGCATTCCAGCATTATTACCCACAAAGCATGTACCCACAGTTCTACACTCAAAACAATCAGCCTATCCCAAACAAAGACATCAAGGTGGAGGAATTACCACCACCACCCCCACCACCTCAAAAACAGCAAGATCACAACCCAGCAAACCCATTGCCCAGTTATGGCCTCATGTCACACCCAAATTTACGAATAAACCCGAATGCTACTATATGTGTACCCAGGAAGTCCAACACACACATATAGCTTTAGAATAACAGAATATCAAAGTAAATCAAGTGCTCGATTACAAAAGAATAGCATCTAGAATTATTACAAATAAGACTCAAGTCTTTAATCAAAGTTTACGCATATGAAAAGATAAACTCTTGTGGCTCCATCTACTCCACAAGGACACCGACTAGTTGACAGCTGCCTAGAAGTCTGGAAAATCTTCAGGGAACTCCACAACACCTTCAGGTTCATCTGATTACCCATCCGGGATTTTGTTGAATAACACAAGTGTAAGTAAACCAACTTTACTTAACAAATATAACACGAGGTATGAAGGCTTAAAAGGCTAGACACGGTTTAACTGCGGTAAGCACTTTTAATTGTTCAATTTTAGCTTTAACCAAATTACTACAGTGTAATAGGTAAATCCCAGTTGTAACCCAAATTAAGTATAAGTAAAGAGATTTCTTAATTCACCATCAATCCAGTTCCTTGCATTTTAAACATCACCAGGGTAAAGATCACTGTCAAAAAGGATCCAGGCCACTCGTAACCGTGAGTACGGCTGATATATCAGTTTTTACACTCTGCAGAGGTTGTACACTTTCCCCACTGGTCGCGTAAAAGCTCAAAGAACTTTATAACCCAACCATGCAGTGCGGATCAGGCACATTCATCACACTACCTTTGGTGTGACTGCATAGGGACGCTACGAAACCTTTCAAAAGAGACCCTAGCCGCTAGTGACAGTGTGAACCTTCTCTGCTCCCACCAAAAGTAAATATCGACCCATTTCCGAGACAGACCAAGGCCACCGCTTCTGGCCCTCTCCTCCAAGTCAAGCCAGATAGCCACTTAGACAAGCTAGGATCATACAATTTACTTAGTTAAGACCAGAGCCCATTTGATTCCCGTGGTTGCACTGTTTTCCCGGGTTGCCACTTTAAGATAGACCATAACAAGTGATGCCCAGAACAAAGCACACAGCATATGTTCCAGTTTAAAGGTTGATTAATGAACAAAGCACACAGCACATGTTCCGATTTAGGTTGGATGGAACAAAGCACACAGCACATGTCCAAATTAAGGGTTGCCTAGAACAAAGCACACAGCACATGTTCTAGAACAAGAGTTTGCTGAGAACAAAGCACACAGCACATGTTCCGGCTACCTAACCATGTTGCTAAAAAGCAAGTTTTAACATTCATCATTGTATAAATATCAAGTATCACTGTCCGAAGACAGTAAGCGCAAGTTATAAAGCCTAGCTCAATTTACCCATCAATGCATAACCCGGCTGAGCAAGAAAATAAGTCTCAAAAGTACTAGGGATATCCTAAAACAATTTAACTCGTGCATGAATGTAAGTGAACATTAATGGTGTATAGGTATCAAGGATTTCTCGTGTTATACTTGCCTTCCTCTTGGTACTGTAGCTGCTGCTCTTGCTCTTCAAAGTGTTGCTCAAAGGTCGGCTCGAAAGGCTCACCGGCTGGACACGATCAACAATCACCAACACACAATCCAAGCAAGCCAGTACATGCATACCAAGTAAAATATATTAGAACAGTACACCAATCAATACAAACAGTGGCTAAAAAGTTAACAAAACTATTCTACGCATCGCTACGAACACATGAGCGCAAGAATCACTGAAATCGGAGTTAAAACGCATAATCTATGGCTAAAACAAGGTCTAGGGGCTTGCTGGCAAAGAAACCAAACTACCAGGGACCTATCTGCGAGAAAACAGGGACCTAAACGTAATTACGTATAAAAACAGAAGGTCTAACGTGTAAATAAAACAACCTAGGACGGCGGGTTTAATTATTCAAAAGCTCACGGCTCAAACCGTAAGAAAAAGGACCTATATCTAATTATTTTTGAACTACACAGGACTGCGGGTTGATTTTGGTAAAACCGAGGGGCTTAAATGCAAAAGGTGCGCTGCGTGGCTGCTTGGCTTGCGTGGCGCTGACGTGGCGCCCACGTGTCAGCCACGTGGCGCTGACGTGGCCGTGGACCGCGCCGTGGACTCGGCCCACGGGTCCACGGTGGACCAGAAAAGGGGTGAAGGGGTACGGGGTGTTTCTGGCCGTCCAGATCAGATCGGGCGGCCAGGATGGATGCGGGCGGCGGGAGATGACCGGCGGCGAGCTGGGGTGCGGCGGCGACGACGACGAGCGGCGGCGCAACTCCGGCGAGGCCATACGGGCGCTAGGGACCTCGGATTCGAGTGTTTCTTGGCTTGGGAGCAAGAGGGAGGCACGGCGAACTCACCTAGGGACTCGGGCGCGTCGATTGGGCGGCGGAGGGGGGTCGTCGGCGTTGAAGAGCGGCGGCGGCGCTCGGGTGACGGCGTCGAGGGCGCTCCGGGGCTCGGCTTGCGGCGTGTGTCTTCGGGGAAGCTCCTGGAGGTACCTACGTGCGCGAGAGGGAGGTCAGGGCGAGCGCGGAGCTTCGGGTGGCAAGCACGGCGGCGGCGGCGCTTACCTCGGCTATGGCGGGCGGCGGCCTTCGGGAGCTTGGAAAACAGGTAAGGGAGGGGGGTTCGGGGGTTTATAAAGGGGCGAAGGCCGAGGGGATAGGGCTGCGGCGAATCCGGGGCGGTTAGGGGCCGGTAGCGCGTATCCCGGGCGGCGGTTGCGCGGCTGGCGCGTCGGACTCCGACGGGGAGTCCGGCTCGGATGGGGACGACGGCCCTGACAGGTGGGCCCCACCTGTCAGCGGCGCGGGTGAAGGCGCCCCGGGCGCTGGGCGTTTTCCGGAAGCGGGAGGCGGGCGCGGCGCTGGGCCGGGCTGGCTGAATGGGCCGAGCCGGGGGAAAAGAAAGGAGAGGGAGGTTAGGTGGGCCAGGTGGGAGAGTTCAGGGGGCAAAAGCGATCCGGGCCAAAAGCTCAGGGGGCAAAAACGGACTTAACGCGAACCAAAGCTTTTTAAATGAGGACCTTAAATACAAATTTAACATCCATCAATTAAATAGCTAACAAACAAAAATATGCATCGGCATGGGTGCACAAACATGTTTTACTTTTGTTTTTATTTTTCTATCATAAATCTAATTAATTCCTATATGACATGAAAAATTCATTATTAAATATATTATATCCTAATTTTTATTAAGGCCTAGATTTTAGGGTGTTACACCTCATCATGCCTATAACTGGAGGATCCTCACTTGCCTTCGAGACAAAGAATCAGAGAAAGAGTTACTTTCGCCAGGTCAACAATATTTCAGTTGACGGTCCATACAAGAAATCAGAATGGTCTCACATGCCAATTACCTTCACTGAAGAAGATCTCAAGCTCCACAACTTTCCACACAACGACGCAATGTCGATTGAAGCCAACATTGCTGGCTGGAGAATTGGGAAAGTGCTAGTAGACACAGACAGCTCTGCGGACATCATCTTGGCAAAAACTCTCAGATCCATGTCCAACATCAACCCAGATAATTTGAAACCATCAGATACACCTTTAGTCAGCTTCGGGGGAAAGCGCACTGCAACTTTGGGGAAATCACACTGCCAGTATCTTTTGGGGACACTTCAAATGCAAGAACAGAGTTCATTACCATCGACGTCGTTGACATGTTCTTCGACTACAATGTTATCTTCAGCAGGGGAGTCATAAATGCCTTCGACATCATCATAAGGCAAGCTTTCTTATGCATGAAAATGCCAGCTCTCAAAGGGGTCATCACTGTCTATGGTGACCAAACAGAGGCAAGAAGAATTGAGTATGCCAACACCCCAGGCCAGCGAAAGGTTCATGTCCTCGAAGAAAGTGATCCCATTTACCCAGAGGAGAAGCCAATTGCTGACAAAAGCAGCAGCAGTATGCAAGGTGCTGTAGAAACAAAAGAAGTGCAATTGCAGCCAAATGTCTTCGACAGGAAAATCATAATCGGCTCAGATCTTGAGCCAGACGAAGAGGAAAGACTCATCGAGTTCTTGAGAAACAACAAAGACGTCTTCACCTGGTCAAGCAAAGATTTGCCAGGTGTTGACAGGAGCATAATCGAACACAAACTCGCAATCAGCCTCGACATGAGGCCGAAGAAGCAGAAATTGAGGAAAAATGTGCGAAGAAAAAGTGAGCGCGGTCAAAGCCGAGGTGCAAAGGTTGCTCGATGCAAATGTTATACGCGAAGTTGAATATCCCAAGTGGTTAGCAAACACTGTGCCTGTGAAAAAGAAAAATGGCAAGTGGAGAATGTGTATTGACTTCACTGACCTCAACAAGGCATGTCCAAAAGATGATTTCCCACTCCCAAGAATTGACAAAATCATTGATCAGGCTGCTGCAAGCGAGATGATGTCTCTCCTGGATTGCTTCTCCGGATATCATCAGATCTGGATGAAGAAAGAAGACGAAGAAAAAACCAGCTTCATTACTCCTCTTGGCACCTTTTGCTTCGTCAGAATGCCCGAGGGGCTTCGCAACGCTGGTACCACGTTTTGCCGCATGTCTAGCACTGTATTCAAAGAAGAACTCTACAAAACCATACTTGCATATGTTGATGACATCTTGGTCAAAAGCGTCAAAAGACAAGATCATGTCTCTGATTTAGCTGTTGCCTTCGCAAGAATGAGACAGGCCGGTCTAAAGCTCAATCCAGAAAAATGCGTCTTCGGAGTAACCAAAGGGAAGATTCTAGGCTGTCTGGTGTCAGCCAATGAAATTGAAGCCACTCCTGACAAGATCAATGCAATTCTCAACATGGAAGAGCCAAAATGCATTAGAGATGTACAGAAACTCTCTGGCAGAATCGCAGCACTTAACAGATTTATTGCAAAGGCCGCCGAACGCAGTTTACCCTTCTTCGCAACTCTCAGAAATGCATCAAAGTTTGAGTGGGGAGAAGAGCAGTCGAAGGCATTCTATGAGTGAAGACAATACTTAATGCAGCTCACGAAACTGACAACCCCTGACCCGAAGGCACCCTTGCTGTTATACATCGCAGCCTCGCAATCAGCCGTCAGTGCTGCACTTATTGTGGAGAAGCTGGTCGAGGGAAGAAATATACAGCAGCCAGTATATTATGTCTCTGAGGCACTGGCTGGGTCGAAGCTGTTCTATGCTGAGATCGAGAAAATGATTTATGCCGTGGTAATGGCATCCAGGAAGCTAAGGCATTATTTTGAGGGCCACACCATCAAAGTGCTCACAGATCAACCCCTAAAAGAGTTATTAAGCAATAAAGAAGCTTCGTAAAAATACGCAAATGGGCTGCAGAGCTATCTGAATATGTGGTCGACTTCGAGCGAAGAACAGCAGTTAAATCGCAAGTCTTGGCTGATTTCATAGTCGAGTGGACATCACCTTCGGCACAAACTCAGACCAGAGAAGAAAGCTGGCTAGTACACAGTGACGGCGCTTGGGGGGACAAAGGAGCTGGCATCGCAGCGATTGTGCAATCGCCTTCGGGCGTTAAGATGATACGCAGCTAACCTAGAGTTCTGCAAAAATAGCGACAGAAGTACGAACAATGTTGTTGAATATGAAGCCGTCCTATTGGGGCTCAGAAAGGCGAAGGCGCTGGGGGCTCAGCGCTTCGTTGTAAAAACTGACTCAAAGGTGGTAGCAGACCACATTGAAAAAGAAAGCGTTGCAAAGCAACCCGAGCTGATCAAATACCTAAATACTGTCCGATCAATGGAGAAAAAGTTCAAAGGCTTCACAATAGAATACATTCCAAGGGCAAAAAACGAAGAAGCTGATGCACTGGCCAAGGCAGCAGCAAAGGGGGACAAGTTGCCACCCGATGTCTTTTTCCAGACACTGACAGTGCCTTCGATCAAAGAACTCGATGAGCAACCGCACTTGATCAGTGCAATAAATTTAGAAGATTGGCGGTCTTCCATAATGGCATATCTCAGGGGATACTACGAACCAATTGACGATGACGACCTCAAAACCATGCAGCAGAGAGCAAGGGCATACCAAATCATCGACAACACTTTGTACAAGAAAGGAGTCGTAGCTCCTTGGCTTCGCTGCGTTTCCATCAGCGAAGGCAGAGAGCTAATTCAAGAGATACACAGTGGCCTATGCGGATCTCACTTTGGAGCGAGGGCAATTGTGGGAAAGGCAATGAGACAAGGGTTTTATTGGCCCTCAATTATCAATGATGCAACCAACACAGTCAAGACCTGTGACGAATGTCAAAAATATGCTGCAACCAGAAAATCACCTTCGGAGTTATCACAGCTGATAACCCCTACTTTGGCCACTGCAAAGACGGGGCATCGATCTGTTGGGTCCTCTCCCCACAACTCAAGGAAACCTAAAATATGCAATAGTTGCAGTGGAGTATTTCACCAAGTGGATTGAGGCAAGGCCATTGGCAAACATCACAGTGAAGACAATTATCAAATTCTTCTGGCAACAAATAGTGTGCAGATTCGGAGTACCAAGAGAAATAATAGTGGATAATGGAAAACAGCTTGACTGCGATGAATTCAGGCAGTATTGCATGTCCATCGGGACGAAGGCAAGATTTGCATCAGTATACCACCCCCAGTCCAATGGCGCAGTTGAAAGAGCAAATGGCATCATCTTCACTGCCATCAGAAAATGCCTTGCAAACTGTAAGAAAAAAGGAAAATGGGTAGAGGAAATGCCGAAGGTAATCTGGGCTCACAACACATCCACTTCAAGAGCAACTCAATTCACACCATTCAAGCTATTGTATGGCGAAGAAGCAATGTGTCCCGAGGAGATTCTCCACAAGGGGCTTCGCACTCAGCAGGAAGCACCAAAAGATAGCGAAGCTATAGACAAAGATCTCACAGAAATTTATAGGCTGCAAGCAGTGAAGAACATTTCCAAGTACCAGGAAGAAACCAGGAAATGGCGTGACAAGAAAGTGGTAAGAAAAGACATAAAGATAGGCGACTGGGTGCTAAGCAAGAACCCAAATATGCCTTCGGGGAAGCTGCAAAACAAATGGGAAGGCCCATTCCTAGTCATTAAGAGTAACAGACCAGGATCATATCACCTAGGTGATGGCAAAGGTAATGAGCTGCCACATTCATGGAATGCGGACAGCTTGCGAAGGTACTACCTGTGAACACCATGTAACAATTGGCTTCGTAATCTATAAACGAAGTCAATGGATAGAATAGATTTTCATTTTTCCTTTCAAAAAGCCCGTACTCTTTTCCTCACAGGGGAACCCTTACCAAGGGGTGAGGTTTTTAACGAGGCGGTGCTAATTGTAACTCGTACGAAATATATGAACGAGCAATTTCCCCAAAGAAGTTGCATCGAAAGCGATTGGCTTCGACCAAATCGCCAGTATTCGATAAAACAAGTAGAACTGAACTGACCCTACCAGGGGTAAGGCCAGCTCAGATCTAAATTGCTTACTCTAAGGAGTAAAAGGGGCTTCGGCTCAGATCAAACCTTGTATGACTGCTTACTCTAAAAAGAGTAAAAGGGGCTTCGGCTCAAACAACTCTCAAAATTAAAAATGCTAATTGGAGCATGAACTCCAAAGAGTAAACCCAGAGACAATACCCCATCTAAACGCCAAAAATCGCCATTTGAGCGCGTCGAATAAAAAAAGAAAAAGAAAAACACAAACTCGCTTCGGGGGGAGGAGGCGTCTCTCTCAAAAACGAAGACAAACCGAGTTTGATCTCTTTCATTCAAACAAATCAAACCTATACATGCAAACGGTTTTTCACACATCGTAAACAAATTCATCTTCGCATGAATAAACACAAGCTCGCTTCGGGGAGAGGAGGCGTTTCTCTCAAAAACAAAGACAAATCGAGTTCATATTCATTCATGCGAAGATATAATTACATCACGAGCTCCATACATTTACACCAAGCATTCTCAAAACATCTCAAATACATATCCATAAAACTGCTCGCCAGACCTCCTAAAACGAGGAGCGTTGTAAATGCAAGCAAAGTCCTTGACATCGGGTCCAACATCCAAAGGCTCCATCTTTGGAACGCCCAGGGAAATAGCTTCGGCATTTCTCCTAGCAGCGAGCTCAACTCGATCTGAGCCGTGAGCAACAAATGCTGTGAAAAAATCGAAAACACTGAATTCCGTGCGACGATAAAATTCGTGACAATACTCCAAAAAATCGTGATGGCTTGAGTTTGGATAAATTCGTTGAAATTCCTTCCATGCGAAGCCAAAAATACAAAGCGGCCCATCACGCATGGCCAGTGGAGTAAGTGCAAACATTTCATCACCCTGAATATATACAAATATACAAGTTCAAAAGAACCACCCGCTCAATAAGTCCTAAACTCTAATTACAATTCAAAAGGTCCTTAGACCTGTGGATCGACCCTGGGGGCCCCTTGGTCACCCTGCCCTTGCGAAGAAGAAGCTCCGGCTTCGCCGGAAGAAGCACCGGTAGCAGCAGAACTCGTTCCCGCACCAGCTTCAGCAGCTTCTTTGATAGCAGCTTCCCTCGCGGCTGCTTCGGCTTCGGCCTTCTGCTTCTTCAGCTCCTTTGACTGAGAATACATAAGCTACCAAATAAAATAATAGAAAATTAAAAACAAAAATGAAACAAAATAGACCATGACGGCAATTAACGAAGTACCTTTGCAAGTTGGTCGTGGACAATGTTTTGAGTCGCTTGACGACCACTGGCAACCCAGAAATACCTCAAGAAGAGTGCCTTCGCAACTAACAGCTGCTGCGGAAAATATTTGGTGTCGGCAGGATCTTTGGAGGCCGGGTACGGATAGCCTTTCCGAACCAAGGCATTATAGTGATCACAGCCGTTGTCTGAGAGAATCTTCAGCAAGTTACTTTAACACATGTTGACAGCGAAATTACTCACAACTTCCATGACATTTGGAAGCGAAGCAAATTCATTGTCAATCCAATTGAAAAGCTTGTCCAAGCTATACTCCTTGCTGGGAAAAGGAGCAGGCTCCGCTCCAAACTGTCGCAGGGCCTCCTTGTATAGGCGATACAGCTTTAGGCCACGCTCCCAAGCAACATCAACTACGCTTTCATTTTCCTTGCAAAGCGAAAGATTAGCAGTTTGCAGCGACAAGGCCTCACGCTCAAAATTTTCGCTACGAGACCGATATGTATCGACATCGCCCGAAAGTTTTTGCTTCGCATCATTGAGCGTATTCACCTCACCCTTTAAAATGGAAATCAACTCAGTATCTTCAACAATTTTTTCGCGAAGGCCCTTTAGGGTGTCATCGTTGTCAACAATCTTAGCCTCCAAGGCAGAGACCTTCTCCTTAAGGCCCTGTTTGTTTCAGCTTCTGGTGAGCTTTCCGTGCATAGCTTTCCATATATCCGAAAGCCGGAAAGCTCTGAACAGTGGAAAGCCAGAAGCCACTTTTCGTGAGCTTTCCAGCTTTCCACTGTTCAGAGCTTTCCGGCTTTCGGATATATGGAAAGCTATGCACGGAAAGCTCGCCAGAAGCTGAAACAAACAGGGCCTAGGTTGGCTTCACCAGCTTGAACTTCCAAAGCAGCAACCTTGTCCTTCAAAGATTTGTTCTCACTAATAATGGACTCCCGGTCCTGGCGAAACAAATTCTTTTCTTTTTCAATATCATCCTTGATCCTGTCAATAGTTGCTTGGATCTGGAGAAGCTCTGCCTTTTCCCTTCGCAATTTTTCTAGTTCTGCCCGCTCAGCAGCAACCAAGTTGAGGTTGGGAACTTGAGCTGCCAACTCATTAATAGCTAAAACAACCTATGGTAGGAAAAAAACTTGTTCAGGATTACGAAACCGACGAAACGAAGCTAAGGTCAATAACACAATCACAGACAAAGGCGATAAGGTCATACCTTCATTCCCGAAGCCAAAATGGTAGAACTTATGCTTTCGGGATCCAATGTCCGAACAAGTCTTTGATATTCTGCAAGTAAAAAATAATGATAACACTGTTATCTTCGCAAAATAGCCAAAGTCAAAAGCCAGCTATAATCCCAAACAAAAAACACCTTCCAAATCAAAATCTCGAAGAGGCCCACCTTCGCGCACGCGAGACGGCCCATCTCCCTCGCCACCTAATAAACAAGTCTCCATCGCATTAGCATCAAACAGCAGAGCAAACAACGTCACAAGGAAAAAATGAAGAAACATCATTAGTACCTCCGGGAAAAGAAGGAATACTTCCACCCATATCAACATCCATATAAGATTGAGAAACAGCAGCCCTCTCAGCAGCTTCGGAAGTTTCAGCTTTGGCAACCTCTTTCCCCTTATCCTGGGTATCCACGTCAACCGTCCCGGCAGCATGGGCCAAAACCTCCAAAGAGTCACTGACAGGAGGGGCAGAAGCCAATACAGGCGATGGAGGGCTAACCGGCGGAATGTCCACAGGGGCTTCGGCTGTAGGCATTTCAATGTTGGCTTCGACGTGAACCTCCTCCGGCATATCCCCAATAATGGGAGCACCCCGAATGGGGGTGTCCTTAAACATGCTAATATCAATGCCATCATCGAATGGATTCGGAACCCGAACATCCTCAGATGTTTTAGCATCGCCTTCAGAAGTAATATTGATATCAATCACGGGATTCTCCGTTAGGTACCTCGCTAGCAAAGGAAGGCTTGAGCCCTGAAAGTAATTGCCAAAGAGTGCAACCTCACCTAGAAAAATATCATCCCCACTCCAAGGGGCTGAGCTCTCGAAGCCAGTCACCGACGAAGCCGGCAACCGCGTTGGAGCCGGAGCTGCCGCTGGCACACGAGGAGGAAGAGGCGGACGACCGCCACGTGAAGCTGAAGAAACAGCCCCAGTAGTCAAACGACCACTACGCGAATCTGTAGAAGTGGCTCCAGCAGGGGGAGCCGCAACAAACAACGGAACAGCAGCAATCGGCTCTTGGCGACGCCTTTTCTCTGTAGACTCATAAGAGCTGCTGCTGCCACGCTTGGCCGGGACAGACGAGGAAGTTGTCTTCGCAACAGTTTTTCTACCACGTCCTCCGCGACCAGACCAACCACCACCACGAGGAGCACACGAAGAAGCAGATTCATCTTCATCCTGCTCCTTCGCCTTAGCCTTCCCTCTTTTTTCCTTCTCTTTCTTCTCCTTCTTCTTCTCTCTAGTAGGGACGGGGACCTCTCGAGCACCGTAAGAAATCTTTAGTTCCTCAAAAACTCTATTGAGTCTAACATGAACATAGTTGTCTTCGTTTATACGATGCTCCTTTGAGGTGTACGGACCAAGAATATCTGTGGCCCGTAGCTCCACTGTGGCAACGAACTCCGCCGCTGACATGCCTTCGGGTAACTTCGCTCCAAAGTGAGGAAAAGCAACCCTAGTACGTTCACCAAAGGCCTTCCAGTCAACTTTGTAAGGCTCCCAGTCGGCAGACAAGAAATAAACCCCAGCAGCTAGATCGGCCGCAACTCCTTCTTCGATAATGTCACGGCTGCAGAACGTTTGCGAAGCCGCTCGAAACGCCTTCCAGCACTCCGTGAAACCAGTGCTCTCCGCGTTAAAAATTGGACAGGAAACAAACTTGAGCCAATCAATCTGGCTGTGGAGAGGATAAGAGACTGATCTCGTACTATCCTCCAGAACAGTTTCCTCCGAAGGTACCCTCATGTAAAACCAGTACTTCTGCCAGTCTTTTGTCCATTTGTTCCTCTGAGCGAAGGTAGTTTCCACCTTCGCAAAATGAGAACCCCGGCGGCGCCCAGTAAATGTCACACATCCAAAATCTGGAGTGAATAGCTCGCCTTCAACTTCAGATGAATTACTCTGATTATGCCCTTCATATAGCCGAAGGAAGCCATCAACTGTAACCGCCGAGTCATGTGTCTTTACCGACCAGAAGAAGCGAAGGAGATGGCTGATGGCATTGGGCGTTAGATGATGCAGTTGCAGGCCATAAGGTGCAATCATCTTCGCAATTATGTTATCAATCGGCATCTTAAGGCCAGCAATGAAGAAATCCGTGAAGACTACAGCTTCGTCTTCGCGAGGGTTAGGGGTAGTTTCAGTGCCAGGAGCACGACCCCAACCCTCAGGAAAATACCCTTTTTCTTCATAAAATTTGATATCATTTTTGCCGACCTTGGACTTGCCAAACATAAGCGTCTTCGCCCTCTTGCCGGGATCCACTAGTTCATCCACATCGACCTCCACATCATCCAGATTCTCTTCTTCACCACCATCATCATCCTCCGCACGATCATCACCAGATGTCTCCTCCACAGTCGGAGTCTCATCCTCTATTTGCTGTGCAAATTGATCAGCTTCGGCATCATCCATTCCATGACGAGGAGAAACTCCCATCCGTTGGGCATCGGGGCTGCCTTCGCCAGCCATGTCAATAAGTATAGCAGTTTGCTTAGTGCGCGCCGCTGCAGAAATAACAACAATTCTCAATACATAAACAAAGGAAACCAGCAACAACAATACTATCAAAAAATAGAGATAAAACCTTACTTGTACAAGTGGGTATTGCGAGGAGAAGCCAACACGAACGCAAAAGCGCTTCTCAGGCTAAGATCGGAACAGGCGAAGAAGATTTAGCAGCAGAAAGCGATTGATAGCGAAAGCGAAGAAAGGTAAAAGGGGGGACCCCTTCGGTCCTATTTATAGGTCAGTAAAAAAGTGACTGTTACCGCGGCGCGAAAATCGAAAAGGCCCAAAAAAATCCAAAAAACAGTACAAATAAAAATAAATGATAAAGTGAAAAATCAGAAATAGTAAGGGATGCGAAGCCAAATCTGGAGTGAAGACAACGACTCGGGACTTACTCCAACGGGAAGAGGCGTTTCTCTGGAACAGGCGAAGGCAATCCTGAATTTTCGAGGACATCGGCCTGTTGGAGAAAGCCCTCGTCCGCGAGGGGCTACTGTTGGGGGATTGGCCTGTCAAGGAAACGCCTTCACCCGGTTACCTTGTTTCTGGTTCAAGGAAATTACCTTCGCTACTTATCCCTGAAAGGAAATTACCTTCGCCGATGGAAGACAGAAGTTCACCATACTTGTATGCGAAGGCAGCCTATGAGCTTCACACGCCTGAGTCCGGCTTCTCTTTCCTTCCCTGGGAGACTGGGCACCGAGGGGTGATCCGGTGCCCTCGGTGCTAGTTGGCGCCGGAAATGGATGCGAAGGCATTATGAGCCCAATCGTTGCCTTCGCTCTCCTAGTCGGATTTTAGGTAGGTGCGAAGGTAAATGACGGATATCACTTGCATTTGTTTGGTTCATCTTGTTACACAGGATAAGGACGTGCTCGGGTGGAGGCGCGGCAGTTTTTCCCTCCCTGAGCGGGAGAAGGCGCTGCTCGACCGAAGGCACATCGGGTGGTGAAGGCGACAAAGGTCACTGGAGGCACGGTGAAGGCAACGTGGACCAAGTCCAAACCGAGTCAAAGATGGAGTTGCTGGTCCACGCATTCATATTGAGACGTGTAAATGTACCCTTATGCCCTTGGGAACCGTAGGTTGTATAGTCTAGAGGATGATGCTTGATTTTCAGGGGTATAAGGGGAATGTAAAATGTGCCTCTTGACCTCCCTATAAAAGGGGACCCTTCACCAACGTGTAAAGGGCTGATTCCCGGGAACACTGTTGATAAGTAATTTATTGTTTCTTGTCTCTGTTCTCAGTTTTGGCTGTTGTTTGGGCTCTTTGGCCTCGGCTATATCCCAACACACCTCATAACATCGCATGTACCAACATGAAAAAGATCACAATGGTCAGGTACCAGAGGGGTTCGAACGAATTCCTTCAACCCAAGGCCCTCTGGCACACCTCGTCTTCCACTTCGTCCAATGCGATGGTTATGATCACAAGGCAAATAGCTCCACTAATTGGAGTTAAAACTTGGAGCGATATAAAGGATGAAGTCAAGAAGGATATCGCTATGGCTGTAAAGGTATGTTAATTGCCACCTCATATGCTTCATCATAATGTTAGATACATGTAGTCAGTACATTTGGTCAAAAATATTATGATTGTACTATACTACACAACATGTTTTGTTTTGCACCAGGATCTACGGGAGCTTGAGACCATTGAGGATCACAACAAAAAGATATGGGGGATTGCGAGAGAACGCTACAAAGGTTGGCGATCCACCTTGAGTGCTACATTCAGGGCATACGACAACTATGAGGACAGAATGAAAAATAAGCCTGAAGACTTAGACATTGTGGAGTGGCACAATTTGGACCAGTATTTTGGACAAAAAACTTTCCAGATCACACTATTTGCTAAATTTAAGAACGCAAGCTTGAATAGAATTTTTCTTTGCTAAACGTACATTACTTGTTTACTGTGTGCAAGTGCCGAGCATCAGGAACTCTTCGAATCGCTCTGAAATGAAGACAACCATACGACGGGTTCCAAACCTTTCTCTTAGTGTAGTTGGGAAAATGTAAAGAATCAATCCTCAATTCTTGACTTGTACTACAGTAAAGAATGATATATTGATGACATGTAATTTTGCTAGAGAGATCCAGTAACTGGTGCCGAGCCATGCAAGTTGGCACTTTGGAAGGCTACCCACACGAAGCGAGGAAAATGCACAACGCCGGTGGCTGAGAGTGTTTATGTGGGTGCTACATTGAACATAAGCATTCTTCCGCAATAGCATTAATTTTTTACGTATCACTATGTGACCAAAATTGATATCATACAATCGTTTATTTCCCTCAGGATTATGCATCCAAGAGATTGTCTCTATCGCAATCAGATGGGTTGGATGAAGACGAACCAACAAGTATCACTTCAGCTGCTGCTATGGAAGACCAGGTCTTCCTGGAGATGTACAAGGAGACAACTGGAGCAAAAGCGAGCAGGTCACGTGGTGAAGGATACATGTCCAATCGCAAAAGAAACCAATTACTTCAGGAACAACTTATTCAGGAAAGGTTGGAGAAGCTCAAAGAAAAAGAGCGTGAATTAAAAGAAAAGATTGAAAAGCATGAGGCTGATAAGGAAGCTGAAAAGGAAGCACTTAAAGCCTCAATTAGACAAGAATTGATGGGGGAGTTCCAAACAATGATCGCACAACAGAATCGACCTGCATTGCCAAATAAGGTAACTTGCTTGCTCATCTGGATCATACTCACAATCTCAGAAATACATGTAACTATTGCTTATATGTTGGTTCTGATTGGTTGCGTTTGACAATGGATATTTGTTGCTGATCTTTTACCTGCCATATCTGAAAATTCATAGACCCCCCATCAAATCGACAACAATACACAAGAAGTGGCAGCTAGGACCACTTAGGAGAATATTGCTGCAATAGCAGCAATGAAGATTCAACAAACAACGAACCAGGTAACGAGTGTAAATGCTTTGAGACTGACAATAGATTCATGTGGCTAATGTCTTACCTGCCTTCTTGTAAATTGCATAGACTACCATTGCAAACAGCAATGAATCTTTGGGAGTTGAATCTATGACCATCACTGCGGATAACATCGCTCGTACACTAGAAGTGCATAATACTCAAGAAACAGCTCGCCAGGTAGCGACATCGAACAATCATTCCCATAATTATACCTTTGTGTATTTAATCGCTCCTTATTAACATTGTTCCAACAACTTTATATTCCAGGTTGAGCCAGCAAGCATTGTCACAACTGAGAAAATAAATGAAAAACCTGCTGGTAATGTTCAACCTAGTGGCATTTCAAAGAACTGTTCACTGCGAATCGTGCGAAAGGTGCAGGAGCAGATGCAAGGTCGTACGTTACTCCGGAACAGTTGCGGGCTGCTATTGCTAAGACGCGAGCAGCCGTAAAGAGATGGCAGCAACAGGCATGAACTGCATGTGTGCTTTCATAATGCAATTACAATTTTCCAAGGCCAATTCTATTCTGCTGCTGAATCAGTACAAGACAAATCAGCTTCAAAAATCTGTACAATCTCTAATTCTCTCATTGGTTTCTGTTCAGAAGGGCACTGAAGCAACCATGGGCCAACAAGGCTGAAGATTGCCACACTTCAAGAAGACATCCAACCTTGGAGCTCAAACAAAGTTGATGACCATCATGAAAGGTTGGACTAGTGGTCAAAATTTATATATGTGTGCACATTTATACAAACTATATTACTGAGTGAAGCATGGTTTGATGGATGAATGTACAAGAGTTGTTGCATTGATTTGTTGAATATTATGTTACAGCAATTCTATCATGAATTGTGGGATTTGTTTCTATTATAAAAATCCAGTTGCATTTAAAAATCAGCATCTGCCGATCACCCAGCTCTTTTGTTGCGTACCCTCTATGTCTACGGCAACACAATATCTTCCGTAGCGATATCATATGAGCATATAGTGATGACCCAAATTGAGTTGCGTTACCGTACAACCATATTACGATGAGCCACATTTCGTTGCGTTGCGATATCCTCTATGAATATAGCAACGCCATATTCCGTTGCACCACCCTCTACGCATATAGCAACGCACATTTCCATTCTTGTACCCTCTATGCGTATAGCAACGACATATTCCTGTTGCAACAGGATTTAAGGATATAGCAATGAGCAGCACTTCTTCCGTTGCAACAGGGCTTAAGTGTATAGCAACGAGTACCAATTTTACCGTTGCAACATGGCTTAAGCGTATAGCAACGAGTACCAAATTGACCGTTGCAATATGGTTTCAGGATATAGCAACAGCTACCACTTCATTGTCATATGTTCTTATAAATAGCAACGCCTAAATGATCGTTGCGCTACCCAATAAGCATATAGCAACGACATAGATGGCATAATGCTACCAATCTATTGCGTTGCAATAACGTTTTCTTGCAACACGCCCTCGTCGTTGCAATAACTCGCGTCACAATGATGCCCCACTGTTGCGATTAGATGGCAATGATCGTTGCGACTTGAGGCAATTGCCGCGCCACACGTCGTTGCGACACGGCTCACGTAGCGCAACGCCTTGCTACACTGTTGTGATACCTTATCGCAACGGACTTTTATGCAACGGCACAAGACGAATCACAACGGCCAGAAAATGTCACGAATTGTCGCTATTGCAATGAAAATAGCCCTATCGCAACGGTTACAGGGCGTTGCATCATGATCAAAACATTGTAGTGTATGACCATGGGATCAAGCATGATCAGTCGTCTGTAAATCACCTGAAGACAAACAGGTAGGAGGAGCGCGTGAACAGCATCATCCTACAAGGCATCAAGAAGAGAATTTTTGATAGGCTAAAAGCCTATGAGAAGAAATGAATAGATGAAGTACAGAAAGTGCTTCAGGCCCTTGGAGTGGCAATGTTTTTGGAACAAGAACCCAAGCGTAGAGCTGTGCTGCTTGAAGAAGCATGCGATGCAGTAGCTGCTCGGGTGCTTCAATATCTACAAAACTGAGGCAATACTACAACGCTCGTGTACGCGGCCATAGTTTATGCATTGGGGATTTAGTGCTCAAAGAGGATTAATGCACCAAATAGAAGAAAAAAATGTCTTCCCCATGGCAAGGCCCGTACATCGTTGTAGAGGTAGCCCGTTTTGATTGTGCAAATCTAGAGTCGAGGGCACCCGTTCTTTTTCTTTTCAATAAAGCTTTTGCTCTAACGATTTGCACAACATTGGCTCGAGCATCATGCTCGTGGGCTGGGTCGACATATTTTCTGTTAAACAAAAAGCAAGGCGTTGTGCTAGATTTTTTCTGGACCTATGCCTTATGCGCACCCGAGCATCAGGCTCGGGGGCTATTTCGACGTTTTATTTGGTTTATTTGGTGATATGCACTTCTCGACTCTTTGATAGCATGTTTACATACTAACAAAGAGCCCGGGGGCTACTATGGTACTGTTACCGGCACTCATTTATCACGCCTAACAAAAACATTACGCTGAATATGCTCAAAAGTGCAACTACAAGAGGATTATAGTTTAGTAGACCACTCGAGTCTCAGCAACTAACGCCTCAGATAGCATGCATGTAAGGCAAAAACAGCTACATTTTGATGATAGCATGATAATGGCCATACCCAAATGCACTGAATATAAAGCATGTCAAATTCGATTCGCAGAAACAAGCAGCAAATGTTCAAAGCAGTCACCATCCAGATCACTAAACTATTAAGTTTATTTATGACAGGTCAAGAAGTGGCATCAGGATTCACAACGGACAAGTTAAGCTTCTTGACGAATTCCACCATGACAGGGCGGTTCTGTTCATAGAGTTCATGAGTAGCTTCTTGTGTCGCACAAGAGAGGCCCTTGGATAACAGACTCACATTCCTCCAAATGCATGGGTCGCTACCACAATGGCTCCTTCGTTGAGTTCGTCCTCGACTTCGGCACGACGTTCTTCAGAAGCGGCAAGCTTGCTCTTGAGCTCATTAAGTTCCACTGTCACACCCGGATTTACGAATAAACCCGAATGCTACTATATGTGTACCCAGGAAGTCTTAAACACACATATAGCTCCAGAAATAGAATATCAAAGTAAACCAGTGCTCGAATTACAAAAGAAACTATTACAAAAGACAAGGGTCTCAAAACAAACCACAGCGGAAGTCTATTTACTATCTCTCATGATGAATTCTCCATTCCACAGGGACGCCGGCTGGTGAAGCACAACCTAGAACTCTTCTGGAAAAATCTTCATGAAAATCTTCGAGTGCTGCCTCATCTGAGTACCCGTCCGGGATTTTGTTGAATAGTGCAAGTGTAAGTAAACCATCTTACTTAACAAATATAACACGATGGATGAAGGCTTAAAAGGCTGGACACGGTTTAACTGCGGTAAGCACTTTTAGTTCTTCAATTTTAACATTAACCAAATTACTACAGTGTAATAGGTAATTCCCAGTTGTAACCCAAATTAAGTATAAGTAGAGAAGTATCATCAACGTCCACCATCATTCCATTGTCATTTCATTTTAAACATCACCGGGGTAAAGATCACTGTCAAAAAGGATCCAGGCCACTCGTAACCGTGAGTACGGCTGATATATCAGTTTTTACACTCTGCAGAGGTTGTACACTTTCCCCACTAGTCGCGTAAAAGCTCAAAGAACTTTATAACCCAACCATGCAGTGCGGATCAGGCACATTCATCACACTACCTTTGGTGTGACTGCATAGGGACGCTACGAAACCTTTCAAAAGAGACCCTAGCCGCTAGTGACAGTGTGAACCTCTTCTGCTCCCACCAAAAGTAAATATCGACCCATTCCGAGACAGACCGAGGCCACCGCTTCTGGCCCTCTCCTCCAAGTCAAGCCAGATAGCCACTTAGACAAGCTAGAACCGTACAATTTACTTAGTCAAGACCAGAGCCCATTTGATTCCCGTGGTTGCACTGTTCTCCCGGGTTGCCACTTTAAGATAGACCATAACAAGTGATGCCCAGAACAAAGCACACAGCAATTGTCCCAGTTTAAAGGTTGATTAATGAACAAAGCACACAGCACATGTTCTGATTTAGGTTGGATGGAACAAAGCACACAGCACATGTCCAAATTAAAGGTTGTCTAGAACAAAGCACACAGCACATGTTCTAGATCGTGAATTGTCTAGAATAAAGCACACAGTACATATTCTAGAACAAGAGTTTGCTGAGAACAAAGCACACAGCACATGTTCCAGCTACCTAACCATGTTGCTAAAAAGCAAGTTTTAATCATTCGCAAATGATCATAAGTATCCAAGTTCCATCGTCCAAAGACGGTAAGCTCATGTTGCATAGCCTAGCATTTGCTACCCAAAAGATGCATAAACCAGGTTGATCAAGGTAACAGGGTATAAGAACACTAAGGATAACCTTAAACAATTTATACTCAGGCATGCATGCAAGGTGTATTAAAAGTGTATAGGTATCAAGGAATTCTCGTGTTATACTTGCCTTCCTTAAAGTATTGTCAGTAGTTCCCTTCTTCAGAATCTTGCTCTCCTTCAACATCAAACAGCTCACCGAGGCACAATCAACACCAGCACACAAGGTACATCTAATAAAGCAATACACCAGTCAATACAACAGTTTTGAAAAGCACACTTAGCAAACACTAGCTGCTACAAACTCGGGAGCGCAAGAAACACTAAAGTCAGAACTACGGCTGGAAAGGTTTGGGCAATTGAGAAGGATCAAGGGCATTCTGGTACAAAGAACAAAGGCCGGATTTATGAGGACAACTGGATTGTGACATCATCAAGGCATGAACATGATGTCATCATGGAATATTATTAGAATAAAGGTTCAATGGAATTTTGTATGAATGGATCAACAAACTTTAGTTTATGCACATACAATTCAACATACTATTTTAATATCGAGATTTCACATATGCGGCCGTCATATATGAATTCAGTATTAAAATAATACACTGAGATTATATTGGTTCATACACTAAACATTTATTAAGCCAGATGACAAAATACCATAAAATAGGAATACAAGATATAGGCTAATTATGTGGCATCAAAAGGGATGAAAGGTATGAACTTTAGATAGGTCATGATCGCCATGAAAGGAGAGCTCTGCTGAAACTATAGGCAAGGCACAAGGTAGGCGTAAAAACCTAATCATCTTTTATTTGGAAAGCTAGTTTAAAGAGACCATTAAACAAATTAATTACTAATTAAATTCCAAAAACAAGTTTTATAGAAACTAACACCACTAACACGTAGCTTAGGTTGTAACGAAGCTAACGCAACTTGAACGAGTTGAAACGGAGCTAAAACGTGAAATCTATGGGCTTAAAAAAAGTAGGGGCTTATCTGCGAAAAACCAGGGACCTAAACGTAATTAACTATAGACTTCGAGGGTTAGCAGAGAAGTTTCTCAATAGACAGCGGGACGGCGGGTTAATTATCAAGAAAGTCAGGGTCTCTTTAGGAAAAACGCCGAAGGGGTATGGAGCTTCTGATCTGGGCCGTTGATCCTGAGATGGAGGGCTGTGGGCGCTTGGCTGGGTTCTATTCGCCGGCGACAGGTGGGAGCGGTGGCGCACGGCGGCTTGCGGCGGCGGGTCACCGGAGGAGGGCGGCGTAGGGGCTGCAGGGCACGTTTCTCGACGGGATTTGGCCCAGGAGGAAGAGGGGAATGAGGCGAGTCTTACCATGGGGTCGTGGACGTCGATTGCGTGGCGGAGCGGGTGCGCACCGAGGAGGGGCGGTCGGACCGGGGAAGCTCCGGTGGTGGCGGCGTCGGCAGGCGGTTAGGCGACGCGGATGACAGGCGGACGGGCGGCTCGGCGTGGGGGACGTCGTGGTGACGCCGGCTTGCTCCAAGGGGCCTCCACGCGGGCCAATTCGGCGAGCAGGGCTCGCGGCGGTGCTCTGCTTGGTCGAACGGGAGCGGCGGCGCGACGCAGAGGGAGGGGGCGGCGGCGGCAGCAGGGGTACGCGAGGCCTCGGGGCACGCGCTATATAAGGGCGCGGGGCAAAGGGATAGGCTCGGGGTGTGCAGAGGGTTCGCGGGAGAAGCGCGCGGCGGTTGCGCGAGGGGAGCGCGGCGGCGTTGCTCGGTGAGGCCCGCTCGGGCAGAGAGAGCGGACGGAGGAGGGGGATGACGTGTGGGCCCGTGATAGAGCTGGAGTGCCCGATCTTTTGGTGAGTGGAGATAAATTCGACTTGGTGGAAGTAGACCCTCACGATCCGACTACGACGAGCGAACCCGAAGCGCCAATGCAATCGCTGAACCAACTCCCGATGGTTACCAACCTTGCCGTCACAAGATCAGCCTGATTACGAAGATCAATTCCTGTCCGCAATCGAAGAACGAACAAGAACAAGATGCGAGCAATCACAATATCACTCGAAGGTGGGGTTTCGAATCACACGAGGACAGCACGTATTTGTGCGTGTTCGAGAGTAGCTAAAGCTAGATGTAAAACAAAACCCGAGTCTAAAAATAAAAGAGGAGTCTATCTAAATAGGGAGCGCAGCCCCTGGTGGCCGGAGGGGCGGCGCGCTACAGTACCCATACTACAGTGCCGCGGGTACTGTTCACGCCTAGGGTTTGCGAGGGTTGGGCCTGCTGTTGGGCCAACGTCTAATCTTCTGGGCCTTCATTCTTCAGTAGCATGACGAAGTTCAGTTCTCTTGCACGGGCTCGAGTGATTGGCCCAGCTGAAGAAGAAGGTGGCGCCTGGGATGGAGATGCTGCTGGTGTAGATGTACTCGTGTGGTCGTTGATGTCCTCATCACCCGGCGTGTCAGCCGCAGGGCGAAAGCGGCGTGGCGCAGGGCGCCTTCACGGAAGGGAAGCGGGAGGGGGTGGCGGCTGGGCCAAGTTGGGCCGAAGGGCGAAACGGGCCGAGGAGTTCAGGACCAGGCCGAAAGTTAAGGGGTCAAGAACAGACCTATCTGGTTTAGGGTTTGAATGGGCTCGGCCCATTAGGGTTTTCTCCTTTTTCTTTATCCGGAAAAGTATTTTTAGAATAAAAGTAATCTAGAAAATTCTAGATAACATCTTTTAACCACGGAAAATACCCTGGAGTGTCCAAAAATTCTGAGAAAAATCTCAGAGGTAGAGTTGGATACAATGAACCCAAATAAAATATTTAGAGCTCATGAAAAGGTTCTAGTAGCTTCCAAAAATTGGATGTAGCTCTAGAAAAATAGGAATAAATTCCAGAAAAAAAATCCGAAAAATTCCCAAAGACACCTATTCGAGAACCTAATCGGGTTTTGAAAACAAACTCACACGACTACCACTATGAAGCTCGGCACAAAAGCAACACTCGGTTTCTATTTGATTCTGACCAAACTTTAGGATTTACTGGAAACAAAGAGAGGGCCAAAAACCAGGGTGTGACATCCACCTGTTGAGCTCATTAAGAAAGAGCAAGGATACCACTGGTGCAGGATTGTGAAGGTGATATGGCCCAGGAATGCCTGACTAGTCGGGGATGCCAACATTCAGGAACTTTTTCAAGCGCTTGCCCACCACTTCGTCTGAGAGGTCTGCTGAAACAGAGATAGCTCAAGTTGTCAATTTCCCGAATAGGCGAATGCTAGTGAACAAAAACCCCAACCAGAAATATAGGGTGTTCCTAGCAATCTGGGTCAGTCGACCCCTGATAGACGCTCGCCAAGCAATCACGCCTGCTCAAGGGGATGAGTCTCCATCGGATGAAGGTCTCAGCTACATGAGTAGCGGTCAGGCCTGCATTGTGCAGTTCGGTAATCCTATCGATATATTTCTTATCATCTCTGTGATCATGGGAACTTTTTTCTTAACATCGGTCAGATGAGGCATCAGATAACTCCTCTTGATCACAGAGGCTTCAGGGAGGGTGATGAAGAACCATTGGTGCTCATATCCTTTCCAGGAATCTTTCACCTCGAACTGGATGTATTGGATGCCAGTACACAAGCAGAAGCGAATGGACCTAACCATCACCCAATGTGCATAATATGCTGGGTAATAGAGGTGTCTCCATAGATTCACTGATGCTTCTATTCCTTACTAGGCTTTACACAAGAAGGCAAAAATGTTGAGCATGGCAATCGCAGTGGGCTTAAGATGAACTAGTTCAATCTAATAATAACCGCAGATCTTCTCCAAGAAGGCTCTCAGAAAATCGCCAAAGCCATACCAGAAATGTGCCAGGGATGCCGTGATCTCGATAGTGTTGGGGGTCGATCCTGACCTTTGGCGTGGCAACGAGGGTACCGCTCGGCCTCAGGGAGAAGACCCCGTTCCTCCAAGTTTTTCAGCTGCTTCTCCGTCGTAGTGGAGGTCATCTAGTACTTGTCTGGCATGATGACTCCTTTGGCTCCGTGAGTCTCCATGCCAGAGGCTTGCCTAGGGGAGGATGCGGAGGTTGCTGCACTGGTGCTGGAGGAGGATTTGCTCGAGGCCATTGAGAGATGTTTCTTGGTGGAAGAGACTATTGTTCTTGGCAATGGTGGCTGGCAGAGGTAGAAGAAGGCGAAGGCAAAAAGGAATGAATGGAAGGCAAGGCATGCGGTTTTATGGTTTCTCAAGAGGCACAC
>CM014277.1:37977677-38009582 GCA_004135705.1 Alloteropsis semialata
GTAGAAGCAATCAGCTCATTTATTTCAGATTTTGTAGCAATCAAGCAAGCTCCCTTTAACTTAATTTCCTTCTTGTTATCATGAGCAGATTTGCTATTCTTGTGTTTATGCTTCTCAAGATCATTTACTACAATCTGATTTTCACTCTTAGCATGCTCCAAATTTTTCAATTTGTTAGCTCTAGCAAGTTCATCCTTTAAAATCATTTCAGGGGACATAGGATGTAGCACAATCTTCTTCTCATGGTATGAAAAGGAGTACTGATTTGTTCTACCATGATGCATGGAGTCTCTATCAAATTGCCATGGTCTACCTAGCAGGATACTACATGCTTGCATAGGCACAACATCACATTCAATAACATCTTTGTAGGATCCAATGGCAAAGTTGATTCTCACAAGTTTAGTTACCTTCGCCTTACCACTGTTGTTGAGCCACTGAATGTAGTATGGATGAGGATGTGGCTGTGTAGGGAGTGCCAATTTCTCCACCATCTCGCTGCTAGCTAAGTTGTTGCAGCTCCCTCCATCAATGATCATGCGGCAAGATCTCTCTTTAACCACACACTTTGTTTGAAACAAGGTGTGCCGCTGATTTTGCTCCGCTTGTTCCATTTGTGCACTAAGCACACGCTGCACAACAAGGCTCTCATAGTGTGCTGCATCGTCCGCACCAATGTGCTCCTCCTCTTCTTCACCTACATGGTCAGCCGCAAGCAAAGCAAGTGTATTTTCATCAAAATCACTAGCAGAGGAGTACTCACCATCATCTCTAACAATCATCACGCGCTTGCTTGGACAATCACGCATCATATGTCCATAGCCCTTGCAGCGGTGGCACTGAATGTCTCTTGTTCTACCCGTGGAGGCAACAGATGAAGAGCTCTCTACGGGTTTTTGGACGGTCTTTGCTGCTGAATTTGATGGAGCAGCATGGGACTTGTCACTGGATGGAGGAGGTGTTGCCCTACTCAATGAAGAGGATGGTGCAGCAGCACGTGTGGCAGAAGTAGAAGTTGTGCGTGGCTGCCACGAGCTAGTCTTTCCTGCAGAAATGTTAGTCTTGGTACTGGCACGTCGTCCCTGCACTTCTCTTTCAGCTTTGCAAGCAAGGTGAAATAAACGGGTGACATTGTTATAATCCTTATAGGCAAGAATGTCCTGAATCTCCCTATTTAATCCACCCAAAAATCTAGCCATAGCAGGTTCCTCATCCTCCTCTAGATTACAACGCAGCATGCCCATTTGCAATTCCTGAAAGTACTCTTCTACACTTTTAGTTCCTTGTCTCAATTGCTGCAACCTATTCAACATGTCTCGGGCATAGTAAGAAGGAACAAATCTAGCCCGCATGACCCTTTTTAAAGCATCCCAAGTAGGTGGTATGTTATCAGGATTTTTCTTGCAATGTTCAATCCACCAAACAGAAGCAAAATCTGTAAATTCACTAGTAGCAGCCCTAACACGAGTGTTTTCAGGAAATTCATGACATGTAAATTTTTGATCAACAGCAATTTCCCAAGTAAGGTAAGCATCAGGGTCATATTTGCCATCAAAGGGTGGTACCTTGAATTTAATCTTGTGGAAAGCTTCGTTGTTGTTGTTGTTATGGTGCACTTCACGGCGGCGGTGTCCTCCGCCCACACCACGACGGTGCTGTTCTGGGCGTCGATGGCGTCTTTCTTCATCTTCAGTGTCAGCAGGGTAGTTGTTCTCATCCCCTTCATCTTCAAGATGGTGCTGATCATGGTGATGATCCGGGTGACGGTTGTTATTGCCTCGAGCCACAAAGTCATCGAATCGCCTCAAGAGAGCAGCAAGGCTGGTGTCCACTCGTTGAATGGATGCCTCCAAGGTACCAAGCCGATTGTTGGTAGTAATCTGTGCATCCTCCAATTGCCCAAGCTTCTCATTTGTGGTCTGCAAATCTGCATCAAGGCCTTCAGTGTGCAGCCTCACTCGACGCAGTACATCATGAATAAGAGCACTGGTGCGGGGAGAATGTCGACGATCGTCTTCTTCCTCAGTTCCTGCCATAGTAAGAAAGACAAGAGCAAACAAGCAAGTGAAAGAAAACAGGCCCTACACCTATTGGGTTTGTGTTCAAGTGGAGTCGCTCACTCTCAACCTATTAAGCAAGCTCTTACAAGTTCTTACCTTGCCAATCAGGATGTGAAGGCAACCAGCAAGGGAGGCACCTAGGAAGCAATGTATCGGTGCAGCAGCAATACAAGCACTTGGAGAAGCTGTAGTTGTGTGTGTGGAGCTGTAGGAAGGATGAAAAATTGCACAAGGAAATACTAGCACCACATTAGTCTCAAGCAAGCTGAATAATTGTTCAAATGATGGTAAGTGCTGGTCCTAGGCTAAACCAAGCTAGAGACGCGAGCCTAGCCACAAATGACAGCACCTAATATGACCAATTGACACAAGCTATCAAGTACCTATGACACTGAACTGCTGCAAACAACACAACCTTTCTTGGTCTGAATTCAGCTCAATGTTGTTGTGGTTTCTTTTTCTTTTGGTGCGGCTTTTTCTTTCATTCTTTCTTTGCACCTTTCTGCCTTTTTCCTCTTTGTTTCTCCCCTTTCAGACTAGCAAATATGCAGAGGGAGGTCCTCAAAGCACACAAGACAACTAGTGCAGAGTTGGACAGCACAAGTAACAAATACAGCACTAAACTTGACGGGCGAGTTACAGCAGGAATGAGGCCGAATTAGAACTTGTGGCCAAAAGCAATCTTGTAAAGCTACTCGTAGCCTTTCCAGCCTGTATCTAAACACCAAGATCCGAGCTCGTATGTGGAAGATATGTAACTCAAGAGACCAGATACAGATCTGATTCCGAATCAACTCGAACTCAACATTCAGATCTGAGTTCTAAACGCAACAGATTGGTAACTTGGTGCTAAGGGGTGACAAGAACTCGAAACTCTAGTGGATTAGACCAAAGGAACCAGCAACTTGACACAACCAAAGCAACCAAAAACTCAGCAAGCCCTAACCAAGTAGTACTAGCAAAGGCTCAAAGGGCTGAAACGAAATCTCTCACCGATAAACCTTGAGCTCTGGTACCAAATGATGTGAACCCGCTAGGGTTGGTGCCCGATCTTTCAATGAGAGGCAGGGGGTAACTCGATTTGGGGGAAGGGGATGACGTTGGCGGTCCGACTACAGCTCTCTCAAGTGCTGCGCCTTAGCAACCGGTACACCACCTCCAAGGATGCCGCACCTTGTGGAGCACGACACCAGCCACTAGGGCTCTCAATCCTGCAAGCAAATCGAAGAAACTTGCAAGAACAAGATAACAGGTATTGAAATTACCAAATAGGAATGAGGGATTCGAATCCAAGATACAATATGTGGGGTTCCGAAGGCAGGAAGTAGGGCAGCTTATCCAGCATGCGCTATTCCAGCAAGCAGCTAGCAACAATGGCTAAGAATGCAACTCAACAAAACCCCAACCCTAGAGTGGCGGCTGCTGGGGTATTTGTGAGGTTGGAGACGACCAGGATGTCTCCCCCAAACCCTAGGACGCGCCCCTAATGGGCCCAACTTGATACAAGGCCCATCAGCCCAAGTTCTGGTAACACAGTACCAGTCACGACCATTTTGACGATTCCCGTTGACTCAGGGCGAATTTGAAGGTGATTCCAAATCCATTTGAAAATAGACTTGATAGGCTTTCCAGGAAGTCCAAGATCACCCCAATCGGAGTCCGTATGAAGTCGCAGCACCCGTCAGAAGTTGGTGTTGTTCTGCTGCCCGAACCTGGAGCTTGTGAATCCTTTCCCCTTTGGCTCCTGTTCTTCATTCCTGAGCAAAACAACAGTGCAAGTGTCTCCGTTGTCTAAACAAGATGGACAAGTGCTTAAGAAGGAGCTTATCTGATGGTTAAGTTGTCGAGCACGAGCACGAGTAAGGGGACCAAGTGGAGGGGTGGACGTATCGGTGGTGGTGATGTCCTCATCAGAGGGCCAAAAACCAGGGTGTGACATCCACCTGTTGAGCTCATTAAGAAAGAGCAAGGATACCACTGGTGCAGGATTGTGAAGGTGATATGGCCCAGGAATGCCTGACTAGTCGGGGATGCCAACATTCAGGAACTTTTTCAAGCGCTTGCCCACCACTTCGTCTGAGAGGTCTGCTGAAACAGAGATAGCTCAAGTTGTCAATTTCCCGAATAGGCGAATGCTAGTGAACAAAAACCCCAACCATAAATATAGGGTGTTCCTAGCAATATGGGTCAGTCGACCCCTGATAGACGCTCGCCAAGCAATCACGCCTGCTCAAGGGGATGAGTCTCCATCGGATGAAGGTCTCAGCTACATGAGTAGCGGTCAGGCCTGCATTGTGCAGTTCGGTAATCCTATCGATATATTTCTTATCATCTCTGTGATCATGGGAACTTTTTTCTTAACATCGGTCAGATGAGGCATCAGATAACTCCTCTTGATCACAGAGGCTTCAGGGAGGGTGATGAAGAACCATTGGTGCTCATATCCTTTCCAGGAATCTTTCACCTCGAACTGGATGTATTGGATGCCAGTACACAAGCAGAAGCGAATGGACCTAACCATCACCCAATGTGCATAATATGCTGGGTAATAGAGGTGTCTCCATAGATTCACTGATGCTTCTATTCCTTACTAGGCTTTACACAAGAAGGCAAAAATGTTGAGCATGGCAATCGCAGTGGGCTTAAGATGAACTAGTTCAATCTAATAATAACCGCAGATCTTCTCCAAGAAGGCTCTCAGAAAATCGCCAAAGCCATACCAGAAATGTGCCAGGGATGCCGTGATCTCGATAGTGTTGGGGGTCGATCCTGACCTTTGGCGTGGCAACGAGGGTACCGCTCGGCCTCAGGGAGAAGACCCCGTTCCTCCAAGTTTTTCAGCTGCTTCTCCGTCGTAGTGGAGGTCATCTAGTACTTGTCTGGCATGATGACTCCTTTGGCTCCGTGAGTCTCCATGCCAGAGGCTTGCCTAGGGGAGGATGCGGAGGTTGCTGCACTGGTGCTGGAGGAGGATTTGCTCGAGGCCATTGAGAGATGTTTCTTGGTGGAAGAGACTATTGTTCTTGGCAATGGTGGCTGGCAGAGGTAGAAGAAGGCGAAGGCAAAAAGGAATGAATGGAAGGCAAGGCATGCGGTTTTATGGTTTCTCAAGAGGCACACGATCTCCAAAAAGACCGCGGATAACCCGCGCCATGTGCAATAATTGCTGCTGACAAGATTCCCTTCTGATTCTTGCGCTGCGATCATTTTGGAAACTGTGAAGTTTAAATAAGTACTTTGGCTTCTCGGAGAAGCTAGGCGAAAAATATTTAACCAGGTGAAAACCCGAATATCCTGTTTGGGAGCTTTTTTGGGTCAACCTGTAAGGGAGTTTTTGAGAGTGATTTTCTAAGTTCGATCTGTTCGGGCAAAGAATCTAATCACCCGAACACTCTCGTCTTTAGCGCTGCTTCTGTTACAAGTTCTATGAAAAGATCGTATAGTTGCTCGAGCAGATTTCAAACTTGAGCACGATAAAACGGAAAAAATCATTCTGGGGAGTTCAATAGCTTTTTCATTAAGGCAACTTTCTGGCTGATTACATTTTGATCAGAAGATCTACATAAATGATTTCCTACGAATCTTATGCCTCAAGCCAAGGAAGAAGTGTTTATTCGGAAACAATCCCTTGTACTTGAACAGGGAAGATTCTCAAAAAGTAAGAACCTTCTTTTTTCCTAGGCACTATCGCCGAAGGATGAGGACGACGACGAGGAGGCTGCCATGCCCGGCTCCTCCTCCTCGTCGCTGTCGCTAGTGAGGTCCACGAGTGCACCATCTCCCGGAATGCCGATCAGCGTGCGGTTGAGGGAGATGAAGAGGTGCCGAGCGAACCCTTGTCATCTCTTACCTCCGTCGGCACAGAGGACAACGACCCGGATTTAGACGGCCGCTTCTAGCGAGAGTGGCCGCCACCAGAACAGTTTTTGGCTCGTCGTTGGAGAGGTCGATGGTGGGGGGATCTTTTGCCGTGGAAGAGGTCGTAGCGCCAGATACGGATGGGTCAGCGGCTGGAGCAGGTGCTGGAGATGTGGGACCGGCTGAAGAATCTAATGGCGCTTCATCGGAAGGCTGCCCCTCTTTCCAAGGGAGAGCAGGAAGAGGGGAGCGAGGAGGAGAAGCCGTCGGAGGATTCGCTGGCTGGTTCGCCGGAAGAGACCCCGGTGCTAGTTGGGAACTCGACTGCGCAGGGGAGTCGCCAAATAGGAGGCGAGGAAGCTTGCACCGCCGACTGATGGTCTTCTTCCCCATGGCCAATGGGGATGATGAGGACATCTTCCTCCACTATTACCCGCTGGCAAAGACACAACAAAATGGGCCAAGTGGCCCAGTTGTAGTCGGGCGGCGACCGTGTGAGCCTCTGAATAATCCCACCTTGCTTAGCTTGGGAGGAGGACGCCACCTTAAAAGGGAGAGCCACCCTTCCCCTATCAGACTAGTCTTTTAGGGAGATTGGGCCTTTCCCCGAGTGGGTGTGCCTAAGAACTGTTGGGGGCCGGGCAACCTTAATTTATTGGGCCTCGGCCAACCCCCGCCTGGGGCGGATGTATCAGGGGAGAGGGTTTTGTGCCGGTTGGAGGAGATGATGACCTAGCGTGCAAACGCTGGTCTATTTAAATACCACTGGTGATGCTTCGTGCGTGACCCGAGGTGCAGACATGGCATGGCATTTGATGCCACATGTAAACCTTGGGCAACGTGCGGAGTGGCCGTGGAATATGTAGACTAGATTCAACAGGACGAGTCATTTTGGCTTCTGAGCCCTGTTTTGTTAATGACCAACCTAATTTATTATGGCTTCAATTTTTTATGCAAAGGTTATCTTCCAGATGCTAGTCCCCAAGTCGAAGCTTTTCGGTCTTTTCAAATTCCCACCGTTGACTGGTAGATTTGTTCAATGATTTGCCAGAAGACCCGAGGAATAAAAAGCCCGAGGACCGATCATGAAGACCTTTTCTAGATACACAAGCTCAGGGGCTACTGTTGGGGGTCATAATACCATGATACCCGGCCATGAGGACTACCGACCATGGACTCCAGGGACGAGAATTTTCCAAGCAGAACATAGAATCCTATTCAAGGAAGGAAAGACCCGACCAGGAGATAGAGTCCTAGTCTGTTTAGGTGTTTTTGTGTCTTGTAAGCCATGTCTCCCAGGATATATAATAGGGGGTCCTGTGCGTCAAGGGTATCCCAACCTAGAACAATTCACCCGAGGGTACCTGATACACTATTGTATTCTGTACTCGCCGAATCAATACAACAACTGCTGGACGTAGGGCTTTTACTCGATCTCGAGGGCCTGCACCAGGATAAATCTCGTGTCTTATCTCGCCGACTGTGATCAATCTACACGAAGAAGCAGGGTTCCCGAGAACCAAATATCTGCCGGTCTAAAACACCGACAAGAATGATCAACAATAAAAATGACACAATATTATGACCACCCTTTGTAGCAAAAGGTGCAGGACCCACAGATCTGAATGAATAAGATCAAAGGGTCTAGCAGAATAAGAAACACTAGATGAATATGGGAGCTGTATCTATTTCCCAAGTTTGCAGCCCTTACAATCAAAGCTTGACTCAAGACATGTATGACCTAAGCAACCTTTATTTATTAATGTAGACAAGCAAGACCCATAATGATGACCGAGACGATGATGCCACTTTGATGAGGACATGAATCATATAGATACGACCATTCAAGCTAGTGATAAGGTGAGCTCGTTCATGTATACTTTTCATAATTTTAAGAATAGTTTGCTACCTAATATAATAAATATGTGTAGGAACCATACATATGGTGATGGATTACTTGAAGAGAGGTATGGAGGCATAGAAGACCAGCAAAGTGATTAGGACATGACATGTATGCCTATGACCATGATTTGTACATGCAATGGAGGAGTCCAATAAGGGTGTTCAAGTAAACAAGGAGGCCCAAGGCTAATTCAATTTGAGTCGCCATGGTGGAGGCCCAAAGGAACTCAAGTTCGAGACCACCTCGGAGTCTAGGAGCAGCACACAGTAAAAATGATGCCCAGGTCGCATATGGAGTCCGTTTTGGACGTTCTTTAAATGGATGGAAAGAGAATTTCATAGAGCTTCTAGTGACTCCAGTCCCACATCAAAACTCCATATGAGGCGACGGAAATCGCCGAAACAATGGGTGTACAAAATCTGTCAGGGTGCTGCGTCACCATATTTTGGGCCGTTGGCCCATGTATCGTGTTGAAGCCCAAGAGGGGCGTGACCAGGGGGTTTAGATCGACCCTTGGAGTATATATTCAGTAGCCACCACCGCATTAGAGTTTGGGTTTTTCTTTAGATAAATCTATCTCGGTTGTGAAACCCCACCTTCGTGATCTTAATCATACATCCGCAGTTTGTCACTTTGAATTGAGCTGCATACTTTCAAGTTCTTGCTTGTGTTCTTCGTTTCACAAGCAGGGATTAGCCTTCTTGGCGAGGTCAACCGGATTAGTGAGACGGTTGATAACCAGAGGAGCAGTGGTGCTAAGATTTCAGGGATTCAGATCTTTGGATCTGAAGCTGAATTGGTGTGTTGTGCTCCACCAAAACGAGAGTTGTCATCACTTGACGGAAGATCGGGCACCCTAGTTCCCATCAAGTGGTAATCGGAGACTCAAGTATCACCGTCTGGCTTACCCTAGTTTAGTTCCATCAATTTCGCCATCATCCCATAGTCCACCAAAAAGCCCTAGAAAAATATCTGTGTTCATATTTTTTCTGTAACACTCCTGTGTTAATAAAACTTCTAAACCCTGTTTTGGAAACCTCTCATGGTCATTAAGAAGTAATCAGTGGTTACTAAAGTTAAACCAAAGGATGGAAAAGGAATACAGGAAGAAGTGTTTGTGTTGGATTTCTGGTCAAGTTTAAGGTCTTGTAGTTTCCAATCTAAGCCAAATCAGCAAATGAATGTATAACAGAAATTGAAGTTTAAAGTACCAGCAACAAAAGTTACATTTGGAGTTTTGAATTTTGATAGTATACATGTGAAATAAGGAGAAAAGTGGCCTAAAAGTGGCAGGTTTGAAAAGGGGTTAGCTGAATTTTTGGGAATGGATGATTGAAAGGATCAAGTTCATAGCAGAATATCTTATGATATAAATAGATTTAGCTCAAGGTCATACTGAAGAATATGTAGCTCTACATACAAGCTACAACTTTGATATTTGAATCACAAAGAGTTTCCATGCGAAATCTGGAGAAACTTAGGTCTGAACCAGCTGCTGTCAAAGAGATTCAGAAAATTCAGAGTTTTGGTCTGAGTTACCGGCCTCATATCTTTTGATTCTTTGAGAATTAGGTTTCGATGTTTATAAGAGAAATGTAGCTCTATGATCCAGCTACAACTTTTGTATTTGGAGTTTGAGGAGTTTACATTCACAATATGGAGTAAAATCAATCTGAACCTGCTGGTTTGTACGGGATTCAGAGAAATGCCGAGTTGGGGGACAAGACATTCAGTGGCTAATATCTCAAAATCTGTTGAGATATAGACCAAGGTTATATTAAGGCAAATGAAGTTTAATGTTTGGGCTACAACTTTTTTTATTTGAGCTTTAAGAGTTTACATATAGAATTTGAAGAAAAAGCCATGTTTAGTTGCTGGCCTGGACGAGTTTCAGAAACAAAGAACGAGTTCAGTTACGAAATCCGTTTACGAGCTGAAGTTCAGAGCTTCAGATCTTTTGATCTGTTGAGTTTTGGATCAAAGTCCAATAAGGAGTTATGAAGACGAATGTGCCCTCTATAAGTTTTGTTTTGGGCAATGGTTTGGTTGGCAAGTGAATGGGGAGATCGGGACTGAGTTTGGGGGCGGTTTTAGGCCGGTCTTCAGATTGAACCCGGCAGAGTTTCGCCCGTCGCCGCCACCCCACCGCCCATGGCCAAGCGCCAACTTTCGCACGCGCCACGCGCCGGTGCGGGTGGGGAACAGTGCGAGGGCGGCAAGCAGCTGCTGGCCGATGCCGCCACCCACGCCTACTGGGAAAAGGCCCGGTCGGGCCGTCTCGTTCTTTCTCGTCGCCGCCCGTTGCTCTCGTTGCCACCGCCGCCAAATTCGCCACCACAGCACCGTCTCTATTCGATTCCTCCTCACCATCACCCAAGAACGACCATAGCCACCTCCCTGACCATCTGTGCTCGCCCGCAACACGCTGAGCACTGGCATTTTGCCGTTCTTTTCCAACAGCGCCGTCGCTGCCATTCAAGCCCACGGTGAGCTCTACCCTTCGGTGGTTCTTGTCGCGTTTCAACTGCGTGGTCATGGCCCGGTGATCCTTGTAGCTCGTCGTGGGACGTGTTGCCCTTATCCGTACCCAGTTTGGCCGAAGCATTGCAGCGCCGCCGTGGGCGCCGCTCGGACCGCCGCTGCTGCGGGAAACGGTTGTCCCGTCCTCTAGAATCCCTAGGAGCATGAGCATGGTATGTCCTAGGTTGCATAGAAGTTGGATGTGTCATTTGTTGACCCGGAGGTTGTGCCACTAGAGATGTGTGCCGTGCGCCACCGCTTGGCCAGAGTTCAACGCCGCCGCTGCCTTTGCACGGCGAAACGGTTGCGCCGGGGCGGGGCGAGGGCTGGAGCGGGTGCGCGTGTGTGGGGAACATCTGGTCATGGGGTTTGTGGCGTTGAGGGCCTCGCCGCCGGTGGGATCACCTTGAGCAGCGCCGCCGCGGTCTCCTGGTCGCGCACGCGTGTGCTCGGGATAGAGGAAAGGCAAGGGGAAGAAAGAGGAAAGATGGGCCGGGCCCGTGAAGAGAGAAAGGAAGAGGTGGGCCGGGCCGGCAGCTAGAGGAAAAAGAGGAAGGAGAAAGGGAGATTTTGGCCGAGCCCACGGTCAGCCAGAGAGGGGGAAAGAGGGCCGGATCCCGTTTGTCAGTCTGTGTTGGAGAGAGAAGGACTGCAGGTTTGAATAAAGGAAAACCCAGGGGGTTTTATAGAAAAACCGGGAAGTTTTAGGTTTAATAGGTTTTTAGGTTTATAGAAAATGCATTTCAATAGATTAATAATTAGAAATTGCATATCTTTTTGTAGGAAGCTCTAAAATTAATGAAATAAATTTTGTTGCAGTAGTTGCATTTTTCTTTATGCATCTAGGTTATTATATAGTATATTAGATATTTTTATATTAGTACCCTTGATTATTAGAATGGGTTTAAGGGCTTGTTTAATTAGAAAATTAGGTTTTTATTAGATATCCTCTTATTTATAATCCTTGATTAAATTAATTAATTCCTTTTTGCTGAGTAGGTGTTCTACCAAGGTTTAGGGTGGTTCAGGGTCTCTAATTTAAAGTTTCCATGTTTTTGCATTACATCGTGTTTTTGCACTGGCGAACATCACGACCCAGCTCACGGGAGGAGCTCCGCTCTCACTGGAGATGCTGAGCCCCGCCCCGCCTTACGTTGCGCCTTTCGGCCTTCGCAATGTAGGCAAAACGGTGTTACTTCTCTTGACGCGCTACATGTGCCAACCTCCTGCGGACGACGAGTTCATGGGAACGATCGAAAACGTGTCAGAGTTTGTTGTTGACCTCCTCAGCGATGGCTCATCAGAAGCCTCCGAGATGGAGCTCGTCGCGGAAAGCCACCACGCCTCTCGCGAGTGCTTCATGGCGGACACGCTCGATGGAGCTTTAGAGGACACAAGTGGAAGCGCCTCAGAAACCCCGCTACTCCCGAACGTCGTGGCCAACACCGCTGCCCCGAAGAACGGAAGGGCGGAGACCCCGCCTCCTCAGCCACAGCCCGAGCAGGCGCGGGCACGGCGGGAAGAGCTTCAAGAGGCTCGCCGCCGGCTGGAGCAGGAGTGGCTCCGCTTGGAGCAAGATTGAGCTCACGTAGAGCAGGATCGAGCTCGGGTGGACCAGGAGCGAGCTCGCGTGGAGCAGGAGCAAGCGCGAGCTCCAGCAGTGCGATGGCGGAGGGCTGGCCCGCGAACACGCTCGCGACGTGCGGCGGCGAATCGTCGACGATGGCGTGGCACCCCCACCCTTCACGAGAGCAAGCCAGAACATCGTGGCGGTGGCGGTCATGTTATGATGGCTCCTGGATCCCGCGACATCGGAAGCCCAGAGGGCCCAGCGTGAAGTAAGCGAGCTCCTTGAGCGAGCGGCAGCGCAGCAGGCGGAGAATTCGCAATTTTGGCGACGCGACTCTCACCTCCGGATAGCCTACGCGCGACCGCGACAACCACGACGCCAGGAACCCAATGGGAGAGCCCAAGTCCCTATCCAGGGGCGTCTAGGCCCGATTCGGGACGTGTGCAACACGGTCGATGCGCGTCGACGCCGGCTCGCCGACAACGATGGGGAGGCCCCACGCGGGCATAACCCACGCCGCGGTGGTTGGTACGATGAGGACAATGATCGGAGCCCGAGCCCGGACGCGCCGGGGCCGCGAACCTTCAGCTAGCGAATCCGGAGGACGCCGTTTCTGACCCCCACGAACATGCCCAAGTACGTGGGGGAGACGAATTCTAGGCTCTGTCTCGAGGATTACCGGCTCGTCTGTCAAGTCGGTGGTGCGGACGATGATGATTTTATCATCCGTCACTTGCCGCTATACCTAGCCGACTCGGTCAGGGCGTGGCTTGAGCATCTCCCTGCTGGTCAGATCCGTAATTGGGCCGACCTCAAGGAGATTTTCATGGGAAACTTCCAGGCGACCTACGCTCGCCCTAGAAGCCTGTGAGACCTCAAGAACTGCTAGCAGAAGCGGGGGAAACTCTTCACGAGTATATCTGGCGTTTGTCTCGGCAGTGCAATGAGCTGCCTAACATCGCCGATGCCAACGCCATCAGCACGTTCTTGTCAGGGACGACCCGGGAGTCCCTCGTTCACAAACTCGGGCGCAAGAGTCCACAAACGGCAAAAGACCTCCTCGACATCGCAACGAGCCATGCCTCGGGAGAGGAGGCACTTGGAGCCATCTTCAACCGTTCCCCCGAATGGAAGGGTCGACGCGATGAGGAAGCCGATGAAGGCCCCTCTGACTGCCCACACAAGAAAAAGAAGAAGAACAAGTAGGGTCGACAATTCAGCGACAAGACGCTGGTGGCGGCGGCCGACCGCAAGGGCTGCACTAGAACTCCCGTAGGAGAGACTCCCGACCACTTCGAGAAAAAATGGAACGGGCCTTGCCCGAACCATGAGAACCCAGTAAAGCATCTCTACAAGGAGTGTTCGCTCATGAAGAAGTTCATGTCGGGGGAGACTCGGAAGGGACCTTGAAGGAGGAAGCCGACCCGACCCCAAAGGGTTCTGAGAAGGGCAAAGACATGGAGGCCGATGTTGACGGTCATTAATGCACATCTCAGACCGTCAACTTTGACATACAAATATACATTCACCATATCTATAGGGATTATATCTAACCAATTCAACTAGTTTTGGTGACTATGTGTTTGTAGGAGGCAACATGCGAAATTTGAGACGAAACGGGCTCGGTGGGCCGTCGTCCGACCCTCTAGGTCGGCCGACGCCCAACCGAGGCCAAATAACCCTATCTTTGGATATATGCTAGGAAAGCCACTCTAGACCAACCCTTGCCTACGTACCAACGTAGGGTCAAGCCCATAGGTGAGAAGGACCTCAAGAGAAGCACATAGATCAAAAGGGCCACATGCACAAGTACACATACTCAAATAGAGTGGTGTCACCTTGGGTAGGACTCTAGGGCCTACAAGATAGTGGCTGGCAAAAGATGAGGGCAATCGGGCACAAAAGGCCGTCGCCCGACTTAGCCCGGTCGACCGAGCATGGCCCAGAGCCCAATGGGGCCCACCTTCCTCGAGGGCAAAGAAGCACATTTGGGGATCATCCTAGCCGCTGATTCCATGTCAGTTAGATCCAAGAGATGGGAATGGTCCAATGGGAGGTTATATGGATTGAGGGGCCCACCAACACATCTAAACGTACTCAAATTTGGCCAGCCACCTAGAACCTTCATGAGGACCCACTAAACAGTCACTCAGCCGAAGATGGGCCCAAGACGTTCCGGTGCCACATTGCCCGACACCACTAGGTCGGCCGACCTGGTCCGGAGGCCAAACCGCCTCATCCTTCTCGTGCGCGTTCCCACCGCCTCTAGGAGTCCATCTACGTCGTGCACCACTCAAGGCGGTGGACCTAAGGGCGGCTGACCTCCCCGCGTTGCCCGACCTGGGACTGAGTCCGTTCGTCCCCAACTTCCACGTGTCCACTCTCAGTCGCCTCTACAAGATATAAATAACTGCGCCCCAGTCATTAAAGATCATCATTGAGCTGGAGCAAGAAGTCAAGGTGAAGCCCTGCTCATATCTTAGAGTATAAATAGGGAGAGAGTGAGGAGAGTCTAGAGGAGTCCTGATGTGTCGGCGACCCTCCAATTGTACCTCGGCGGATGCGAGCTTCTTGCTAAGTATCCGGTATATTCAGCTAAGTATTTAAGTTTGAGTTATAGAAAGCTGAGTTCTTTATTTTGCTTGTGGGTTCATTGCTTTATTCATAAAGTATCTTAATCTCTGGCCAAGGTTAGGATAGCTGATATTATCTTAAGCGTGGTGCTTAGGAATATATCTGCCCTCATTTGCCTCGTAACCCCACAAATTAGTAGAGGTAGGCGGCAGGTGGGGACAACCATATCCGTCCTTTGTAATCCTCCATGTTCGGGTATGGCGTAGAGTTGTTGGCCGAAAATATCCTAGAGGCCTAGGATACCCCGGTGCCCAAAGCAAGCATAGGAGAATTCCCTTAGCTATATTCTCAGCTTAGTGCTAAGTTATCCTATCTACCCAGCCTTCATATAAACTCGATCGATCCGGTCAACCTTAGTGACTAGACAGTGCCCTCACGTTTCCCATGGATTCGATACCTAGTTTACTCTCAGGTAAAAGCTACTTCGACAACCGTGCGCTTGCGGACTTTTTGTTTGCCACCGCTAGTGTCAACAAGCTTTTTGGCGCCGTTGCCGGGGAACAGTAGCTGTGTCGTCTAAGAACTACGGTTGCCCGTTTATCTTTTATTTTATCCTTTCTTCTGCTCCAAAGGGCGAACTTCTGGAGCCGCACACTCATCAAATCCTATACAAACAGATAGCTATGAGCTTCGCCCTGCTTTCATAGCTATGGTTCAGGAGACATCCTTCTTAGGACATGATGATGAAAACCTATACCATCACTTGCACGAATTTGAGTTGCTATGCTCATGTCTGGTCATATCAGGCATGACGCAAGCAAGATTAGATGGAAGCTCTTCCCGTTTTCTCTTAAAAAGAAGGCAAGGAAGTGGTATGACCATACCATTGGGCTAACGAACGGTGAATGTGAGAAGTTACGAGACAAGTTCTGTCTGGAGTACTTCCCCTTTCATCGGATCTGTGCCCTTCGGAAAGAAATCATTAACTTCTAGCAAAAAGGAGAAGGAAATGATCACGACAGCATGGGACCAATTCCAAGACTCATGTCTTAGCGGAACGGGTCTAGGCTTCCCAGATTGTATGCTTTTGTAGCATTTTTGGTCTGTTTTGACTAGCAAAGCTACTCGACTCATTGATATAGCCGCCGGAGGATCATTTCTACACGTAATGCCGGCTGAAGCGAGAGTGGTCTTGGAGAAAATTCGAGAGAACTCTCCCACTGCTATGGTTGAAATTGAGCAAGAAGACCTTCAAGTAAATCCTATCTTACATGTAGACTTGCCCAGTCCAGATCCAGCTCCTGAGACACCATCTGTTAAGGTAGAGGAAACTCATCCTTTTAGATTACCTTTTGACTTCAAGGATGATCTCTTTGAAAATCATGGAAACACCTCGGATTACTCAAGGCACAAGAAGGCTACGACACCCCTCTTTCTCATCCTCCCGATCCTCCCCACGAAGCATTTCTTGTGAAAGACATAAAGGAGGAATGGTCGGATGGAATGTGGCACTTTTTTCGAAGCAATTTGGAATAGATCACCCTCCACGATCCTTCCATGTTCTATAAGGGGCATTGTCATAGAAGCCTATTTCGACCCCAGTATGGAGGTCAATATCTTGCCATGGCACATAGTGGGCACTCTCTTGGGAAATGTTCCCTTAAGGCCATCTGACACGCTCCTCAAAAGTTGTCGTTTTGGACACGTCCTTCAATGTCTGGGGGTCGCAAGTGCCGTAGCAATCACGTTAGACAAAGAGGTAAACTTAGACTTCCACATCTTCAATATCCTCGATTTTGATCTTCTCCTAGGCTACCCACTAGAAAAGCTTCTCCAAAAAGAAGCATCTCATGGGAGCCTTCATGACACGCTTGGGAAAGCTGATTTTGCCACTCTTAACTCTTGCCCAGAAATTCCAAGGGCAAAGTCATCTCCCAAGCATAACTCGCTCGAGAAGGTGATGTCTGTGTCGCCATTTGCACCGACTTCTCATCTATATGGATACGAACGAATTCCATCACCCTCACTCGAGCAAAAGCGTTGGCCCCATGGCCCTTGGGGCATTGTTCTCAACAACAGTCAAGAATCCACCCCGATCATGCACAATGAATCTCTTGAGCTGGAGAACCCATGGGCCATGGACAGGTTTGAAGCGTTGACTCTAGAGTCCGATCAAAAGGATTCTATAAATGAGCATGAATCCTTTTTGTTCGAAATCCCATAAGAATGCTCATTTAACGAATCTCCAGATTTTACCACGCTTTGTGCCACAAAGCACATACGAGGACTACAACCACCTTGAGGTCCTAAATTCTAAAATGTTTAGAAAGTTGGTTGTAGATGCATTTGTTTATCATAAACATTGCAAATTTCATGGTTGTATTTGTGGCACTAACCTTGCAGCTAAAGCTTCAATGACAAATCAACAATAGGTGATGAACTTTGAAACTACAATGCCAATGTGAGGATTCCTCATGGTCTAGCTGCAGACCCTAAAAAAAGCACTACCGGGAGATGGCCCAAATAATCATTTATTTTCCTTTCAAATAAAAAGCAAGAACATGTTTTTAGTACAAACTTTCCATCGGGTATTTTTAGTCACTAACCATTTCAAGTGGAGATTAAGAAGAGCGATGGACAGGTGATGCCTAAGAACATGGAGCTACATCAGCTACAAAAACCTCGGTAAGTCTTGGTTTGGGAAAGATTACAAAAGAAGCTTGAACTTCACACACTTGAGTTATGTTGCGTTGCACTACAAACTCCATGTGTGGGGGAGGTATGTGAGTATCCCGAGTAAGTTCCTTCTGTGCCAAATCTTATTTCGGTATTGTTGGCATTTCTTAGCATCACCACTACTGGAGTGATGGTACTAGAGATGCCTTAATATAGATCTTAGCGTTATACAAGTTCTGCAAGCGCACAGAAGTACATTGTAGCATTTCACCCGGGAGTATTCCAGAGTATCGTATTTATTTCCTCAGGGAAAGCGTATGGCAAAGTAATATATTCTCCAATGTATTCAACTATATCATAATTAATATACCAGGACTAGGTCAGGGGATAATAGGATATGTAAGATTAAGTATGTTGACACACAGAAGATTTCACTGCTCATTATATAAGTCTAGTTGGTATGAAGATCCTACGAGAGAACTAGGGATTCTATGTACTTCTTACAAATGGGTTGCATTCATTACAAGTGTGTCCTATACAAGCTTAGCAAGTGATACATGTTAGAGGACAAATCGAGGAGTCGTGAGATCCCCTCATCCAAGGGTACTGTCATGATGTTTATCACTAAGGCCTGCAAACGCCCAAACCCGAACGGCGAGGATTACAAAGGACGGACAGGGCTGTCACCACCTGCCGTCTACCTCTGAATACGTGGAGTAGGGTATCCCCAATGGTATTCCATAACCCAAACACCATGTTTGTAATATGAAATACATCTTTACCAATTGTACAGAAAGGTAAAGAACAATCATAGAGATTCATTGGGCCATTGCCATAACATGCACCATCCAAACTAAGGTGTAAGACATACAACTCATATGATGAACACACAAGACTATAAGTCGAGTAACATAAGCAAGAGAGTAATTCCATTTAGGCTCTAAGTCTTACAAATAAGCAAAGGATACAAGATAAATGAGCTCTAGGCTTACCAAGACTCCTTCGGAAACCCGTAGAAGCTCAACTCCTAGAACTACTTCTCTACCAACTAAGACTATGACTTGTAGCAAATGGAGCTCTTCCTTCTGGTGTGTGTTGTGCAGGAGGCTTTGGCACCTATTTATAGCACTTGGGGACGGTTTAGGGTCGGTACAAGGCGGTTGAGGGCGAGTGGGCCCACCCTCGAGTCGGCCGATCCATGGACGTCGCCCGACCCTCAGATGAACCGACTGAAGTCACCCACGGTGTAGATGTTCTGCTGAAGGCGGTGTGGATACACCAAAGAAGGGAGGACCGCAACTGCTGCAAGACTGGGTCGGCCGACCTGGTCCAGGCACGTTTCGCCTTGGTCTTCTTCTGAGTCACTGGAATGTGGACCTTGGTACTCGTGGAAGATGGGCATGGATCCTCGGAGTAACTGTTGATTCTCATGTGGACCCATCAATCCTTGTGATCCTCCTTATCCTTCTTGTCGTCCCTTGGATGTAACCGTCATTGATTCAACGTTCTGGATGACACTAACTTGTGCTTCTTCTGCATGGCCAAAGTTAGGCTTGGATGGACATCAGGCCAGGTCGGCCGACCTGATGAAGTCGGGCGACCTGGGCCTGGCCCTGTTTTACTTCATCTTTTGGCCCATATCTCCTGCAATAAAATAATCTCCATGTACAAGTGGAACTACGTTATTTGAAATAAAATCCTACTGATTATTACCAACTTATTTCATTTTATCATGTTGGCGTTACAGAATAATCATGACTTAACAAACGCCAACAAACTCCCCCAAGCTAAGACCTTTGCTCGTCCCGAGCAAAACTTGGAGAGTTAAGAACTTAGGATCAGAATTGCTTACTTCCCATAAAAGAAATTTTTCAATAAGAAATCAATTCATGACTTGATTAAGTTGGCAAAGATTAAATTATTCCTTTTTACCTTATCACTCATGGGGCTTTTTAGCCTTTTCTTCATCTTGAGCGGTTGAAAGCCAGAACAACTTAGCGAGAGCACTTTTCCCTAAACCTTTGTTCCACCATCACACCGGAGGTTTTAAAAAGACTTTTGCAAAGAAAAACACAAGACTCCTCAAGTGACTCTCAAGTCGCTCATTTGTGTTTATACCTCTACCAACACTCCTCTCAAATTTCCCTCAAAAGCTTAGACAAATTGGATTCATAAGTGGGAAACTATTGTTTCACACATGCATTGTTTATCTTGTTGAGTCAAATCCAGGATCAAATGAAGAATTAAATCATACACTTAAATTGGAGTGTGCAAGTGTGGATATGTGGCACGGGAAGAATGAACTCCTTTTAGAGAATTTCTCTTCTTTTAGAAATTATGCTACAAAGCTTGGCTCCCTTTTTTTCATGGACTATACAGCGACCATAATTTCTCTCTCTCTCTTTTTTCATGGACCAGACTTATGTCCATATCTTTTATTTTCTTATTTGGTTTTCATAGGGAGCCTAAGCCTTGTTCCTAGAAACATTTTTGGAGAAGAGTCTCTTTGGAGTACTTTATTCTAACGAACAAGTGATAAGTATGTTGCTTACTTCCAGGATAGAAGTATTGCAAAAGTGGTGACGTGTACGTGACTCCAATTGTTAAGAGCATGAAGTAAATCTTACAATGATCACAATGAACTTGACAGAACTCAAAAAAAATACACATGCTTTTTGTACGTGGTTGGACTATGGGGCTTTGGTAGGATCTTCACTCTTCACTGAGGAGTCTAGACTTTTGTTCTTTTTGAAATAAAAACTCCGGGATCAGATTTCACTGTGGTAAAGATAAAGCAACTCTAGCTTACTGTCTCATAGCCCCCAACAACCTAGAATCAGATCTAAGCATTTGCTACCCACAAGCTTTAAGTTTCCAAGGAAGTCATTAATTCAAGCCAACAAATTCAAGACACAAAAGACTGCCTTATTGAAACTTGCATAAATTGGGAAAGTCTTAGCAAATGTTCATCACTTCCAAATAGAACTTCATTTTTTATTCGTTTCCATTTTCATCATTTTTTTATAACAAGATAAAAGAAAACAAGGAGAATGGTTCAGACAACTTACCTGTACAGGGGTCCTCCCCCAAGCTGGACTTTTCAGTGCTGGCGGTAACGAGGGTCGTTCGGGTCGAAGCCTTGAGACCGAAGGTAGGCAGTTAGGTTCTGGTTGCCTGCCTGGATGCTGTTCTGGAGGGTGTTGAAGTTCTGTGCTGACTGGTCCCACCAAGCTTGCGACTGCTGCACATGCTGGGTTAACGTATCATCAATGCGGTGAGTGGTTACCTCAAGGGTTCCCATGCGGTTGGATAACCCATCCATGCTGCTGCGCCAGTCCCTTGCCGAAAAGGATCGTCGGGCGTCGAACGGAGGAGGGCCGCCACTTGAGCTAGACGACTGATGATAGCGCGGGTCTTGGGGATTCCATTGTGCGTGCGGCGCTTCATGCCATCCCGAACCTCCTGCCATGTATGGTGGAGGCGGCTGCGGCTGCTCCCAGTTCGATCCTTCAGGTATGTACGGCGGAGTTGGAGGCTCCCATGCTGATTGTGCCTGCGGCACTCTGGCTTCTCCCCGTCGGGACATGCTTCTTGTCACCCTCCCTGTCACGCTTTGCCTGCCTTCCTGTTGCAACTCCAACAAAAGTGTTTTGCATCTGTACAACCAGTATTCCGGTGCTGGCAACGGAATTCTGGTTGTGCTATTATGATAAACCATAACAAGCTTTTGGTCTATGGCATGAGTAACAAGATGACTCTGAACAAAATGAGACTCGTCCAGAGTTGGGCGAGGCTGCGGAAGGAACTCAACTCGATAATTGTCTAAAAGGCCCATTGACTCAAAAATGCGAGTAACCAAAGAAGTGCATTCAATGGGACCTTGCCTTTTAAAAACACCCATCCATTGATCAATCATGAAAACAACAGGTGAGACTTTTATCTTCTTAACCATTGCATATAACAATTTTAATTCATCAATGCGCACGGTTCGAAGATCATTTCGAGGAAATAGAGTCATGGCAATCCAGCGGTGCATGAAACGAAGAGTGGGATTATGAATGTGACTAGTTCTAGGGGGAGTGCCATCTGTGATACCAGAGATATCCCTCCAAAAGGGTTCTCTCACAAAATGCCTCAAAACTTTATCAACTTCCAAACTGCAACGCTTGCTAAAACCCAGATAGATATTAAGCTGTCTCCAAGAAACAAATACTCTTCCCTTAAAAAGCAAAAAGTAATCCCTTCCTCACCCTTTCTCAGAGTAGCAAGAAATTGAATTGTTAACAAACGACACCCATCCTCATTAATGCGAGCAAAATCCGACCATCCCACAGCACCCCACATGGTTTCAAAATCAGTAGCCATACCTGATTTCTCCATGAGTTCGCTTGTGAACACACGCGTGTGATCAAAAGCGCGACCCAGAAGAATTTGATATGCTTCCATTTCGTAGCCTTCTTCGATGTCAAGTTGATCGTCGGAGATGAACGCTGGGCGAGGATCATTGTCGTTTTGGTTGCTGCTGGAGCTGTCCCCATTGCCATCTCCATTGCCACCGCTGCCACCGCCTCCTGTGGCGCCAGCACCGGTGTAGTAGTACTGGTCTTCGGAGATCTCCATGGAGTGTTGGCTGTCCATCCTTTCTTCGGAGCCACCAGCTGATTCCATGATCTCCGTGCTGGAGGAGATCACCTCAGTGCTCCCTGAGTGTCGGCTCCTCCTTGAACTTGACCCCTTCAACTTCTTTGCTTTCTTCACGACTCCTCTGACGATGTTCATGATTTCTGCACAGAGAACAACAAGCAACAAGAACGACACTTGGAAGACAAGGATTAGCGTTAGCAAGTTAGTCGTCCAAGAGTTAGTCGTTCTTGCGGGGCGTGAATGCCTCCACAAAAGTCGTTCTTGTGGGTTATGACACACCACAAATAAGCGTTCTTGTGGGATTTTGGGTTACCTCCACAATACGTTCAAGAGTTAAGCATGAAAATAACAGCACCGTTATGCGGAAATGAAGTCCATTTTTTTTAATTGGTTTTTTTTCACTTAGGAGCTAAGTACTTAAGAATCTAACCGAGGAAGAGGAGAAACTCCGAGGGCGAAACGCAGCTCGAGTTGGGGCGAAATGAGCAAGCTTCTGGCCATGGCTTTTTATAGCCGGAGTTCACCACCGATCGGCCGACCAGGTGGGGTCGGCCGACCCTCCCGCAGTGGCAAAACGGCCAGAACTTGATCACAATCGCGTTGGATACCTGGTGGCTACAGAACCGGTTGAAAACTTTGCAAAAGAGGGCGGGGTGAGTCGGGCGACGTGACCTGGTCGGCCGACCGGCTTTGGAGATGATTGAATGCCCCCTTTGAAAGTTGTGATCCGTGACTATGGTAGTGCATCATGGCAATTGAGTGCTCAGCAATGGCCAAACATTTGTGTCGGCCGACATGGCCTGGTCGGCCGACCAAGCTTTAGCTAGGCTCAGGCTTAGCCTTTGTAGGATGGCACAAGGTTCAAAGTTATGATGATTTTTGAGTGCGTGGGCAGACATGGCCAGGTATCCAAGGAGGATTAAGTAAATGGCTCCAAAGTTTTAAATTTCAAATGCAGAACAAATTTTGTAAAACTTTAAACATGCTTGAGAAATAAATATGCATTATGAAATAAACATGAGATACATACCGATGTACCTACCGGTGAGGACTCAATGTTTTTCGTCCATCGAGTGCAGATGTCTCCAAGTCATGATTTAGCTTGATGATCTGGCCTCCGCATTTAAAGATAATGCAGATGCTTTGTGACGCCACTCTGGTTCTATTGTCTTCACACAAGATGTCGATGATGTTATTGTCTTCAGAGCCTTAACACTTTGTGTGAATTCCTTGGGCAGGGGCAGGAGTGGCTCGCTGTTGGTGACTGGTGGTTTTTGTGGCTTCCATCCATAAATCACCTTGATTTCGGGTCCGTCATACTTTTTGTTTAGTTCTTTCTTGTTTCCTGCATGGTTAGCCAAAATCTCCCGACTGGTCTCTTGTACCACTGCAGCTAACTCGGCTGACTGGGTTTCTAGAATTTTGCTTAAGCGCAGCTGGTTTTTCACAGCAACTGACAAAGCATGGAATCTAGAACTTAAATCATTCACCTTTCTCTTGGCAGGTATAGTGTATACGCTTCCTCCTTGCTGGGATGGGCCCCAGTTGTGTGCTAGAAATAAATCCCTGCACTGCTGCCAAGATTCCATCTTTGCCTGGTGGTTGTAGTACCACTGCAGAGCTCTACCTGTTAATGAGAATGGGAATAACCATTGCTTTGCCCTTCCTGCTAGTCGGCTGCATATTACTGAGAAATGTCGGAGATGTTCTGCTGCATCTGTTATGGCCTTTCCGTTAAAGGGTTTGGCTTGCACCATGGTGATGTACGTTGAATCGATCATGAGAGTTTCAGTTGCCATCTTGGTGCAAAGGTACTTCGATTTCAATCGACAGTAATTGTGGAATCACTTTGAGTTCTTTCGCAAATTGATGATGTACCTTCTGATCCACACACAGAGAAACAAGACAAGGGTAAACCTGTCTAGAGATGGTAATTAATTGTGACATAAGTTAATACAGAGGTTAACATATTCTTTGACCATTGCTTTCCCCGGCAACGGCGCAAGAAATGCTTGTTGGCATTTCTTAGCATCACCACTACTGGAGTGATGGTACTAGAGATGCCTTAATATAGATCTTAGCGTTATACAAGTTCTACAAGCGCACAGAAGTACATTGTAGCATTTCACCCGGGAGTATTCCAGAGTATCGTATTTATTTCCTCAGGGAAAGCGTATGGCAAAGTAATATATTCTCCAATGTATTCAACTATATCATAATTAATATACCAGGACTAGGTCAGGGGATAATAGGATATGTAAGATTAAGTATGTTGACACACAGAAGATTTCACTGCTCATTATATAAGTCTAGTTGGTATGAAGATCCTACGAGAGAACTAGGGATTCTATGTACTTCTTACAAATGGGTTACATTCATTACAAGCGTATCCTATACAAGCTTAGCAGGTGATACATGTTAGAGGACAAATCGAGGAGTCGTGAGATCCCCTCATCCAAGGGTACTGTCACGATGTTTATCACTAAGGCCTGCAAACGCCCAAACCCGAACGGCGAGGATTACAAAGGACGGACAGGGCTGTCACCACCTGCCGTCTACCTCTGAATACGTGGAGTAGGGTATCCCCAACGGTATTCCATAACCCAAACACCATGTTTGTAATATGAAATACATCTTTACCAATTGTACGGAAAGGTAAAGAACAATCATAGAGATTCATTGGGCCATTGTAACACCCCGCCCTCCAACACCGCATAGCGCCGCCCTTCCGTAGGGGCTCGCCCGCTTACACATAGCACCCTGCTTACACTTTCGTCCTCGCTTCGTGTAAAAGGGTTAACCCGAAGGTGCTATGGCTGGAGGACAAAGGCTTATAAGCTGGTTCCACCTTTGCTCAACTAGCAATGTGGTACTAAACATGTGCACCTGCACTCATGGGCCACAACTGGGCCATATCCAAATTGGGCCGGGTGTCACATACACCCCCCCTCAAAGAACCCGACGTCCTCGTCGGTCCAGCTCACCCACACTTGGGCAAATGTCCCAGCAGACCGCCCCCTCTTAGCGCACGACCGTACGTCCAGGGCCCGACATATGCCATGCCGTGTGTCCCATCCCAGGCCCACACGCGCCATGCGCCATACGCCTGCACACTGCGCCCGTACGCGCAACCGCGAGGGTCGGCTCTGATACCACTTGTAACACCCCGCCCTCCAACACCGCATAGCGCCGCCCTTCCGTAGGGGCTCGCCCGCTTACACATAGCACCCTGCTTACACTTTCGTCCTCGCTTCGTGTAAAAGGGTTAACCCGAAGGTGCTATGGCTGGAGGACAAAGGCTTATAAGCTGGTTCCACCTTTGCTCAACTAGCAATGTGGTACTAAACATGTGCACCTGCACTCATGGGCCACAACTGGGCCATATCCAAATTGGGCACAGAGAAACAAGACAAGGGTAAACCTGTCTAGAGATGGTAATTAATTGTGACATAAGTTAATACAGAGGTTAACATATTCTTTGACCATTGCTTTCCCCGGCAACGGCGCAAGAAATGCTTGTTGGCATTTCTTAGCATCACCACTACTGGAGTGATGGTACTAGAGATGCCTTAATATAGATCTTAGCGTTATACAAGTTCTACAAGCGCACAGAAGTACATTGTAGCATTTCACCCGGGAGTATTCCAGAGTATCGTATTTATTTCCTCAGGGAAAGCGTATGGCAAAGTAATATATTCTCCAATGTATTCAACTATATCATAATTAATATACCAGGACTAGGTCAGGGGATAATAGGATATGTAAGATTAAGTATGTTGACACACAGAAGATTTCACTGCTCATTATATAAGTCTAGTTGGTATGAAGATCCTACGAGAGAACTAGGGATTCTATGTACTTCTTACAAATGGGTTACATTCATTACAAGCGTATCCTATACAAGCTTAGCAGGTGATACATGTTAGAGGACAAATCGAGGAGTCGTGAGATCCCCTCATCCAAGGGTACTGTCACGATGTTTATCACTAAGGCCTGCAAACGCCCAAACCCGAACGGCGAGGATTACAAAGGACGGACAGGGCTGTCACCACCTGCCGTCTACCTCTGAATACGTGGAGTAGGGTATCCCCAACGGTATTCCATAACCCAAACACCATGTTTGTAATATGAAATACATCTTTACCAATTGTACGGAAAGGTAAAGAACAATCATAGAGATTCATTGGGCCATTGCCATAACATGCACCATCCAAACTAAGGTGTAAGACATACAACTCATATGATGAATACACAAGACTATAAGTCGAGTAACATAAGCAAGAGAGTAATTCCATTTAGGCTCTAAGTCTTACAAATAAGCAAAGGATACAAGATAAATGAGCTCTAGGCTTACCAAGACTCCTTCGGAAACCCGTAGAAGCTCACCTCCTAGAACTACTTCTCTACCAACTAAGACTATGACTTGTAGCAAATGGAGCTCTTCCTTCTGGTGTGTGTTGTGCAGGAGGCTTTGGCACCTATTTATAGCATTTGGGGACGGTTTAGGGTCGGTACAAGGCGGTTGAGGGCGAGTGGGCCCACCCTCGAGTCGGCCGATCCATGGACGTCGCCCGACCCTCAGATGAACCGACTGAAGTCACCCACGGTGTAGATGTTCTGCTGAAGGCGGTGTGGATACACCAAAGAAGGGAGGACCGCAACTGCTGCAAGACTGGGTCGGCCGACCTGGCCAGGTCGGCCGACCTGGTCCAGGCACGTTTCGCCTTGGTCTTCTTCTGAGTCGCTGGAATGTGGACCTTGGTACTCGTGGAAGATGGGCATGGATCCTCGGAGTAACTGTTGATTCTCATGTGGACCCATCAATCCTTGTGATCCTCCTTATCCTTCTTGTCGTCCTTGGATGTAACCGTCATTGATTCAACGTTCTGGATGACACTAACTTGTGCTTCTTCTGCATGGCCAAAGTTGGGCTTGGATGGACATCAGGCCAGGTCGGCCGACCTGATGAAGTCGGGCGACCTGGGACTGGCCCTGTTTTACTTCATCTTTTGGCCCATGTCTCCTGTAATAAAATAATCTCCATGTACAAGTGGAACTACGTTATTTGAAATAAAATCCTACTGATTATTACCAACTTATTTCATTTTATCATGTTGGCGTTACAGAATAATCATGACTTAACAAACGCCAACAGGTATAAAGTTGGTGTTAGTTCTTGCACATTGAAAAAAATATATATTTGAGTTCCAATAAAGGCTCTTTGTCTTTAGAATCAAAGAGCCACTGCTTTGTTTCAACCATGTATGAATAAATGCAGGTACAAGATCAAGTCTGGGGGGTCCCTCAAGCTTTTCAATACACACATGTTGTCACACCCGATTTTATAAACAAAACCAAGTGCTACCTATATGTATACCACGATCTAGTTTCATACATATAGTGACATCATAAGTGAATAACAGTAACAGTATCATGTAAAAGAATTATATAAGATCTTACATTCTATCAGAGAGACACAACTGATCCTGGAAACCAAGGCTCCAAAACTTCACAGGCAATCAACTGGGGGGGTTGCGTAGGCCTAGAACTCAGCATCAACTGTAGCAACTTCATAGCAAGTTCTTCTTCTGAGCAACATTGGTTATAGCAACGGTGAATACATGTCGTACTCAGCAAGTGTAGAGCAAAAGCAAATAACATGTAAGGCTAAATCAAGGATAGGCTGGCAATTAATAGCATTAAGCATTTTAGTTGATCAACTTTAAATTAGCAGCATAATTACTAAGTATAAGTATATACCAACCCGATTAAAGAACTATGATAAATAAATGCTCATAAAGTAACCACAATTTATTTCAACTTTAAGTTCAATTATCATGAGAGGGTCCAAGCCGCTCGTAACCGTGAGCACGGCTATTATAACAGTTTCACACTCTGCAGAGGTTGTACATTTTCCCCACAAACAATGTTTCTCATATAGCCTGAGGTAGCTAGCCTCTTCAACACTTGCTTAGGTGAGGGTCCAGAGAACCATTACATGTTTAGAAAGAATTATTAACATGCAACAAACCGCTAAGGTTTCAAGCCACTGCAAAGCATAACCTTTCCTAATCACCGAGTTACTTATCAAAGCATACTCCCAAGAGGTCCAGCTATACCCCATCAATGCTTCCTCTCTTGCCCTTTCTGTAAGGTTATCACAAGTTAACTCTTCTAATTAATTAGTCATGACCAGAGCCCATTAGTTTTGTGGTTGCACTGTTTTCTTGGGTGGTCACTCCATGTTCCAATTAAAAGTAATGATCTTGTTTACCGTCCAATGAGCATATCACGAATTCATAAAGTTCAGCATTAATGTTCTCTATAACCCAAGGTAAAGCAATAAGCAAAGCTACCCAACAATAAATAAATACCCAGATTATGCAAGGGAAAAGGTAAACAAAACTAGTCAAGTCCTTAACATAGGTCCCATCATGATTATAAAAGCATACAAGCATAGCATAACTATAAAGTGTGAGCATGTCATATGGTTATTACGACTGAAAATATGATCAAGAATACACTTGCCTTAATCCTAGAGAATGACTGCTCAGGTTAACCTTCAACAATCCTTCTACTCGCAACAATCAACGAGCACAAGCACAACTAACAAACAAACAACAAGCACAACTAAGGGGGTGTTTGTTTCCCACCCAAATTATATCATCTAGCTTATGAGTCAAGGGCACCATGGTAAAAAGCCACTATGGACCACCCAAATAATCTCAAATAAGCTGTACACGGCTAGCTTATTTCAGACTATTTGATGGTCCATGGTGACCTTTTACCATAATATCCTTGGTCCATAAGCTAGATTATATAATCTAGGTGGTAAACAAACAGGACCTTAGGCACAATACACCAATTAAATACAAAACATTAAAAGAACGCACAGGAAGACGTGGCTCGATGCTAAGGCAACGAGGGCAAAAGAAATGCCAAGAACGATGCTAAGGACGAAAAGATAACTATCGTAACAAAGAAGGCTTGAGTTGGACCTAAAACAAACGATGGTAAAGGTTTAGAGCTGAAACCTAATTGTCTATAGAGTTTAGGCGCTAGCTTATAATTTTTCCAAGACTTACTAAAAGGCCATAGACGAGTGATAGATATGAAAAGTCACGGGCTTGGATTTACGTGCGAGATGTGAGATTATTCTAGAAATAAAGATAGGTTTTCGGGTTTGGCAGCAACACGTAAGATGTGCAGAAGTGTAGTCTTCAAGCTCGCGTGGCTGGGAGATATAGCACAAGATGGAATTCCTACACAGCGAAACCGAGAGGCTAAATTTGCTCATGCATGAGGTCAGCATGTCGTCAGCTAATTATTCAACTAATGAATGCGGCAAAGGAATTAAAAAGGGCGACTAAACCTTCCGTCATGAATTATAATTTTCTCTCTGCTGGACAAGAGAGTTCAAGTACAAGATTGTATTTGTGCTGTTCATGGCCGCAACTGCTGAGTGCCTCACGTGTGCACGGAAGCTTTACATTGCTGACGGATAATGCAAGATTGTATTTGTGCTGTTCATGGCCGAAACTGCTTGAGTGCCTCACGTGTGCCCCAGGCCTTGTTTAGTTGTATAAACTTTTCAAATTTTTCACTATTTACCCGTCACATCAAATGTTAGGACACTAATTAAGAGTATTAAATGTGGATTAATAACAAAACCCATTCCATAACCCCAGGTAACTTCGCGAGACGAATCTAATGAGCCTAATTAGGCCATGATTAGACAACGTCGTGCTACAGTGAACAATCTCTAATGACGGATTAATTAGGCTTAATAGATTTGTCTCGTGATTTCCCGTCCATCCGTGTAATTAGTTTTATAATTAGATCATGTTTAGTCCTCCTAATCTTTGGATTAAAATTGCTACAGTAAATTTCGCAAACTTTCTCCACCAATTAATCTTCGGATATGGATTGAGAAAGAATTCTACTATTACGAATTAGAAAACCTAATTGTTGCTAATGATGTAGGCATGACATCACCATGATGTCATTACTGACATCCATGGGCATGGCCAGATGGCTCTTTGCTTCTGTAGGAGGCTAGCACGTGATGCTAGTTTTACATGGCTTGCAAACGTTAAGGCATAAAGCTGCGTAGCCTGTCTAAATAAGTACGGGAAAGATAGAGCTTCTTCATTGTTCATCTGCAAGGCCTACGCTGGGGAGCTAATTCAAGCTGATTCGCTGCAGCCTGCAGGTGTACAGGGAGCTAGCATGGATGGCTGTCAACGACGCTTCAGACACTACGCTTCCGACACTTCGGAACGAGAGGGAGTTACGAAACGAGCAGCGTATCGGTCAGCTTCAGCACCTGGGCGACATCAGGACGGCGCGGACGTTCTCTTGGTGCTGGCTACTTTCGCTGGCGGCCATCATGCGCGCACGATGCAGAGAACCTCCCAACTTATATTCAATTTAAATGAATTGTTGGATAATTGTTGATGTCTTTTATGGTCAACACCGAGTTGCGCTAGCTCGCGCGGATCCGCAACGGATCGATCACCAGCAGCACGCCCAGCAAAACCAGTTCCACCGGTTTGGGATTTCGGTTCCACCGGTTTCCTAGGGTTTGCTGCGTAAGCCAACGAACGCCGGCCCGGGAGGGACCCCGTCAGGGCAGGCGCACCTAGGGTTGCTCTGAGGTTGGCAAGTCACTCAGAACGCCGTCAACGCCGTAGAGACGAAGTACGAACAACAATTAGGATTGGAAAAGCTAGGGTTTGAAGATGACAAAAATGTCGGTTTCTTATACCGGCTAGCCTACTATAGGGGGTCCCTAAGTAGTCGAGTTGTTCGTAAGAGCCTCGCCGGAACCAGAAGCACGATGGTGAACACGAGACGATTTAGACAGGTTCAGGCCGCCTCGAGTAGAGAGCGTAATACCCTACGTCCTGTATGGTGGATCGCTTCGTATTGATGGTTATTATTTTACAAGGGGTCCCTGCCTCACCTTATATACTCGGGAGACAGGATCTACAAGGCAAGAAATACAAACTCCTAGTCGGATACAATACACAGAGTCCTAATATGAGTAAGCCGGGTTGTTTCCTAGTACCCGACTAGTTTCCTTAAGCTGTATGCCTCTTCCTTATATCTGTCAGAGTTCCTGGCCCAATTTCTTAGCGGGCCTACAGCCCATGAGGACTCCCATGGATCTTGGACCGTCAAGCCCCTAGCGTCTTCATGTCTTCACGCCTGCTGAGTTGTTTCTCAACAATATCAGCATCAGCCGAGTTGTTTTCTCATCATCTGGCTTGTTTGTTGAAAACCTTCAGAAATGAAAATGATGTGCTCCTTGCCGACTTCTTTTGCAGTCAGCCCTCGGGTTTTGGTTTGTAAATCAAAGATGATGCAAGAACTTCCCCATTTACTATAATGGTATCCAGCTTTTGAAAAAAGATGGACCCATTATGGGTCTATCCCCCGAGCCTAGAAATGTTTTCAAGGATGAAAAACAATTCCAGGGTCTTTAATGAAAAACTTTCCAAAAGAAATATACTATTTCCCCTAGCCCCCAAGTTTAAAGCGGATGACAATAAGCTTAAAGACTTATGTAGAAATAAGTATATTATTTGATTTGGAAAAAAAATCACTCTCATTAAGCGTCAGCCCCCGAAGGCCATTTGACGAAGTCCATGAAATTGTAGTTTTTGCCGCATTCTATGAGCATGGATTCGCCTTGCCCGCTCATGATTTCCTTCATGGCCTTCTTGCCTTCTACAAGTTAGAGTTGATTCATCTCAACCCTAACTCCATTCTCCAAATTTCTCTTTTCATCCACCTCTGCGAAACCTTCCTTGGAATCGACCCGCACTTCAATCTTTTCAGACTTCTTTTCCGCGTCAAGTCCAGTCAGGACAAAGTAGTCGGCGGGGCCAGAATCCAGCTCCGTCAAGGCATGAAAAATGTCTATTTCGATTTCAAGATGAATGACTCCATCAAGGATTGGTGGACAAGTGGTTCTACGTAGAGAACCAGCCCCCAAAGCTGACCAAGCACTCAGGGCACCTGCGGCGTTAGCAGAGTACTTGGCATGAAGCCCTTGACAGTGATAAGGTCGAAGGGATCTCCAGCCTGTTGAAGAT
>CM014277.1:38010582-38055149 GCA_004135705.1 Alloteropsis semialata
GCGTCGAGGAATTGATGAACGCCATTAATGAAGTCAGATGAGCGTCTATCCGCGTTGTACATCCATTGCCGATTCATCTATTCACAAAATACAATGAAAAATCCATCCCCAATTTCTAAAGTTCGTAATAAACCTAAATAAGAATATCATATATAATCTCTAAAAATCTTAATAACCGTAAACATCAACATCATTTTGATGCCACCAAAAAGATGTATTTCTAAAGACACGCGCAGAAATTAAATTACAAATCGTACGTAGGTTTTGTTCTTGCTTGGGAAAAACTTATTAATTTGAAAAAAAAAATACAGACATAGATCACATTATGACAGGCGGTGGTATTTAAGCATCTTTGGGCGTATTCTTTGGGTCTGGAGGTGGAGTTGTTTGACCCGCAACTGGCGGTGGAGCATAACGACCATCAAACGGAGGTTCTAAGCCTGCCGCAACATCATCTTCATGCTTCCCTTGCAAATATCGAACCATTGCTCTATGCAACGCTCCTTTTTTCTTTGGCTTCGGTTGAGGGTTGACGGTGGTTTTCCCCTTGCCAGCAGAGGAACGATGATTACCCCTACCATCATCACCACTTCCTCCAGCGGCAGTATCCATGTTGATTCTAGAACACTTGATTTTTTTTAATTTTGACATAACATATTAGTATATTACGAAAAAACTATCCATTATTCCTAGGTCTCATGCATTCTCAAATAACTAGAAGTAAAATTCTATTTTCTATTGATCTCAAATAATAACTAGAAGTAAAATTCTATTTTCTATTGACAACCATGAGAAGTAAAATTGAATTTAAAATCTAACTAAATAAGAATATCATTTATAATCTCAAAAATCCTAATAACCCTAAATATCAACGTCATTTGAAGCCTCTAAAAAGATGTAATTCTAAATTTCGTAATAAGCCTAAATATGAATTTCATTTATAATCTCTAAAAATCCTAATAACCCTAAATATGAATATCATTTCTAATATCTAAAAATCATAATAAGCATAAATATGAAAATCATTTAAAGTTTCTACAAATAATCCAAAAATCTAAACAATGTCTAAAAATTTGTGCATCATCTCCACACATGCAACAACTAACTATATATTGATTCTCTATTACAAATTCATAATAAAAATGAAGATTCAATCTAAAATCTCTTATTTCAATCCATTCCACAAAACACAAATTACTCAAAACATAGAGCATGAAATAGACCATACTAAACGTCAAAAGAGAGAGATGAAGTTGCTAACCTTCTAGCGGACTTGGTTTGCAAAATCTCCAAAAGTTATGAAAAAATCGGGCATGAGCTCCCCCAACCCGAGCTCAATGGAGGATGAAGAAATGAGCCATGGCTCAGGCTGGGGGAGGAAGAAGGCCCCTTTATACGCAGGGCCCCTTTGGTACCGGGTGGTGGCACCACCCGGTACCAAAGCCCTTTGGTACCGGGTGGTGCCACCACCCGGTACCAAAGGCCCCGAGGCTCATTGGTACCGGGTGGTGACACCACCCGGTACCAATGTTGCCTCATAGGTACCGGGTGGTGCCACCACCCGGTACCAATGAGCGCGCAGAATTATTGGGGATTGAACCCGGTACCAATGCTTCCATTGGTACCGGGTCCAATCCAACCGTGACCGATTAGGGAGGATGGATAGAGAGTTCTCTGGTAGTGGCACTCGTGGCGCATCCGTTGATTGTCTGGCAACCAAGACAAGGCTACTAACCCTTGGACCGATTCCTTCGGAATCGCTTCAAGGCTCGGGGGCTACGGCCAACGGACGCACCTCGCGGCGCATCCGTTGGGAAACGGCTCTCTCTTTTCTCTCCAGTATCACGCGGTTTCGCTTCCAACTGCAGCAAGCTCGAAGCTCATCAGATGGCACGACCTCGCCGACTTGTCGCTCAACCACGTACTACTCGGGGGCTTGTCGGGGGTAGACCCCCAGGGGTACCCAGAAGGCGGATTGGCCCAACTAGCAAGGGGCGGCCCAATCCGAGTGCTGTCGGGCCGGTTGTCAGACTGGGTGGCCCACCACTCGGGAGGCCCACCAGTCGGGCGAACCGGGTGACTACGGCGGCGCGCGCGGCAAGGAAGCAGGCGGCGTATCCCGCAAGAAGCTCGGAGATCAAGATAAACTAGCCGGAATTCTAGGAAAAGATATCTGTAATCGTTATAGGATCACATCCTTGTATTTCGGGTAGGTTACGATCTCTAGCCAACTTGTAACTCAAGGCAGCCGGACTATATAAGGTGCCTTGAGACCCCCCTCCAGAACACATTACAACTCACGAACTTCAACCTAGGACAGAACCCAACTACGGAGATCCTTCAGGAACTTCATACACAGCAATCCATACACCCAACACAGGACGTAGGGTATTACGTCATCCTGACGGCCCGAACCTGTTCAATCCTTGCGTCTTATGTTACCATCGACTTCTGATACTCGATCTGTCCCTCAACAAATCAACCACGCGGACTACCCTGTGTGGACTGCCGGGTCCATAAATCCGACACCACCCGGTACTGATGCTCGACATTTAGTACCGGGTGGAGGTTCCGCCTAGTACAAATACTTTTAGTGCATATTAGTACCGTTTGGAGCCTGCATCCGGTAGACCGGTACTAATGTGCTAGCACCCAGCATATATCTAAAATATCTATATGAGCCCAATAAAAAAGATTCATAGATAAAAGGTACATAACATTAAGAGAAAAAAACATCCAATAAAAGCTCACGAAGGCAAAGGGTATAACTTTAACCTTTTTGTTACAATCTTCTATATATACCAGCATATTCTTCAACAATTGTTAATAATTAATTTTTAGGACTTCACAATCATGATCTAATTATCTTACTATTACTAATTATAGACCTTTCAGAAACTCCACACATTAGTTCTCGCAAGGCCTACTAGAAAAAAGATAAATCCCAAAAATAATCAGAAACATCTCGCCATCATAGACTCAAATGGTCATGGACATGGGATATATTACGTTTCCAAAAGAATTATAATCTTTGCCATTACAAAAATAGTCTAAATCAATAGCCTAAAACTATACTTAAATTATCCACATCTGGCATTATATAAAATAACATTAAGTAACCCCTTATTTTTATCTAAATTATCCATATATGCCATCGTAAATAAAAATTAAAGTAGCCCCTATATTTGCATAAAACTAGCCACATTTGCTAATATAAAAAATGACATTAAGTAACCCCTAATTTTTGTCCAAATTATACACCTATGCTAGTTTAAGTAAGACAATCTAAAGTAACCCCCTCAATTTGCATAAAAAAACTTCATCTAAGTTACCTACTTCAGTCCTTCGAAAAAGAATATTCCAAAGTGCACATATATATGATTCTAAATTACCTATTAATCAATGTAGGAAATTGCCCGCTATAGCTTCGCTATAGCCTGCTATTAGCTTTTTAGAAGATCTACCGCTACGCTATACAACATTTGTCCGCTATATGATAATGGGGTTTTTATGAGATTTAGCGGCGCTAAATATCCGCTAAAGAGGCTTTTGCAAGATTTAGCGGCGCTAACCATAAGTGGCGAGTAGATTTTAGTGGTGTCATTCCCTCAAACATACAACCAAAAGAATCAATAAAACTAAATGAACGTAGGATGTACTCTAGATAACATAGCATGACCTCGATGGGCATTTAAGAGAGGTGTTGGAGTCTATTTTGTGTGTTACACCAATGATGTTTATAATTTTGTATGTGATTATCGATTATTTTATTATTTTGCTAAATGATTTAGCTTTCGCTATAGCCCGCTATAGCTTTCTATAGCTTTTAGAGAAGACTACCGCTAAACTTCATATTTAGCCCGCTATTTCTTACATTGCTATTAATACGACATGTACATCTTGTATGCATGCAAGAGGGAGGATAGGAGGGTGCCCGGCTGGCCCTGGCTCCCTCGCTTTTTTTCTCTAGGTGAATTGTCGTTTAAAATTTGCACGAGGTGATAAGAGAATATTGATTATCATGTTAATGCGTAGCTCAAAATAAAGGCTCAATTAATTAACACATGCCGAACACATATGGTGGTTCAATGAAAGTGAAAAAAAAGAACTATATGTAAGAAAGTGCATAGAGCAATTGCTAACTAAAATCTATCACAAGCGGGTAGAGATAAATACATACATATCTATGATTATTTTTTCAGATTATTTAAGATATATAAGAGAGGTGTAAGCAAGTTTTCCACTAATTTCTATATAATTCCTAAATTTTTCATCTAAATGACTTAGATCCATCTTTATAACAATATATATCCCAAAATACCCCAACCATTGTTAACTTAAAGTATCCCAACTACCAACCTGCAAGCACCATACCTCTCCTTAATTTTCAGAAAGGAATTTTTTTATTTTTATACTTTTTATTTTACAATTTTTCAAAAATAAATATCCGATCTAAAAATTTGTAGATCTATATGTATGCTGCCATGCTGCCGTTTGAAATGGCTCTAACCGAATGAATCGACGGAATTTGCATTCTAGCAACCATACCGCCAATTGAACTGGCGAATTTCTTTTATCTAGACAGCATATTTTAAAAAGATCATAACTAACTCATATAAACTCGGATGGAGATGGACTTTATATGAAAGTTGTATTTCTCGATGAGATCTACAATTTTGTTGTTCAAACCATTTTCATTCGGAGCCATCTGGATGTTCAAATAATCAACAGAAGTTTCAGATCTAAAATTTAATTTTTGGTTTGAAGATTGGACAATACACATTCAAAAAATCATAACTAATTTATATGAACTCATATAGATATAAACTTTATACGAAAATTGTAGTACTAGAGGTTATCTACAATTTTGTAGTCTAAATATTTTTTATTAGGAGCAATTGTAGTTCTCAAATAATCGACATAAGCTTCCGATCTGAAATTAAATTTTAGATCTGAAAATTGTGTCGATTATTTGAGGATCAAGATGGCTCTGAATGAAAATGGTTTGAGCTACAAAGTTGTAGACCTCTTCGAGCACTACAGTTTTATATGAAGCTCATCTCCATCGGACTTTATATAAATTAGTTATGATTTTTTGAAAATATGTTGTCTAGATAAAAGAAATTCGGTCGATTCAATTGGCGGTAAGGTTGTTACAATGCAAATACCGCCGATTCATTTGGGCATAGCCATTTCAAACGGCAGCATGCATATAGATCTGCAAGTTTTTATATTGGATATTTATTTTTAAAAAATTGTAAAATAAAAAATAATCAGAAGAAAGACACGAGAACAAAGACAAAGGGCATGGGCTTCATGGGCGGATATGGAGAGCAAGTGATGAGGCCCAGCAAGTCGAACCGGCCACAGCCCAGAATGAAGCTAGGAAAGAATCGAAAAAATTTCTCAGACGCCACGCGAATTTCGTCATAAAAAAAAATCCCCACGCGAATCGTCCCCGTCGCAGGGGCGGCGGCCCCCTTCGGCCGTTCCTCGCGCTCATGCTCCTCGCACAGATCATCGGCGTTGGCGTGCTCCACTCCCATATCGGAAGCGAATCGAGGCCCTGAGCGGGTAAGGGTTCGCGGTGCGCCTTCCTCGGACACCGGAGCCTGGTGGTCCGGCGGCCGGCAGGGCGCAGCGCCGCAGCCGCGCCGCGGTGCTTGATGGAGGGAGGAGACGAGGATGCGCGAGATGCCAACGCCCGCAGCCCCCTCATGTCGGGGCGGCTGGGCATGACCACGGCGGCGGTCCAGCGACTGGCGCAGCTCCGGCTCCCGCAGGCGTCGGCCGAGTCAGAGGGCGAGCCTTGGCGAGGTGCCACCTTTGGCAGTGCCACACTGCCACTATCATTTGGTAGGAAGAAGACTAAACCAAACGGTATACATTATGCATTTGTGCACAAGTGAGTTCTTATTATTTGGTGAAAAGATCTAGCACTCTGGGGTCTAGGCATTAGACTGTAACGGTATAACAAGGATTTTTTTCAGTTAGAACAAGAAGAGGGCTTAATAGTAGGGGATGAAAACCTTAAGCGTTTTATCACCAACTACTATAAAGGACTCTTTGGTGCCCCGGAACAAAACAATTTCACCTTGATGGAATCGGCTAGAGACGACATCCCACAAGTAACCAAAGTGGAAAATGAAATTCTTACCTCACCTTTTTTGGAGGATGAGGTCAAGAAGGCAATTTTCCAAATGGAGCACAATAAGGCACCGGGACCCGATGCTTTCCCAACTGAATTTTATCAAGCTTTTTGGGATATCATCAAGGATGATTTATTACCCCTCTTCCACGAGTTTCATAATGGACACCTTCCTCTGTTTAGTATCAATTTTGGCATTATCACACTTCTCCCCAAACAGAAAGAGGCCAAGCAAATCCAACAATTTAGACCCATATGCTTGCTCAATGTGAGCTTTAAGATCTTTACCAAGGTAATGACAAATCGAGTAGCTCTAGTAGCACAGAAAGTCATTAAACCTTCCCAAACGGCCTTCATGTCCGGGAGGAGTATTATGGAGGGAGTTGTAATTTTGCATGAAACCTTGCATGAGATGCATAGGAAGAAGCTTGATGGCGTCGTCCTAAAACTCGACTTTGAGAAAGCTTATGACAAGGTTAAATGGTCTTTCCTCCAACAAGCACTACGGATGAAAGGTTTTTCCCCGCAATGGTGCAAATGGATAGACCAAATAGTAAAAGGAGAAAGTGTCGCTGTCAAGGTAAATGATGACATTGGTCATGTCACACCCTGAAATTTTCAATTTCAGGATGTGAATAGAAGAACAAATAAAACAACGTTTTTTTTATATAATTTTAAAATTTGTCCAACATTTATTTTGTTGACAGAAAATTTAGAATAGGAAAAATAATTGGTTGTTTTTTAAATTAAATAAGGTTGTTGCATTCATGCTCTTTGCATTGTTTTTGTTTGTAATTCTTGTCCCAATACAAATTCTCATCCAATCCCAAATCCTCTCCAAATCCAAATCTCAATTCTTTTCCCCAAGTCAAATCTCAAATCTCCCTCTCCAAACTCAAATCCCACTCAAATATCTCTCAAACTCTCCAAATACAAATTCAAACAAAGTTTAAACATTTAAACTTTCCTTCTTTTACCTCTCTCTCATTCTGGCCCGGCCCAGCTTCCCCCTCTCCCTTTTCTTTTTTCCCGCAGGCCCAGCTCGCGGCCCAACCCACAGCCCATCAACCAGCCCGACTCGGCCTCCTCTCTCTTCCACCGATCCCTTTTTCTTCTCTCTCACCGACCTGCGGGTCCCGCTTGTCGGCGCCATCTCCTCCCTCCAGACGCCGCGCCCACTCGAACCGCCGTCTTCCGCGTCCGCGTCCACCGCCGCACGTCCCCACGCCAATCGCTCCTGCGCCAAGCCCGCGATCCCCTCTTCCTCCATCACTCCGCATCAACGCACCGGCGTCCGCGACACTCTTCCCTCCCTCTTTCCCACTCAGTAACGGTCGCCGCGTTCTCATGGCCATAAATGGCCGAGACCTTCGCCTCCTTCTTGATTCCCCTCACCCGAGCCCCTCTCGCTCCTCCTCTGCCCTCGTTAAAACGCGCCGAAGCTTCCCGTGCGCACACACACGATATCCACTCCAAAATCACCTCCCAATCGCGCACATTTTTGCTCATCGAAGCTCGCCGTCGCCCTTGTCACGGTAGGCAGCGCCGCCGTCACCATTCATCGTCGTCCGCCTCTCTCTGATCCTCTTCTCTCTTCGACTCGCGTACAGGTCGCCCAGGGCCACGACCCCGACGCCCAGAGCCGCGACGCCGAGGCCGGAACCCCGACATCCGCCTACGCCCAAGGAGCTGCCCGCCGCCGCTCGTCGCCGGCTCTCTTCGGCACTCCACCGACGACACAAACACCCTGGGTGAGCTCCCCAAAGCTTCCTCTCTCTCCCCGTGCATTTCCCCTTTCCTCTCGTGCCTCCTAGCGCCACGCAGGGCCGCGCCGGCGAAGCTCCGCCGCAAGCCACGGCGGCGCCGCCGCCCAAAACCACCGCCGGCGGCCCGACTCACTCCCCGCCGTTCATTTTCGAATGAAGGGCCCAGATCCACCCTTCCATACCGGTCAACCGGGGTCAAACCGCCGGTCGCCGGCCATTTTGCTAAAGAGACCCCCGGTTTTGTCTTAATCAATCCGCAGTCCATATGCAGTAGAAAGTATTCATACATATGCCCTTATACTTTCTGTTTAGGCCCCTGATCTTTTGAATAATCCAACCCGCTGTCCTTTTCATGGTCAAATCACATGCTAGCCCCTTTGTTATCTGTTTATTTATGTTTGTGCCCTCGGTTTTTATCAAAACAGTACGCAGACTTTAGTTTTAATTGCATATAGGTCCCTACAACCTTGTAACTAGCGTAGTTTCGTCGTTTTAAATCCGTTTTGGGCGATTTTCGCGTCCGCGCGATCGTCTTTGCATGCTCTTTAGTTTAAGGTGCTTGTTCTGTACTTTTAGTACTGTTTGGTGTATTGTTCTTAGTTGTGCTTGTTTGTTTGCTTTGTATGTTTGTACCCGATGAATGCTTCGAGTAGAAGGATCGTCGTTCGTTGCTTTCAAGATCAAGAATTCCAAGTGAGCAAGAGCAGAAAAGCAGTAAGAGTAACTTTACGTTGGAGAAAGGCAAGTGTCCCTAACCATCTTTCTATCTGTGCTTTTAATATATCATGATGATGTTAATTGGAACATGGAGAACCACCCAGGAAAACAGTGCAACCACGAGTACTATATGGCTCTGGTCTTGGCTAATTAATTAGATGAACTCTATGTTGTGTTGGGGGTGTATGTTGGGCTGGAAAGGTTTGTGTAGGATGTGCGGGGAAAGAAGGTGCGCCTTCTGGAAACCGTCCGGACAGGGACCAACACATACATAGAGGGATTCTTTGTAAAGGCCTCGTAGCGTCCCTATGCAGTCACACCAAAGGAAGTGTGATACGTGCCTGATCAGCACCGCGTGGTTGGGTTTACGCTTCTTGTGGGTAAAGTGTACAACCTCTGCAGAGTGTTAAAAACTGTTATAACAGCCGTGCTCACGGTTAAGAGCGGCCTGGACCCTCACATGATTAATAAACTTGAATATGGAATTGAATCGGAATTCTGGTTATTTCTTGTGGCCTTGCTGAGTACCAACCATAAGTGTACTCATCCTTGCTTATTGCTGCTCAGAAGCTGTTGTGAAGCCGCTGAAGATGATGCTAGGCGTACGCAACCCCCAGTCGATTGCCTGTGAAGTGTTGGAGCCTTCGTTTCCAGGATCAGCTGTGACTCTGATAGTTTGTAAGTCTTTTATGTTGTTTTACGTGATACTGCTATTTTTATCACTGATGAAGTCTCATATGTGTGAAAACTTGATCCTGGCGCACATATGATTATCATTCGGTTTTGTCCTTAAAACCGGATGTGACACTTTTCACTTTATTTATGGCAGCAGCAGTGAAAAGGAAGCTGAGGCTGCACGAATTTTTCTCACAACGCGAGCTTGATAGGTGCTTCTGACTTTTGTCAGACGAGGCATCCGCTGCTTCTGCAGGGCGCACTGTCCACCTGCGGAACCACCGCTCCTGATGACCTGGACGCATTGAGCATAGGTGGAAGTTGAGGCCACCGTCCAGCCTGGTGCGTTGGGCCTACCCGAAGCTGATTCGCTGCAGCCTGCAGGTGTACAGGGAGCTAGCATGGATGGCTGTCAACGACGCTTCAGACACTACGCTTCCGACACTTCGGAACGAGAGGGAGTTACGAAACGAGCAGCGTATCGGTCAGCTTCAGCACCTGGGCGACATCAGGACGGCGCGGACGTTCTCTTGGTGCTGGCTACTTTCGCTGGCGGCCATCATGCGCGCACGATGCAGAGAACCTCCCAACTTATATTCAATTTAAATGAATTGTTGGATAATTGTTGATGTCTTTTATGGTCAACACCGAGTTGCGCTAGCTCGCGCGGATCCGCAACGGATCGATCACCAGCAGCACGCCCAGCAAAACCAGTTCCACCGGTTTGGGATTTCGGTTCCACCGGTTTCCTAGGGTTTGCTGCGTAAGCCAACGAACGCCGGCCCGGGAGGGACCCCGTCAGGGCAGGCGCACCTAGGGTTGCTCTGAGGTTGGCAAGTCACTCAGAACGCCGTCAACGCCGTAGAGACGAAGTACGAACAACAATTAGGATTGGAAAAGCTAGGGTTTGAAGATGACAAAAATGTCGGTTTCTTATACCGGCTAGCCTACTATAGGGGGGTCCCTAAGTAGTCGAGTTGTTCGTAAGAGCCTCGCCGGAACCAGAAGCACGATGGTGAACACGAGACGATTTAGACAGGTTCAGGCCGCCTCGAGTAGAGAGCGTAATACCCTACGTCCTGTATGGTGGATCGCTTCGTATTGATGGTTATTATTTTACAAGGGGTCCCTGCCTCACCTTATATACTCGGGAGACAGGATCTACAAGGCAAGAAATACAAACTCCTAGTCGGATACAATACACAGAGTCCTAATATGAGTAAGCCGGGTTGTTTCCTAGTACCCGACTAGTTTCCTTAAGCTGTATGCCTCTTCCTTATATCTGTCAGAGTTCCTGGCCCAATTTCTTAGCGGGCCTACAGCCCATGAGGACTCCCATGGATCTTGGACCGTCAAGCCCCTAGCGTCTTCATGTCTTCACGCCTGCTGAGTTGTTTCTCAACAATATCAGCATCAGCCGAGTTGTTTTCTCATCATCTGGCTTGTTTGTTGAAAACCTTCAGAAATGAAAATGATGTGCTCCTTGCCGACTTCTTTTGCAGTCAGCCCTCGGGTTTTGGTTTGTAAATCAAAGATGATGCAAGAACTTCCCTATTTACTATAATGGTATCCAGCTTTTGAAAAAAGATGGACCCATTATGGGTCTATCCCCCGAGCCTAGAAATGTTTTCAAGGATGAAAAACAATTCCAGGGTCTTTAATGAAAAACTTTCCAAAAGAAATATACTATTTCCCCTAGCCCCCAAGTTTAAAGCGGATGACAATAAGCTTAAAGACTTATGTAGAAATAAGTATATTATTTGATTTGGAAAAAAAATCACTCTCATTAAGCGTCAGCCCCCGAAGGCCATTTGACGAAGTCCATGAAATTGTAGTTTTTGCCGCATTCTATGAGCATGGATTCGCCTTGCCCGCTCATGATTTCCTTCATGGCCTTCTTGCCTTCTACAAGTTAGAGTTGATTCATCTCAACCCTAACTCCATTCTCCAAATTTCTCTTTTCATCCACCTCTGCGAAACCTTCCTTGGAATCGACCCGCACTTCAATCTTTTCTGACTTCTTTTCCGCGTCAAGTCCAGTCAGGACAAAGTAGTCGGCGGGGCCAGAATCCAGCTCCGTCAAGGCATGAAAAATGTCTATTTCGATTTCAAGATGAATGACTCCATCAAGGATTGGTGGACAAGTGGTTCTACGTAGAGAACCAGCCCCCAAAGCTGACCAAGCACTCAGGGCACCTACGGCGTTAGCAGAGTACTTGGCATGAAGCCCTTGACAGTGATAAGGTCGAAGGGATCTCCAGCCTGTTGAAGATGGTCTCTAACTTAAAAGAGAAAGGCTTGACGGCCATTGGGATTGCCAACTCATTCTTGCGCCGGCGCGTACAACCCTGCCAGAAGCGGGTGCACGCTGGCTATCAGTACACTGGCCCCAATGACCCAACCAGGGTCATTTCCACTGAACTGTCTTCCGACGAAGTCGTCGTCCGTGTTCAAGCACTGTTCATGGATGCGCACGAGCTGCCTCGCCGTGTACCCGTGTACTCGACAAGTCGTCCTCCACCAGTGGTAAGTCTGAAATCAACCCGAGTACTATCTTTGATATCCTCCTTCCTACTGCACAAGAACTGATAAGTTTCTTTCCCAATTTCAGGAATTGTGGACAAGATTTTCTTCCGCTCCTCCCACAATGGAAGATAACCAGACCGGCCTGCCTGAGCCACCCCTGTCCTCACCGCCCCAGCAAACCGCTGGGAGTTCGGGGAAAGGGAAGAAGAAAGCAGCGCCGATCATCGATGAAGTTGTGCTGGAAGATGGATCCTCATCATCGGATGATGATGCACCCCCACAGCCTCTCCCCAAGATTCTCGAGCAAGGAGGATCGGAACTGAGGAGGCCGTGTTCCGATGACGCGCCTAGTCCGCAGGTCCCGAAGAAGAAGCGAGCCGTGCAGAAGAGGCTGTCTCCTTCCCTCGAGAAGCCTGCTGATGTCGTTCTTGCTGAAGCAGAGGTCCTTGAAGCAGAGATGGAAGCAAATGTGGAGATTCCTATGGGGATCCCGCTGCAGCCATCTCTCCCCAAGGTATGTCAATAATCATTTGAAATCGTTCGTCTTGATTTGTGCCGGGTTCTTTCTCTTGATCTGAGGTCTTCTATGCAGCAACCACAAGAGGAGGAACCCGCTCGTCAAGAAGAAACGCACGAGCCCCAAGACATCCCGTCTGGAGGGTTCAATTTTGACCTGGACGAGCCGGAGTTCGACATGGAGTTCGCCAGGTAAGTAATCTGCTCCAGTATTCAGCGTCGTTTGAGGATGTTCAGTAAATTGATTCTCGAAAATCTTCTGTCTTGTTCAGCCGGCTGCCTACTCCTCCTCCCGCACAATCGCCAAAAATCCAGGAGGTGAACCCATCCGTGGAGATCCATGTGAAGGAGGCGGGAGTGGAGCACGAGCCAAACCCCCAAGCATCTCCGCAGCTCCGTCCACAAGAGCCAAGCGCCGCCACTTCGTCGTCTTTCACAGTACCGGAGCAAGCCGCTCCGGGTACTTCTGTTCCAAGGGCATGGACCAAGGCAGCAGAAAGTACTCGGATGGCTAGTCTTCGTTCTGAGGAACTCGATGCGGCCGCTGGTCTAGTAAAGGCAGCGACCATCGAAGAGATTATCCGGGAGAAGAAGAAGCCCCGAGAGCCGTCGCCGGAACCATTCCAGATCTTCACTGGAACGCCGGGTGTAAATATTAATGAAAATGACAATGCCTTCCTGTTCAACTCACAAGTTGACTATGAAGATCTCGAGAAAGCCACCGAGCTGCAAAAGCTACTCTCCAAGCTTACTGAGGTTAGTATAGAGTAAATTAATACTGAAAGTATACTTATCTCCTTTGGGTATTTTGCTGATCAACTTTGCCACCTTGTTTTTGGGAACAGAGCATACTTGTGTGGTCGCATCAAAAGTCCGAGATGCTCCGCAGAGCTAGCACGTCCATTACCCGAGCGGAGAAAGATGCAGATGACTTGGCCAAAGGGCAAGAGTCATGGGAGCAAGAGCGTGCCAAGCTTCGCCTCGAGCTAGATGAGGCATACAAGAAAATCAACCTGTATCAAGACTAGCGAGAGGATGTAGTCGAGAGGAACAAGTCGCTTAGACAGAAACTCTCAGGTATGTCGCCGAGTACTTCTCCCCATTGTTAGCATAGATCATATAGTAAAAATAATATGATGTGTTTGACGCAAAGGGTGAGAAGCGCATTGAGGCTCTAAAGGCCGAAGTAATCGACATGAAGAACCGCTTTTACCGGCAACAAGAATGCGCGAACCAGGCCGAGCAGCGGGAGAAAGATTACATGGCGGAGCTTGCTAAAGAGTAGAAGATGCGCCAGCACGCCGATGCACAGCTCGTCCAGGACATGACCAAGATCCGCGACCAGGAGGAGGAGATCCAGGCACTTCGCGTGGAAATCAACCGTCGTGGTGCAGAAATTGAATCCTGGAAAGAGGCTGCCCTCCCGCTGGTCGATGTATATGCCAAGGTACCTGCGAGTAGTGCTGCTCCTCCTCTCCTTGATCGGCTCCGAGCAGCTCCTGGACAGGTGCGGGCGTATTGCCAGTGGATCGCCCGATCGTGTACTAGGCAAGTACTCGGACTGGTCTGATCCTGGTTCCCCACCCAGCCCCTGAGTATTACGCAAGGACGAATCAACCCGGCGTGTATCCGAGACATGTATGATACCTACATGGAGGAGGAGAAGGACACGGCGGAGAAGATAGTATCCTGCCTTAAGTTCTAGATCTTCTTGTTATGTAAGAAAAACCTTTGTAGTGAACTATGTCAGATGTAAATACTAATGTTTCGTCAAAAAGAGTACTTGTTTATCTGTGTTATGTGCCCGATCCTTCTGTGTGAAACAGAAAGTAGATGGTTTTTGTTTGAATGTAGCCTGTCTGGGTTGTTTTTAAACAACCCAGCATGATTCAAAATTTTGTAGTATATGCGTTACTTGGCAAGCAAGCGTAGCATGATACATGTATCCGAATTCCAGGCTTGATGACGATGGAATATAGACACTTTATTATCGTTTGGCTAAAAAGCCGATATCAGTACATTGATAGGACTGACTTTATTGAATCTTAACAACTCCTAAAAACTTCTTAAGGGTAAAAACGCTGCAAGTGCTCAATGTTCTAGGCATTGGGCACCTCTGTTCCATCTTCCCACTGTAGCTGATAAGTACCGGGGCCGATAACCCTTGATACTATGAATGGGCTTTCCCATGGTGAGGATAGCTTGTGCTGATCTTTTGTACTCTGAATTCTTCAGAGGACCAAATCACCAATGTCGAACGACCTTGTTTGGACGTTTTGGTTGTGATACCTCCTGAGTTCTTGCTGGTACTTCGTTGTCCTGATCAATGCTGCTAGCCTTGCTTCCTCTAGCATGTCCACATCTTCTGCTCTACTCTGCTCTGCTGCTTCCTCTGAGTAATTTTGAATTCTTGGAGCATTGTACTCGATGTCCACCGGGAGTACTGCTTCTGAGCCGTAGACCAGAAAGAAGGGTGATTGCCCCGTCACGCGGCTGGGCTGGGTTCTGAGCCCCCATACCACGGCTAGCAATTTGTGTTTGATCGATTGGATAAAACCTCAATCGGCCGTGGCCCTTTGTATTTATAAGGTGAGGAGGTCTTGCCCCGCAAGAAAAGCCCTATTACAACTTAGACCCACAAAGGAGTCCAATCCTACAAGGACTCGGGGAAAACCGGTTCCACCGGTTTCCAAATCCGGTGCCACCAGATTTGTCTTGTCAGACGGACAACAGGGAACCAAAAACCAGTTCCACCGGTTCTAGAATCCGGTTCCACCAGTTTTCCTGTCAAGCCTGCTTCTGTGCCAATTTTGATCGTCAGCATATGCCCCCCTGTTTTTTGGTAAAGCTTGCGTATCAGAAGACATGTTAGCATGAAAAATACTCCTGAGGGCGATGTTTGAACACAATCCATAGGCCTTTTCATTCTATGGGCGATATTCAATATTATTGGCCATTTAGACTAAGCCTCCTGCCAAATATTCAGATAATATTTCTTCAAATACCTCCCATTGAGAGCCCTTGGCAGCCGCTAACCTTGCAAAGTTTCCACAATATAAGAATTGCCGAAGATCACCTTGATTACCTTGTATGGCCCTTCCCAACTTGGAGACCATTTACCAAACTTGTTTTTCAAACCAGATCACCAACCTGAAAAGCTTTCTGTTTTACCTTCTTGTTGTAAGCTTTAGCAACCCGGATCTTGTCTTTCTCAATTTATTTCAAGGCTTTTAAATGCTTGTGAGTCACCTCATCAATATTGTCCATCATTAAGTCATGATAGTCAACAGCATTGAGATCATTTTGCTCAGCTAACTGATAAGCACCCAAATTCACTTCAACAGGTAAAACAGCTTCTTGACCATACACAAGCTCAAAAGGAGTAACCTTAATGTCACCATATCTAGATATACGATGAGCCCATAAAGCCTCAAATAAAACCTCATGCCACCTTCTAGGATTCTCCTCTATCTTCTTTTTATTACTAGACTCGGCTTGACCATTAGCCTGAGCATAGTATGCAGATGAATTGAGCAATCTAATTCCATATATCTCAATGAACTCACAAACTTCTTTTGAAATGAATAAAGTACCTTGATCAGTAGTCAAAGTTTGTGGAATACCAAATCTATGGATAATATATTCAGTAATAAACTCAATTACCTCCCGATGTGTCATATTCTTCAAAGGCACTGCTTCGGTCCACTTTGTAAAATAATTAGTAGCCACTAACACAAAGTGATGTCCCTTTGACGAAGGAGGATGAATCTGCCCAACAAAGTCCAATCCCCATCCTCGAAAAGGCCAAGGCTTAATAATAGGATGCAACAATGCTGCAGGAACCATCTGAATATTCCCAAACCTTTGGCACGCTTCCCAACCTTTGTAGTACCGAAAACAATCAGCTATCATATTAGGCCATTAAAAACAAGCTCTTATCAAAAGCCACTTCATCTTAGGAGCCGATTGATGTGTGCCACAAATTTCTTCATGAACTTCACCCATTATAACCGATATCTAAATCATTATCATTAATGCTATACTCAACAATAAAATCAGCAACAATTTGGCCTTTCATAGATTTCAAAGGTTCACAAGCCAAATCATATTCAATAAGAGCATAAGCCCATTTACCAATTCTACCACTTAAAATTGGTCTATGCAACATATATTTAATGATATCGGTCTGACAAGCCACTATGCAAGTATTGGACAATAAATAATGCCTCATCTTGGTACAAGCATAATATAACGATAAACAAAGCTTTTCAATAAATATACACCTCGTTTTGGCATCCAACAATCGACGGCTTGCACAAGTAATAATATGTTCCTTTCCTTCAATTTCTTGAGTCAAAACAGCCTCAATCACTTGATTTTCAGCAGCCACATATAATTTAAATGGAAATCCTCTCCTAGGAGCTTTCATGACCGGCGGCGAAGACAAGTAATATTTAATTTTCTCAAAGGCTTCTTGCTGTTTTGCCCCCCAAGTAAATTCGGCTTCATCTTTTAACCGAAGAATAGGAGTAAAAGCATTGACTTTCCCAGACAAGTTACAAATAAATCTCCTCAAGTAATTCATCTTCCCTAGAAATTTCTGCAAATCTTTCTTGCATGTAGGAGTTTTGATCTTCTTAATAATATAAATTTTCTTATGATCTATCTCTATGCCATTCTCATGAATAATGAATCCTAGAAACTTTCCAGCCGACACACCAAATGCACATTTAAGTGGGTTCATTTTTAATCCATATCGACGCATTCTCTCAAAGCAAGTTTCAAACCAGCCAAATGAGGTTTTAAACTAGCCGATTTAACAACAATATCATCAATATAAACCTCTATGATTAAGTCAAGCAAATTATGGAAAATTAAATTCATAGCCCTTTGGTAAGTAGCATCAGCATTTTTCAAACCAAAGGTCATAACTACCCACTCAAATAAACCAACAAAACCTGGACATACAAAGGCCGTTTTGGATATATCCTCTTCAGCCATGAATATTTGATTATAACCAGTATTACCATCAAGAAAACTAATAACTTTATGTCCAGAAGCATCATTAATAAGCATGTCGGCTATAGGCATAGGATATTCACCTTTAGGAGTAGCTCTATTAAGATTTCTAAAATCAATGCAAACTCTGAGCTTACCAGAATACTTTTTCAACTGGCACAATATTTGATAACCATTCAGCATAACGACAAGGCCTAATAAAATTTGCATCCAACAACCGATTAATTTCTTCTTTAATCTGATCATACATATTAGGATTAAAACTCCTAGCAGTTTGTTTAAAAGGCCTAAAACCAGGTTTAATAGGCAGCCGATGCTCAACTAACTCGCGGCTTAAACCAGGCATCTCTTGATAATTCCATGCAAAACAATCAACATATTCTTTCAATAGCTTGATTAATTCAATATTATAATCAGCATTCAAATTTTTGTTTACAAACGTCGGCCTCGGTATAGAACCATCACCAATATCAACCTCCTCTAAGGGATCAGCCGACGTAAAACCTTGTCCCAATTTACTCATATCATCAAAATCTTGAACGGCTTCATACATATCGTTCTTTTGTGCCCGATAGTGCTCAAGTCTCTGCTGCAACCATTCTGAACTATTCATTAATTCATAACAAATGGTTTAGCCGATACGCAACCGACTTTAAAACAGCAAGCACAAAGCCATCTCTAGTACAGCTGATCATCTCATAATCAGAAATATCTAAACCTGTCAAGCACTTGACATCATCATGCATAGACATGGTAGGACCATCAGCCACAGCAACACAAGCCGATATATCTCCATGTACAATCTCAATGTCGTTGTCAACCCATTGAATAAGAAATTGATGCAAACTAGAAGGTACACATCTATTTGCATGAATCCAATCATGACCCAATATCATGAAGAAAGCAGTAGCCAACGTCTTACTCCCAATGGTGAGCTCCAAAGAAGCAACACCTTTAGCACTCATAGGCTCGCCTCCTCCCACGCCACTGATAGTCATGTTGGTCTTGATCAGCTCATTGTCAAAACCACAAAGTTTCTTGAACATAGAATAGGGCATCAAATTAACAATTGCCCCAGTATCAACAAGCATCCTAGAAACAGGTCTCCCATTGATATGTCCCTTCATGTACAGTGCCTTTAGGTGATTTTCAGAATCCTTTGGCCTCTGAAATATAGCTTCCTTTAGGCCAAAGTCAAGATGAGCCATCTCCTCCTCTGGAATGACGTAATAATCCGAAGAAAGATGAACCACATTAGCATCAACATTCATGCGATCAGGTGATGAATCATAATCAACAAGCTGTTCATCGTCCGTATTCTGGGAATCCGATGACAACTTTTGATCAAATGAAGAAGTGACAGAAATTTCAGAAGCAATACGAGATGGCCCTGGATCAGCAGAAACCGGTGCCACTGGATCCAAAATCGGTGCCATCGGTTTTGGCACAGCAGCAGGCGCCGAGGCGAGTAAAACCGGTTCCATCGGTTTGGAATCCGGTACCACCGGATTTGCTACTGGAGCTTCACCGATTTTTCTTCCACCCCTTGCCTGGAGGAATCATGGGCCTGCATTTGTTGAAGTTTTCCTCCCTCTGCTTCTCCAGCTCCTTCTCCTTCTGTTCTTGAAAGCGAAGCCGCTGCAACTTCCTCTTCTGTGTGCGCGTCAACCCTGGAGGGGCACCATCTAGGCAAGAAATATCTAGATTTATCAATTTCAACCTTCTTACCCTCACCAACTGATGGCCTGACCTCATCCCCAATAACAATTGGCCTCTTACCATCGTCCTCCATAATAACCTTGATGTCACCAATTTGAATCACAACAGCAGCAATACTCTCTTGGTCGACATCCATCTCCTGGACAACTTCCTCCACCTTTTTGGGTCGATAAACCTGCTTGGGAGGAGAAGGCTGCCTTTTCTGAGGAAACCGGTTCCACCGGTTTTGCAATCCGATGCCACCGGTTTCGGGTGGTACATCCCAACCAGATCGACGAGGCGCCGAACGGTTATCCACCAGCCTCTCATGCACTGGCACTCTGTCATCACCCCATCCTGGATGAAAAGGAGGATATTCCATAGGGTAATATGGCATATGCATCCCATTGTAATCCCACGCTGGATATGGAGAATTATAATATGGAGGCATCCATGGCATGGCTTGATACTGATTCTGTTGGGGATATAAAGTAGCAACATCACCTTTCTATCTATTATTCGCCCTTGGAGGCGAAATTGGCTTTTCTTGACGCATGGGTGATCTTTTTCTCTTTTTTGCCGGCCAATCCTCATCAACTGGCCTTTGATTTGCATATTTGGAAAATAACTGGTCAAAGGTCGGCTTTAGCTTTGCAACTTTACCCTGATCTTTGGCCACATTTACTTTCCAGATTTCGATCTCAGGACGCTTGGGTTTTAACATCTTTGGGCGACCTTGAGCAAAACCGGTGGCACCGGTTTGTCCTGTACAGTAGGCTCAAACGGTGCTTTTGATGATCCTTGCCCCCCGAGATCCGTGACTCTTGCAGTGATTTTGAAAGTCTCTTCCACTGGGAGTCTTCTCACACACCACTTCCCTGATGATTGACTTCCCCTTCAAATTTTTAGGCTTTTCATCTCCCACAACAACATTTTTTCCTCTAGTTGATTCGACTTGATGCGGCCGAACCAGAACCGTAGGAGGTTGCATCTCAAGGGTTTTAACAGGGAAAGGTGCCTTGTCAACCTGCATCTCATGTAGTGTCTGTTGGGGGATTGGCCTGTCAAAGAAACGCCTTCACCCGTTATTTTGCCTTTAAGCCCCAGGCATTTGCCTTCGCTACATGTACATGAAAGCCCGTTGCCTTCGCAGACGACTGGGCGTTGTGTAGTGATCCATTACCTTCGCAACACTGATTTCAATCACATGCCGATGGAGGTAAATATGAATATTACATGCATGTGTTCGACTTCTCTCTCTTTCGCTAGGAGATTTGGCATCGAGATGCGATCGGCTGCCTTTGTCGCCAGAGCATGTCCAGAATGGATGCGAAGGCAGTTCCCAAATAGTACCTGCATATCTGTGGTTTATCTTGTTACACAGGTTCAGGACGGACTAGGGCGATGGCATGATGATTTCTCCCCTCCGGCGGAGAAGGCATCATGCGGCCGAAGGCGCTCCGGTGGTGAAGGCGACAAAGGTCACTGGAGGCATGGTGAAGGCAGCGTGGACCGGGTCCAAACCGAGTCAAAGACGGAGTTTCGCTGGTCTACGCATTCACATTGAGATGTGCGAATGTACTCTTATACCCTTGGGAAACCAAAGTTGTATAGTCTAGAGAATGATGCCTGATTTCCAGGGGTATAAGTGAAATGTAAAATGTGCCTCTTGACCTCTCTATAAAAGGGGACCTCCCACCAACGTGTAAAGGGCTGATTCCTGAGAACACTGTTGATAAGTAATATATTGTTGCTTGTCACTATTTCTCTGTCTTAGCTATTGTCTGGGCTTATTGGCTTTGGCTAGTAACCCAACAATTGGCGCCCACCGTCTGTGCTGTGCACGAAGACAACCCACGAACACCACCATGCCACTAGCAAAAAGAGTAACCAGAAATCCCAGAAATACCACTGAAGACACTTCAACTGGCGAGTCCGATCCCCAAGCCACAATTCCACCAACTATCCTACCACCCATAACCGAAGCCGTCACCGACGAAACAGAAGTCGATGACGACACTCTCACCACCGAAGAAAGGTTGCGCAGGGTAGAGGACAGACTCTGCCTTCGCCTTCTGGAGCAGCAGAAAGAGCTTGAAGCCGCCCAACTTGAGCTACAACACCAAATGCAAGAAGAAGAACAAGAACAACAACGCCAGCTGCTGCAGGTTAGGAAGCAGTTGGAGGAGTTGAGGCAAGCGAAGCAAAGAAGATTGAACAACACAAATTCCAGAGCTGCGAAGCTCCGAGAAGAACTCGAAAAAGCCAAGAAACAAGTTGCTGAGCTCCAAGCAGAACTCAATGACCCAATTGCCTTCGCCAATGTGGGACCAAATCGTATCTCCACATCTGAAACTGGCTTCCAAGTGCTGCACACTCGTCCCATTGATCACACTTGCCCTCTCTCAGAAAGTCTGCAATTGGCAAGATGGCCGCCTTCGTACAAGCCTATCTCTCTGCCAAGATACAATGGCCTCACCGACCCCAAGCAATTTCTCATGAGCTATGAAACTGCAATAGCTTTGGCAAGGGGAGATGATGTGGTGCTGGCAAAGTCTTTCATCATTGTTTGCGATGGCACTGCAATGAACTGGTACACCAAGCTTCCAGGGCTGTCTATCGGCAGCTGGTATGATCTGAAGAGAGAGCTGATCAAGAGTTTCAGCATTATGGGAGATCAAGCACTCTCATACGCGGAGCTAACTCTACATCAATAGCCAAAGGTGTCTTTGGAGGACTACTTTCGCAGGTTTGTGGGACTGAGATCTCAAGCTCCTCATTTTCCTGACGAAGCCGCCAAATTTGCAGCTATACAGGGGCTTCGGCCTGGACCATTCGCGCATCACATTGCAAGAGAAACCCCAGCAACCCTTGGAGATCTCTATGAGGAGTCCAAAAAATGTTGTCGATCCGACAATGACAACCGAATGCAGATTGCAAGAGAAGCTGTTCTGAAAAACCAGTATGATTTCCAAAACAAGCAACACCACTACAACCAAAACCACTACCAAAATTACCCATCCCAAACCATCATGAGCGTGGAAAGCCTGCCTTCGCTCCAACAGAACAAACCCTCCTACCCAGAAAATCAGTACCAGAGCCAAAGAAATGAGCCTACCCAAAGGGGTGGAAGAACCGGCAGAGGCCGAGGAAGAGGAAGGGGTCCGCCTTCGGGACCAGAGCTGTTTTGCCAATATCATGGCAAGAATCACACCCATGGCACAGAGCAATGCCGAGACATCAATAAAACCATCGACAAGATGAAGGCAGAAAGAATCCAAACCACACAGACGAAGCCACTTTCAGCTTCGCACCCAAACACCCAAACCCAAACGCAAACCCAAGCTATCCAGCCATACTGCCCAGTATATCCCTCCCTAACCTCAAACTTTGTCCATCCTACAACAGCGATGGTGACTCAATTTTCGCCTTCGCCGCAAACATTCCAGCATTACTATCCACAAACCCTGTACCCACAATTCTACCCTCAAACCAGCCAGCCTTCCAAACAAAGACATCAAGGTAGAGGAATTGCCACCTCCACCTCCACCACCACAAAAACAACAAGACCAAACCACAGCAAATCCCTTGCCCAGTTATGGCCTCATTATGCCTATAACTGGAGGATCCTCACTTGCCTTCGAGACGAAGAAGCAGAGAAAGAGTTACTTCCGCCAAGTCAACAACATCTCAGTTGACGGTCCTTACAAGAAATCGGAATGGTCTCACATGCCAATTACCTTCACCGAAGAAGATCTCAAACTCCACAACTTCCCACACAATGACGCAATGTCAATAGAAGCCAACATTGCTGGCTGGAGAATTGGAAAAGTGCTTGTGGACACAGGCAGCTCTGCGGATATCATCTTGGCAAAAACTCTCAGATCTATGACCAACATCAACCCAGATAACTTAGAGCCATCAGACATACCTTTGGTCAGCTTCGGGGGAAGCGCACCGCAACATTGGGGAAAATCACATTGCCAGTATCTTTCGGTGACACATCAAATGCAAGAACTGAGTTCATCACCTTCGATGTCGTTGACATGTTCTTCGACTACAATGTTATCTTCGGCAGAGGAGTCATAAATGCCTTCGACATCATCATAAGGCAAGCTTTCTTATGCATGAAAATGCCAGCTCTCAAAGGGGTCATCACTGTCTTCGGTGACCAAACAGAAGCAAGAAAAATTGAGTACGCCAACACCCCAGGCCAGTGAAATGTGCATGTGCTCGAAGAAAGAGAACCCATCTACCCAGAGCAGAAGCCAGTTCGTCAGAAAGATAGCAAAAGCATGCAAGGTGCAGTAGAGACAAAGCAAGTGCAGCTGCAGCCTGACGTCTTCGACAGGAAGGTTATCATCGGCTCAGACCTTGAGCCTGACGAAGAAGAAAGACTTATCGAGTTCTTGAGAAACAACAAAGATGTCTTCGTCTGGTCAAGCAAAGATCTGCCAGGCGTTGACAGGGGCATAGTTGAGCACAAACTTGCAATCAGCCCAGAGATGAGGCCAAAGAAGCAGAAACTGAGAAAAATGTCCAAAGAAAAAATGAGTGCGGTCAAAGCTGAGGTACAAAGATTGCTAGATGCAAATCTTATACGCGAAGTCAAATATCCCCAGTGGTTCGCAAACACAGTGCCAGTGAAAAAGAAAAATGGCAAGTGGAGAATGTGCATTGACTTCACTGACCTCGACAAGGCATGTCCCAAAGATGACTTCCCACTCCCAAGAATCGACAAAATCATTGATCAAGCTGCAGCAAGCGAGATGATGTCTCTCCTAGATTGCTTCTCCGGTTATCATCAGATCTGGATGAAAAAAGAGGACGAAGAAAAGACCAGCTTCATCACTCCTGTTGGTACATTTTGCTTCATCAGAATGCCCGAGGGGCTTCGCAATGCTGGAACCACTTTCTACCGCATGTCAAGCACCGTATTCAAAGAAGAACTCTTCAAAACAATACTTGCATATGTCGATGACATTTTGGTCAAAAGTGTGAAAAGGCAAGATCACATCTCAGATCTAGCAGTTGCCTTCGCCCGAATGAGACAAGCTGGTCTCAAGCTCAACCCGGAGAAATGTGTCTTCGGAGTAACCAAGGGTAAGATACTTGGCTGTCTGGTGTCAGCGAATGAAATTGAAGCCAATCCAGACAAGATCAATGCAATCCTCAACATGGAAGAGCCCAAAAGCATTAGAGATGTGCAGAAACTCTCTGGCAGAATCGCAGCACTTAACAGATTTATTGCAAAGGCAGCTGAACGTAGTATACCCTTCTTCTCAACTCTTAGAAATGCAGCAAAATTTGAATGGAGAGAAGAGCAGTCGAAGGCATTTCATGAGTTAAGGCAATATCTGATGCAACTCACGAAGCTGACAATACCTGACCCGAAGGCACCTTTACTGTTATACATCGCAGCTTCACAATCAGCCATCAGCGCGGCACTTATTGCAGAGAAACTAATTGAGGGCAGAAAGATACAGCAGCCAGTGTATTATGTCTCTGAGGCACTGAATGGGTCGAAGCTATTCTACACTGAGATCGAAAAAATGATCTATGCCGTGGTGATGACATCCAGAAAGCTAAGGCATTATTTCGAGGGGCACAACATCAAAGTGCTCACAGATCAACCACTAAAAGAGCTGCTGAGTAACAAGGAAGCTTCGGTCAGAATACGCAAATGGGCCACAGAGCTGTCTGAATATGTGGTCGATTTTGAGCGAAAGACATCAATCAAATCACAAGTCTTGGCTGATTTCATAGCCGAGTGGACATCGCCTTCAGCACAAAATCTGACCAGAGAAGAAAGCTGGCTAATACATTGTGATGGCGCTTGGGGGGACAAAGGAGCTGGCATCACAGCGATTGTGCAATCGCCTTCGGGTATCAAAATGAGGTATGCAGCGAATCTTGAGTTCTGCAAAAACAGCGACAGAAGTACAAACAATGTCGCTGAATACGAAGCTGTGCTATTGGGGCTCAGAAAAGCGAAGGCGCCGGGGGCGCAGCGCTTCATTGTGAAAACTGACTCGAAGGTGGTAGCATATCATATTGAAAAAGAAAGTGTTGCAAAACAGCCAGAGCTGATCAAGTATCTGACTACAGTTCAAGCAATGGAGAAAAAAAATTCAAGGGCTTTACAGTCGAATACATCCCGAGGGCAAAAAATGAAGAAGCCGATGCATTGGCCAAAGCAGCAGCAAAGGGGGACAAACTGCCACCTGATGTCTTCTTCCAGACATTGACAATGCCTTCGATCAAAGAGCTCGATGAGCAGTCGAAATCGATCAATGCAATAAACTCAGAAGATTGGCGGTCATCCATAATGGCATATCTCAGGGGATACTATGAACCAATTGACGAAGACGACCACAAAACTATGCAGTAGAGAGCAAGGTCGTATCAAATCATTGACAACATTCTATACAAGAAAGGGGTCATGGCTCCTTGGCTTCGCTGCGTGTCAATAAGCGAAGGCAGAGAACTGATACAAGAGATACACAGTGGCTTATACGGAGCCGACTTTGGAGCGAGGGCAATTGTGGGGAAGGCAATGAGACAAGGGTTCTATTGGCCTTCGATCATCAATGACGCAACCAACACAGTCAAGACTTGCGACGAATGTCAAAAGTGCACAGCAATCAGAAAATCGCCTTCGGAGCTATCACAGCTGATAATTCCAACCTGGCCGCTCCAGAGATGGGGCATCGATCTGGTGGGTCCTCTCCCAATAGCTCAAGACCTGAAATATGCAATAGTTGCATTGGAGTATTTCACCAAGTGGATTGAGGCAAGGCCATTAGCGAACATCACAGCGAAGACAGTCATCAAATTCTTCTGGCAGCAAATCGTTTGCAGATTTGGAGTCCCAAGGGAAATCACAGTGGATAATGGGAAGCAGTTTGACTGCGATGAATTCAGGCAGTATTGCATGTCCATAGACGAAGGCAAGATTCGCATCAGTATACCACCCCCAGTCCAATGGCGCTGTTGAAAGGGCAAATGGCATCATACTCACCGCCATCAGAAAATGCCTTGCAAACTATAAGAAAAAAGGCAAATGGGTGGAGGAAATGCCGAAGGTAATCTGGGCTCATAACACATCCACTTCAAGAGCAACCCAATCCACACCTTTCAAGCTGTTATATGGCGAAGAGGCAGTATGTCTGGAGGAGATCCTTCACAAGGGGCTTCACACTCAACAGGAAGCGCCCAAAGATAGCGAAGCTATAGACAAAGATCTCACAAAAATTTACAGGCTGCAAGCAGCCAAAAACATCTCCAAGTACCAAGAAGAAACAAGAAAATGGCGTGACAAGAAAGTGGTAAGAAAAGACATGAAGATAGGTGACTGGATGCTAAGGAAGAACCCAAGTATGCCTTCGGGGAAGCTGCAAAACAAATGGGAAGGCCCATTCCTAGTCATCAAGAGCAATAGACCAGGATCATTTCACCTAGGTGATGGCGAAGGCAATGAGCTGCCGCATTCATGGAATGCGGATAGCTTGCGAAGGTACTACCTGTGAACACCATGTAACAATTGGCTTCGTAATCTATAAACGAGGTCAATTGATAGAGTAGATTTTCATTTTTCCTTCAAAAAAGCATGTACTCTTTTCCTCACAGGGGAACCCTTACCAAGAGGTGAGGTTTTTAACGAGGCGGTGCCAACTGTAACTCGTGAAAAATATATGAACGAGCTATTCCCCAAAAAAGTTGCATCGAAAGCGATTGGCTTCGACCAAATCGCTGGTATTCGATAAACCAAATAGAACTAAAATGACCCTACCAAAGGTAAGCCCAATTTAGATCTAAATTGCTTACTCTAAGGAGTAAAAGAAGCTTCGGCTCAGATTGTCTTTTATATATACAGAAATGCTTATTCCAAGAGTAAAAGGGGCTTCGGCTCAGACTACGCTAGTAAAAGGAGCTTCGGCTCAATTTGAACTCAACCATCGTCAAATTGCTCGACAACTCTGAGTTTGAACGAAAAGCTTAAACTCGCTTTGGGGGGAGGAGGCGTTTCTCTCAAAAGCAAGGGCAAAATGAGTTCAATCTCTTTCACTCAAACATTATGCATACAATACGATCAGCTTCGCAAGACTCATAAACATATTTCGTCTTTGCATGAATAAACCTGAACCCGCTTTGGGGGGAGGAGGCGTTTCTCTCAAAAGCGAAGGAAAACGAGTTCATATTCATTCATCCAAAGTCACAATTACATCATGTAATATTCTCAAGACATCTCGAACACATAACCATAAAACTACCCGCCAGACCTCCTAAAGCGAGGAGCATTGTAAAAGCAAGCGAAGTCCTTGATATCAGGACCAATTTCCAACGGCTCCATCTTCGGAATGCCCAGGGAAACAGCTTCGGCATTCCTCTTCGCGGCGAGCTCAACTCGATTTGAGCCGCGAGCAACAAATGCAGTGAAAAAATAAAAAAACGTTGAATTCCATGCGACGATAAAACTCGTGACAATACTCCAAAAAGTCATGATGACTAGAGTTCGGATAAAGCCGTCGAAACTCCTTCCATGCAAAGCCAGAAATACAAAGCGGACCATCACGCATGGCCAATGGAGTGAGTTCAAGAATCTCATCACCCTGAATATACACAAATGTACAAGTTCAAAAGGCCTGCCCATTCAATCAGTTCTAAGCTCTATTTACAATCTAAAAGGTCCTTAGACCTGAGGATCGACTCCCGTAGCCCCTTGGCCACCAGGTACTCGAGAAGAAGAAGCACCGGCTTCACTGGCAGCAGCACCAGCCGCAGCAGAACTTGCTCCAGTAGCGGCTTCGACAGTTTCCCTGGTAGCGGCCTCCCTCGTGGCGACTTCGGCTTCAGCTTTTTGTTTCTTCAGCTCCTTTGACTGAGAATACATAAGCTATCAAATAAAACAATACAAAATTAAAAACAAAAAATGAATCAAAGTCGACCATGATGGCAACTAACAAAATACCTTCGCAAGCCGGTCGTGGATAATATTCTGAGCCGCCTGACGTCCACTGGCAACCCAGAAATGCTTCAGGAAAAGCGCCTTCGCAAGCAAAACTTGTTTTGGAAAATAATCAGTGTCGGCAGGATCCTTAGGCACCGGATAAGGATAGCCCTTCTGAACCAAGGCATTAGTGATCTCTTAATATGATTCATACATTCCGTCAAGTGCTCACAGCTGTTGTCCGAGAGAATCTTCAACAAGTTGCATGAGCAAAGGTTGACAGCAAAATCACTGACAGATTCCATGACATTTGGAAGCGAAGCAAACTCATTATCAATCCAATTAAAAAGCTTCTCCAAGCTATACTCCATATTGGGAAAGGCAGCGGGCTCCGCTCCAAATTGCCACAGGGCCTCTTTGTAAAAACGATACAACTTGAGGCCACGCTCCCACGCAACATTGATAACATCCTCGTTTTCCTTGCGAAGGGGGATAGTGGAGTTGCGCAATGACAGGACCTCACGCTCAAAGTTCGCGCTGCGAGACCGATATGACTCGGCATCACGCGAAAGCTTTTCGTTAATACTCGTGAGGGTGTTTACCTCGCCTTTCAGGACAGAAATCAAATCAGTATCTTCAGTAATTTTCTTGCGAAGACCCTCCAGGACATCATCCTTGTCCACAATCTGCGCCTCTAAGGCAGCAAACTTATCTTTTAGTGCATTGGCTTCGCCAGCTTGACACTCAAGAGCAGTAACCTTATCTTTCAAAGTCTGGTTCTCCCTTGCAAGGGACTCGCGATCCTAGCAAAGAAGAGTTTTCTCATTCTCCAGATCTTGCTTGATCCTGTCAACATTTGCTTGGATCTGGAGAAGCTCACTTTTCTCCCTTTGCAACCTCACCAGCTCCTCGCGCTCAGCAGCAATCAAGTTGAGGTTCAGAACTTGAGCATGCAATTCATTGATAGCTACAACAACCTGCAAGAGAAAACAATCTCCTCGATCAGTATTACGAGATCGGCAACTCGAAGCCAAGTCAGTAATAAAATAGAAAGCGAAGGCATGGAATTCACACCTTTAATCCTGAAGCCAAAATGTTAGAGCTGATACTCTCAAGATCCAAGGTTCACACAAGACGTTGATATTCTACAAAAAATAATGTTAACATTATTATCTTCGCAAAAAAAAAGCTAAAGGAAAAAACTAGCTATAACCCTGATCAAATAAGACAGCTTCCCAATCAAAGTCTCGAAGAGGCCCACCTTCGCGTATGCGAGCCGGCCCCTCTTCTTCGCCACCTACTAAACAAATCTCCTTCGCATTAGCATCAAACAGCAGAATAACCAATGTCGCTAAAGGAAAATCAGAGGCAATATCACAAGTACCTTCGGGAAAAGAAGGAATGCTCGCCCCGCATCAACATCCATGTCCGCTCGAGAAGCAGTAGCCCTCTCAGCGGCCTCAGAAGTCTCAGCTTCGGCAACCTCCTTCCCCTTAGCTTGAGCATCCACTTCAACGGTTCCGGCAATATGGGCCAAAACTTCCAAAGAATCTGTGGCAAGGGGGGAGAAGCCAAAGCAGGTGATGGAGGGCTAACTGGCCTAGTATCCACAGGGGCTTCAGCGATGGGCTCCTCAGCTTCATCTTCGACATTAACCTCTTCAAGCACATTTTCGGCAATGGGAACATCCCGGACGCGGGTATCATCAAACTGGCTAATATCAATACCGTCATCAAAAGGATCAGGCACTCGGGCATTCCCAGATGTCTCAGGAACTCCTTCACAAGCAATGTTAATATCAACAAATGGATTTTGCGCTAAGTAGCTTCCTAGCAAAGGAAGACTCGTGCCCTAAAAGTAATTCCCAAAGAGAGCAATCTCACCTGAGAAGATATCATCTCCACTTCGGGGAGCTGAGCTCATAAAACCAGTCACAGGCGAAGCCAGCAACCGTGCTAGAGCCGGAGCCGCTGGTGGCGCCCGAGGAGGTAGAGGCGGCCGACCACCACGCGAAGCAGAGGAAACAGCTACAACTGTCGGACGACCACCATGCGAAGCCGAAGAAGTGGCTACAGCAACTGGAGCCGCAACTGCCAATGGAACAGCAGCAATCGGTGGCTCTTGGCAATGTCTCTTCTCAGCAGCCTCATGAGAGCTGCTGCTGCTGCTTCGCTTGGCCGGGATAGAGGAAAGGGCTGCTTTCGCAACAGCCTTTTTGCTTTCACCTCGGCCACGTCCTTGGCCTCGGCCTCCACCTCGTCCAGATCGACCCCCCCACGAGGAGCGCGCGAAGGAGCAGAATCATATTCATCCTGTTCTTTCGCTTTTGCCTTCCCTTTTTTATCTTTTTTCTCTTTCTTCACTTTCTTCTTCTCCTTAGTGGGGACGGGAATCTCACGAGCACCGTAAGAAATCTTCAACTCTTCAAAAACTCGGTTGAGTCTAACATGAACATACTTGTCTTCGGAACTGTGATGCTCCTTTGAGTTATACGGTCCAAGAATGTCAACGGCTCGTCACTCCACATTAGCAACAAAATCCGCTGCGGTCATACCTTCGGGTATCTTCGCCCCAAAATGAGCGAAAGCAACCTTGGTGTGATCACCAAAAGCTTTCCACTCAACATTATAAGGCCCCCAGTCGGCAGACAGGAAATATACTCCACAAGCAAGATCCGCAGCGATACCTTCTTCAATAAGATCACGGCTGCAAATCGTTTGCGAAGCCGTTCAAAAGGCTTTTCCAACACTCGGTGAATCCAGGGTTTTCCGCGTTAAAAACCGGGCAAGAAACAAACTTAAGCCAATCAATCTGGCTATGCAGAGGGTAAGAGACAGATTTGGTTCCATCCTCTAGAATAGTCTCCTCCGAAGGTACCCTCATATAAAACCAGTACCTTTGCCAGTCCTTGGTCCACTTGTTCCTCTGAGTGAAGGAAGTTTCCACCTTCGCAAAATGAGAACCTCGGTGGCGCCCAGTAAAAGTCACACAGCCAAAATCTGGAGTGAATAATTCACCTTCGACTTCAGACGACTTGCTTGATTATGACCCTCATACAGTCGAAGGAACCCATCAACTGTAACCGCTGAATCATGCGTCTTCACAGCCCAGAAAAACCGAAGGAGATGGCTGATGGCATTCGGCGTCAGATGATGCAGTTGTAGGCCATATGGCGCGATCATCTTCGTGATGATGTTGTCAATGGGCATCTTTAGGCCCGCAATGAAAAAATCGGTGAAGACCACAGCTTCGTCTTCGCGAGGGTTAGGGGTAGTATCAGCACCAGGAGCACGGCCCCAACCCTCAGGAAAATATCCCTTATCTTCATAGAATTTGATGTCGTTTTCGCCGACCTTGGACTTGCCAAATACAAGTGTCTTTGCCCTCTTACTGGGATCCACTAGATCCTCTACGTTGGCTTCGACGTCATCTAGATTTTTGTCTTCACCAGCTTCATCATCCTCGCCATGATCATCACCATATGTCTCCTCCACTGCTGGAGTTTCATCTTCCAACTGTTGAGAAAATTGCTCGGCCTCAGTATCATCCATCCCAGGACGGGGAGAGCGACCCGCTCGTTGTGCCTCAGGGCTGCCTTTACCAACCATGTCAATAAGCACAGCAGTCTGCCTGGTGCGTGCCGCTGCAAGAATGACAATAACTGTTAATACCTCAGTGAAGGAAATCAGCGATTAATTTGTTATCGAAATACAGGGAGAGAACCTTACTTGTAACAAAGTACGTATCACAAGACAAAAAGCGACACGATAGCGAAAGCAGATGTCAAGCGAAGAAGCTTACTCAAGCAGAAAATGATTGGTAGCGAAAGCAAAGAAATGTAAAAAGGGGGACCCCTTCGGTCCTATTTTAGGGTAGTAAAAAATGTGACCGTTACTACGGCTCGAAAATCGAAACGGCCCGGAAAATTCCAAAAAACAAAATAAATAAAAATAAAAATAAAGTGGAAAATGAAAAAAATAGAACCCGAAGCCAATCTCTAAGCGAAGTCATTGACTCGGGATTTAGTCCAATGGAAGGAGGCGTTTCTCGGGAACAAGCGAAGGCAATCCGGAATTTTCAAGGACATTGGCCTGTTGGAGAAAGCCCTCGTCCGCGAGGGGCTACTGTTGGGGGATTGGCCTGTCAAAGAAACGCCTTCACACGTTATTTTGCCTTTAAGCCCCAGGCATTTGCCTTCGCTACATGTACATGAAAGCCTGTTGCCTTCGCAGACAACTGGGCGTTGTGTAGTGATCCATTACCTTCGCAACACTGATTCCAATCACATGCCGGAGGAGGTAAATATGACTATTACATGCATGTGTTCGACTTCTCTCTCTTTCGCCAGGAGATTTGGCATCGAGAGGCGATTGGCTGCCTTTGTCGCCAGAGCATGTCCAGAATGGATGCGAAGGCAATTTCCAAACAGTACTTGCATATCTGTGGTTTATCTTGTTACACTGGTTCAGGACGGACTAGGGCGATGGCATGAAGATTTCTCCCCTCCGGCGGAGAAGGCATCATGCGGCCGAAGGCGCTCCGGTGGTGAAGGCGACAAAGGTCACTGGAGGCATGGTGAAGGCAGCGTGGACCGGGTCCAAACCGAGTCAAAGACGGAGTTTCGCTGGTCTACGCGTTCACATTGAGATGTGCGAATGTACTCTTATACCCCTAGGAAACCAAAGTTGTATAATCTAGAGAATGATGCCTGATTTCCAGGGGTATAAGTGGAATGTAAAATGTGCCTCTTGACCTCCCTATAAAAGGGGACCTCCCACCAACGTGTAAAGGGCGGATTCCTGGGAACACTGTTGATAAGTAATATATTGTTGCTTGTCACTATTTCTCTGTCTTAGCTATTGTCTGGGCTTATTGGCTTCGGCTAGTAACCCAACAGTGTCAAACGTCCTTCATTCAAGGCCGATTGCACTGTCGACGAAAAGCATTGCAATCATTAGTAGCATACGAAAAAGAATTATGTAACTTGCAATATGCCCGTCTTTTAAGTTCTTCAGGCGAAAGAATAGTATGAGACATTTTAATGTTTCTATTTTTCAACAATTCATCAAAAATACGGCCACATTTCGAAACATTAAAAGTAAATCGCACTTCTTCTTGCCGATTCTTTTGAATTGGCTTAAGAGATAGACAAGTATACGATTTATTTCTAGAAGGCCACTCTAGTTCAGCAACATACACATCCTCCTCATCCTTATATGTATCTTTAGCATTTTTTATGTCGAGGTTGTACTCGTCAGATATTTGTCCGGCAGACACCCCGCTTCGTGCGAAGATTGATCACGGTGATGAACAGAAAGACACAGGATTTTTATACTGGTTCGGGCCCTCGAGATCGAGTAATAACCCTACGTCCAGTTGCTGCTTGTATTATTTCGTCGAGTACAGATTACAATGCGTAACAAGTACCCTCGGGTGGTTTGTCTAAAGCTACAAATCAATGGAACATACCCTCTACGCACAGGACCCCCGCTATTTATATCCAGGGAGACGTGCCTTACAAGACAAAACAGACCTAAACCTAGTAGGACTCGAACTGTCTTCGGGCTTTCCTCCTGCGATCTGGCTGTCGTGTCTTGTTCGGAGTCTTGGTCGTCTTGGAGTCGGTAGTCGGCAATCCTCGTGGTCGGGTACCCTGGTATTATGGCCTCAACAGTAGCCCCCGAGCTTATCTTGTTCAGAAAAGGTTGATTGTTCAATAGCCTTCGGGTCTTTTTGCTCTTCGGGTGATTTTTGGATATGTTAATACCTCGTCAATCACTTTTGTATGAGAACCAGAAAAGTTCCCGAACTCTTGAATGTAGAAACCTGCATCTGAATGATAAGGTCAAAGAAAAATATCAGCCATAATAATAAAATAGAACTGTTCCGTCTTGGAAAATGGAACGCCCCAGGAGTGATGTAACTGCTGCCCAGGGCATTTAAAAACCCACTCCGCACGTTTCCCGGGATTTTAGCAGCGCACGCGATACGGCTCTGCTCTAGCTCCTCGATTCTCGCGCGAAGCGTCGCACCCCTGAGTCTTTAAATATCGGATCTCCTGGATTGACATGTACTTGAACCTTCCATCATAAGCCTTCTTCCTCCACTCGCCATGGGAAAGAAAAAGCTTAGCAGCAAGTTTAAGCTTCCTCGCCTCCTCTTTGGAGACTCCCCTCGCAGCTCCGGCGAGCAACCGCCCGACAAGCCGGAGGACTCGCCGGCGACGACATCACCTACCGCTCCTCCTCAGGCTCCGCTCCTGGCTCTCCCCTGGTACGGGGATGAGGGAGTCGAGGTCGAGCCACCAGAGGAGGAGGCTCCGGTGGTAGCGCCGCCATCTCCCGAGGCTGCTCCGTCGAGCATTGCCGCCGGGAAACGCCCTGCGTCTTCCTCCCCAGCCCCGGCATCTCCTATCTCCCTCTCCTCCGACGACGAGCCAGCACAAGGAGGGGGCGGAGTCCGGCTGAGGCCAGAGGCGGCGCACGCAGGCGCATCTTCGTCTTCTGCTCCGGCGGACACCAGCGGCGACGAGGAATTCGCCCGGCGCCTCTTCGTCTCCTTGAACCGCGACCTGATCGGGATTCCTGGAGATGGAGCGCTCGTGGATCTCGTCAGCGACTCTGAAGAAGAAAACGCGACAGATGATGATCCACCGGCAAGCACACCATCGTCGCCCTGATCAGTTTGGTTGTCAATCATCAACTCAAGATCAGGGCGCTTTAGTATTTTGGTTTCAGGATAGTTATCAATCCATTGTGAAATGTTCCTTCTTTTGGATTTAATGAAGAAATTTCACTTGATGGATGTAACCTGAAAAATCCTAAATGCTTTGGAATTTTTATTTACGTTAATCTGATTATGAAACTGTACGTTTAGAAATAAAATCCCGAACACAAGTCTCTCTAATCAAACCAAGTAACTTTCTTCAGCGTGTTCGGGAAATTTGACCCTGGTCAAACATGATCAGGGCATTTCATCGTTTCAAATGTTTGGTCATTTAAAACTGATAGCTTCCCTTGTAAGCCAACAATCCTAAATGCATTGAATTTGACCTGCACGTTTTTCAAAACGACGCGTACCGCAGAAAAAGGAAAGAATCTTTTTGACCCAACAGTCACTGCGGATTGCGCGGCTCAAGGGCAGGTTTTTCGGGGTTCGCGCTCCCTCACAGAACCATAAAGCCCCCAAGCGCGGCCGCTTGAGATCTATTTGGGCTTTCGTCTTCCTTGCTCGCATCCGCAAAACATTCGCCATTTTCATCCGTTTTCTTTCCCCGTCCACCTGCTCCTTCAACCTTGCTAGCCTCCAGTCGCCATGGCATCCACGCACCAATCATCCTCTGGTACTGAGTCTACAGAGAACCAGAGCAGCGCCGCGGCCGGACGCGAACTCCGTAGCGGGAATACGATCCCCACCGCGGATGAGTATTGGTACACATCAACCACGACGGTCAAACACCTGCAGAAGCTGGAGGACCTTGGATTGCTCCCTAGCACCGAACTTTTCCCTCGTCGTCATGCCAAAGGTCAGACGTATCCAACCCCCGACACTCTCGAGATGGTGGTGTTCTTGGAGTTCTTCTACTGTGGATTCGGGGTTTTTCCATCTGATTTCTTCCACAGCGTCTGCGAGCACTACCAGATAGAGCTTGTGCACCTTAAGCCCGGCGCTTTGACAATGCTTAGCGTCTTTGCCTTTCTGTGCGAAGCCTGGTTAGGGATTAAGCCTTCGCTGTTGCTGTGGAGATATTTTTACAGTCCTTCATATTACAAGAACCAAATGATGCTCGGGTCCATCGGGTTTTCCTTGAGAAATCGGGAGATGTATATCCCCTTCCCAGTTAAAGATTGCTGGAAAGGATACGAACGTCACTGGTTTTATATCACCCTTCCCCAAGCCTCACTGGCAAAAGGGAAGTATCTGATGCCCCATCTCAAGGATTCGGTCAAAGCTCTGCCAAGAATTACCCCGGAGATGCAGAAGCATATTGATCGGATCTTGGAACTCCGTGATGCGGGTCTGACGGCAGTTCATGTAGCGGAAATCTTCATTAGATGGAGATTTATCCCACTTATGAATCGCGACCGCTATGCTTGGACATTTACAGGCTACAAGGACCCGAACAGAATGAAACCCGATGGTGAGCATTTGTTTTTCTGTTCGATTGTTTTTCCCGAGTTTGTTCGGTCATTTGAATTCATGACTCTTAACTAACAGTTGTCCCAGAATCAGAAGTGGCTGCACGCCTGAAGAAGATGTTCGGGGCTGCTCTCCCGGATTGGGAAAACGTCCCAGCACCCTACAGCGCTGACAACCCTCCTCCAGAGGTAAACTGTCACTCAGAAAAATCTTTTTTTTTAAACAATGATATGATATATCTCTTTTTTCCCGACCAGGCCCCAGCTACCGTTGATGCCCCGCCCCAGAGCGGTGCCATCAATGTCGAAGAGGAGGGGGATCAGCCCGTTGATCCAGGCACCAGGACCCCGACCAACGAACAACCTGAGTCATCACCTGGCTTGGAAAAAGAGGTCCCGAGCAGCCCCCAGGCAAATATCCCCCGAACCCGGAAACGCTCTCGTAGTGTGGAGCGGATTGTTCTTGATTCGGGAGCCTTTGGATTGCCTGGGCCCGCTAATCTGCAGCCCATTCGTGATCAGCCTCGTCCTGTTGCCCAGGTATCAAGCATGATCGTATTCGGGCGTTTATTCGCAGCTTTTGATCGCATAACCAAAGCTAAACATGATCGGGAGATTTCTCGACAGGAAAATCGTCCGACCAGGCAATCATCAAAGCTTATTCCTGGTGCCAAGAGATTTAAGGTTAACCTCCCGACGGCCGAGTAAGAACTTTGACAATCTTTGACTATGTATGAACATTCTTCTTCAATATTGTTTTCACTGTATTTGATTGTTCGGGAATTCAGGCACCCCGATCCCACAGCTTCTCCTCCTATCAGGCCATCTGCCAGAGAGAAAACTCCCGAGCCAGACCCGAGAGCACAACCTGACAGCTCAAAGAGGACTGCCGAGATTGTGGGACCCATCCCGATGCCCCTGAGCCCGATCATTAGCGCGCTTTCGGAGCAATGGCGTTCGCTAGACGCCCGTGCCTCTGCTGCTGAAGCGTCTGTGATCAGACTGGGAGCCCAGGTGACTGTTCTCCAGTCCGAGAAAGAAGGTACAGGCTTTAAACCTTATGCCTTGCATATTCATTTTTTTATCCTCAAACTTTTGTTCACACGCTGCCTTTGACCCTGTAGCTGACTCCAAGAGCATTGAGGTGCTCAAAGAGAAGAACTCGGATCTTGAAGGAAGACTGGCTGACCTGACCGCGCGTCTTGAAGCATCAGAAAAGCGCAGTTCGTCCCTGGAGTCCAGGCTGATGGAAGGTGCCTGCGTTGCCGCAACTCACACCATCGGGGCTTTGAAGAGCCATCTCCCTGATCTGGACGTTGCTCTGCTCTCCAAAGGCTTCAAGTGCTCGGCGTCAGAAGCTGAGGAATTGTTTGATAGTCTTACCCCAGTGGTGGAACCATTTGTCAGAAAGCTTGGTCTCCATCTGAGTGATTCAGAGGAATCACCCTGAACACTTGTGCAGAATTCCTGTAATAGGGCAAAACTTATGTAGTTTAGAATGCGGTTATATTTTGCTAAACATATGCTTGCATGTTTTTGCGTAAGTCTTAGAGCTGATCGGTATTTTCATGGATCTTTTTAACTGATAGCTTTGTCATAGCCAAAAAGTCCCGTTACCATAAGCTATTTTGGAATTGTTTAGTTGCTGAGACGCGGGCGGCCTTCTGAACTGTGTAACTCCTTGTAGTCATGGTGTTCGGTAATTTTAGCGTCTGCCTAGCTTTCTTGAATTAAAAAGTTCGTTTCTTGCATGGTAGTAGTACCGTAGTAGCCCCCGGGCTCTTTTACAGTCATGCTGGCATGCTGAAAAAGAGTCTAGAAGTACAAACTGCAAGAAACTTCCCGATCAAATGGGGAGCCCCCGAGCGTATAGCTCGGGATGCATAGAATAGGTCTGAAAAGAAAACTTTCAGCATGGTAGTCCCCGGCTCTTTGTTAGTGTATGTAATATGATAACAAAGAGTAGAAACAGAATAGAAAAATAGAAAACCCAGCCCCCGAGCATAAAAGCGAGGGTGAGTAGGGTATATAGAACTTATCTTTTTTTTTTGTTGTTGGCGCTGTAGGCGACGCAGACGACGGTTTATACCTGCCAAACCTGATGGTTGGTCTAGAACTGTGCACGATCTTCATTGTTTAGGCGTAGAACCTGCGTAGTTGATCCATATTCCACGTGTTTGGCAGTACGTCCCCATCTATCTCTGCGATCCTGTAGGCTCCTGGTCGGGCGATATCTACGACAATGTACGGTCCTTGCCATGGAGAGGACAATTTATTTTTGTCCTTGGTGCGTTGATCCAGTTTGAGCACCATGTCCCCAATGCATAGGCTTCGTTGTCGAACATTAGCATCGTAGTACTGTCGCAATTTTTGCTGATACTGGGCTACTCTAAAAGCAGCCGCGTCGCGAGCCTCCTCCAGGAGGATTAGCTCATCAGTACGTCTATCAGGCTCTTCAGTTTCTGAAAACATTGCCACGCGAGGGGCTTGTAGTCGGATGTCGGATGGTAGAATCGCCTCTGCTCCATATACCAAGAAGAAAGGTGTTTCGCCTGTTGCCCGATTCATAGTGGTCCTCATTGACCAGAGTACTGTCGGGACTTCATGAATCCAGCGCTTGTCGTAAGCTTGCAATCTGTTAAAAATCCTCTTCTTGATGCCCTGGAGCACGATGCCATTGGCACGCTCTACTTGCCCGTTTGTCTTCGGGTGGTTTACCGATGACCGATCATGCTTGATCCCGTGGTCGTAGCAAAAATCGTAAAACTTTTTACTTTTAAACTGTGTTCCATTATCGGAGATTATCCTGTTCGGGACACCGAATCGTACGACAATACTCCGTAGGAATTTGACAGCGGCCTCTTTAGTAATTTTCTGAACAGGCTCGGCTTCAACCCATTTTGTAAACGTGTCAATGCCAACAAACAGAAATCTGTATCCCCCGACAGCCCTTGGAAAGGGCCCGAGGATGTCTATACCCCACGTGGCAAAGGGCCATGACAAGGGTATAGTATTTAAAGCTTGCACAGGTTTAGTCTGTTTTCGTGCGAAGAATTGACATGCCTCACACTTTTTCACTAAATCGCTTGCGTCTTGGAGAGCTGTAGGCCAGTAGAAGCTCTGTCGGAATGCTTTCCCTGTTAGATATCGGGGAGAAGCATGTGATCCACAGATTCCTCCGTGAATGTCGTGGAGCAAACTAATGCCCTCGGTCCGTGTGATGCATTTGAGGAGCATTCCATTGCGGGTTAGCTTGTATAATCGCCCGTCAACCAATTGATAGTTCTTGGCTTTACGATGGATTTTCTCCAATGTTGCATCATCGTCCGGAATAGCTTGGTTTGTGAGGTATGCTCGGATTGGATCCATCCAGTTCTCCTCGTTTCCAACTAGAGCGGCAGCTCGGGCCGTACCGACCAACATAGACTCCTTGACGGATTCGTTGGTTGTAGAAACTGGTCCCTTGGCGGGTTCAGTTTTCAGGTTCGGTAATGAAACCGACACAGATGGTTTAGTAAGAACTTCAAGTAACACGTTACCTGGGAGCCGTGTGCGCTCTGCAGCTGCCTTTGCTAGCTTATCTGCGTCGCCATTAAATTCTCTCTTCACGTGCTGTACTTCAAGCCCATCAAATTTGCTCTCCATCCGCCTATATGCTTCCAAGTATTTGGCCATGACCTCGTTCCGCGCACTGTACTCTTTCATGACTTGCTTTGCAGCTAACTCGGAATCCCCTTTCACGAGCAGCCTTCTGACACCAAGAGATGCAGCTATGCGGAGACCTGTCAACAGTCCTTCATACTCGGCAACATTGTTAGTAGGAGTTGGATCAACAAAATTGATTTGTAAAGCATACCTAATGACGTCATTGTGTGGTGAAATCAGGACCACCCCAGCCCCCGCGCCTGCTCTGCAAAATGCTCCGTCATAGAACATTGTCCAGTGTTCGGGATTTTGGGCAGCTTCTTCAGGTTCGGGGTTAGTCCATTCCGCGATGAAATCTGCCAGAGCCTGCGATTTGATGGCAGTTCTGGGTACGAATTCAACGTCGTAAGCCCCCAGCTCCACAGACCATTGTGCGATCCTACCCACGGCATCTCGATTATGTAAAATGTTGCCTAGGGGGTAAGTTGACACAACCTTGATCTTGTGGCTCAGAAAATAATGCTTGAGCTTCCTGGAAGTCATTAGTACAGCATATAATAATTTCTGAATCTGAGGGTACCTCGTTTTGGCATCATGTAGCACCTCGCTTACGAAGTAAACGGGATGTTGTGTTGTAGACTTTTCTGTTGGTCTTTCGACCACCAAAACAGTGCTGACAACAGTTGGTGTCGCTGCTACGTACAACAGCATCTCTTCTTGTGGCTTTGGCGGGACCAGCACGGGCATTTTCCGTAGGTACTGTTTGAACGCCTGGAACGCCTCTTCTGCTTCTGCCGACCACTCAAAACGATCAGTTTTACGTAGCAATTTGTAAAATGGCATACCTCGTTCGCCTGACTTGGACACGAATCGACTTAGGGACGCCATCATTCCTGCCAACTTCTGGACCTCGTGGCGGCTGCGTGGAGACTTCATGTCGTCGAGTGCCTTGATCTTGTGCGGATTTGCCTCTATACCTCGTTGGGAAACAAGGTAACCGAGGAGCTTACCCGATGACACACCAAAGGTGCATTTGGCGGGGTTGAGCATCATCCTGTTTTTACGCAAATTGTTGAATGTTTCGGTTAAATCAGCGATTAGATCGCCTTTTAACTTACTCTTCACAACAATGTCATCTATGTATGCCTCCACATTACGGCCGATTTGGCCTTCAAGAACAATGTGAACACATTTTTGATAAGTGCAACCTGCGTTTTTCAGACCAAAAGGCATCTTTATATAGCAATAAACACCGAAGGGAGTTACAAATGCAGTTTTCTCCTCATCGTCAATGCACATGCTGATTTGGTGATACCCTGAGTAGGCATCTAGAAAACAAAGCAATTCGCATCCAGAGGTTGAATCTACAATTTGGTCTATCCTAGGTAATGGGTACTCATCCTTCGGGCAAGCTTTATTCAGATCTGTGTAGTCCACGCACATCCTCCACGTTCCGTTGGGCTTCTTGACCATGACTGGGTTCGCCAGCCACTCCGGGAAAGGGACCTCTCGAACGAAGCCGGCTTTGAGTAGTCGGTTGATTTCTTCGTTAATGGCGTCTCGCTTCTCCGGGGTATATCTCTTTTGCTTTTGCTTGACTGGTCGGACGCCAGCTCGTATGCCAAGCTTGTGCTCGATTACCTCCCTGGGGATCCCGGGCATGTCAGATGGTTCCCAAGCGAACACATCTGCATTTGCCCGGAGGAAGGCAATGAGCTCGAGTTCCTATTTGTCACCCAGGCCAAGGCCCACCTGGGTGGTCTTGGTCGGGTCCGCCTCATCAAGGATTACTGCCTTCGTGCCCGGCTCGGTGCGTCTGGCAGGTGGCTCGACTGGTGAGGCGTTGGCCGGCGACTCGCCGGCTGCTTGTGGCGGCGTCCCCCTGAGTGGGGTCTGGTCCACCACAGTCTGCCCTTCAGCGGCACGGTTGTCAGCTCCTTGTCCCCCGACGAGCTCCTGTTCGGGTACCTCTTTCCCCTTGGCCCTTGGTCGGTTCTCAGCTGCTCGGGAAGTTTCAGCCAATGCGCCCTTGGCGGCAGCATTGGGCTGGCTTCTTGTCTTTTTCTTGGCAGGCTCGGCAGCCTTGGCTGGTTCATGCTCGTCACCCTTGATCATGTCCAGGGTCTTCATGTCGCACTGGACCGAGCCTCTGCGATCGCCGCTGACGGTGATCGGACCCAACGGCCACGGGACCTTGATCATGGAATACGCAAAGTGAGCGACCGCCATGAATTTCTTCAGGAACGGTCGGCCCAAAATGCAGTTGTAGGCCGACGTGATGTCAGCCACCTCAAAGGTGAGGAACTCTGATCGGATGTTTTTGCCCTCTACGAGGGTTACCTGCAGATCGATCCTCCCCAAGGGAAAGGCTTGAATGCCGGGTATGACCCCATAGAAAGGCTTCTCCACGGGAGACAAAGACCTTCTTGGGATCCCAAGTTCGTCAAAAGCATTGACAAACAGGAGGTTGAGGGCGCTTCCACTGTCGATCAGGGTTCGCCCGATCTTGCGGGGCCCGATCCATGGCTTGATGCACAGTGGGAGTAGCGGCCCGTCGTAAAGCGTCTCGGGGTGGTCCCTTTGATCGAACGTGATCGGGATATCTGACCACCTCAAGAGTTGCTTGCAGGGCTCGGCGCTGTTTATCTGCCTCTCGACCATCTTGAGCTGGGATTTGGAGGTTCGGGTTGAACAGCCACCGAAAATCGTAGCGACCTCTAGATCTTCGGGGAGATCTAGATCATCATCACAATCCATATAATTTGCCGCGCGAGGGTTGTGAGCTGCCTGGTCGCGTGGAGCCCCTTGCTTCTGGCTCTCCTCCTCCTGCCTCTGCTTCTTGTACACCGTGCAGTCCACGAAGTGATGCTTCGTGGATCGGTGAATCGGGCAGTACATCGGGAGGTTCTCCGGCTTGCCTTGACGCCTGTATGGGGGCTTGTTGTCGATGGCCATGACTTCGTCACCCTCGGTCTTGCGCTTCTTATTCTTGTGTTTATTTTTCTTCTTGCCCTCCCCGGCTGGATGGCTTTGTTCGGGCTTTCCGTGAACCCGTGCTCGGGCGTCCGCCATCTTGGCGGTCTCTTCCAGGATCCCGTACAGTTCTGCCACCGTCTTCGGGTTCTTCTTGGCAAGTTCCTCCGCCGTTCGCTCGTCTTTGCAATCTTGATTGAAGGCCACAATCACCCGATCATCCACCATGTCGGGGATGGTGTTACGGGTGTCGCTGAACCTGCGGATGTAGTCTCGGAGGGATTCTCCAGGCTTCTGCACACAGTTGAGCAGATCTCCCTCATGTCCGGGGCGTTTATAGGTGCCTTGGAAGTTGGCTTCAAACGTCTCCCGGAGATGAGTCCATGACTTGATGCTTGCTTCGGGCAGGTTCATGAGCCACGTACGGGCTGATCCCTGCAGAGCAGTCGGCAAGTAGTTGGCTTTGACGTAGTCGTCACCCCCGGTGGCATCGATGATCGTGGAGTAGATCTGAATCCACTCGCGGGGTTGGTTGTTCCGTCATACTTCTCGATGCTAGTGGGACGAAACTTTTCGGGCCACCTGACCTTGCGCAGGGCTGGGGAGTACGCAAGGCATCCCCCCATGCCTGGTCGGGAGTCTCGTGGCGGTGAATCTTGATGGGACCGATAGTAACCCTCACGTGCTCGGTAATCTCGATTGTGATTGAGAGTTTCCCGAGCGTCGCGAGTGCGACGATTGCGCTCGAGTTGTGGCCTCATGTCGCGCCCCTCGTGTGGGCGATAGTATGGTCGTCCGTTGACAGATCGGGACCGAACCGGCTGTGGCTCGCGTGGTCTGTTTGACGGAGCTGGTGGTGCGGCAGCGGCGGCTTCGATGCGCTCTTTGGCCTTGTCTGCTGCTTCCCGAGCCTTCTTGGCTATGGTGGCCATCGGAGTCCCTTCGGCCATTGCTTCCATGGTCTCCAAGAGGGTTCGGATCTGCAGATTGTCCTGTTCGACGGCCCGGAAATCGTTGTTGAGATCTCGGGGAGCCAACGAGGATGCAACCTGCTGTGTACGGGTTTTAGCCGTTTGAAGTGTCGGTGCGTTGCTCAAACGTGGAGGAGGCACGGGTCGACGCGAGCTAGACGACTCGGCGACGGCCTCTGTCCCGTTTGCGTTCAACACATGGATGCGGCGGTCTTCAGATGGTTCTGACCCATTGCTAGATCCACTGTAGTCGAGATCCAACTGCGCAGTGCGATCTGCAATGTCTTCAGGAGTTGGCTCCGTGAAGGTGGCGAAAACTTCCCGACCGGCGCATGTGAGATCGGGATCGTGGATCCCTGTCAACTTGAGCTCGTAGTCGCCTTGGTGCTCGAACACGAGGTCTCCGAAGCGGATCTCCCGTGCAGGCACTAGATGGCGGTGAGCGTAGAGATCGGAAGCGGAAGCAGAACTCCCGATCGCTCCCGACTTGACGGAACTGGGCATGTAGGGCATCGAGGAACTCGACGCGTCGGCGAACCAGACTCCGTTGACGATCGGCATGATCTTTCTTCACGCAAGGTCCCCTACCTGGCGCGCCTCTGTCGAGGTTGTACTCGTCAGATATTTGTCCGGCAGACACCCCGCTTCGTGCGAAGATTGATCACGGTGATGGACAGAAAGACACGGGATTTTTATACTGGTTCGGGCCCTCGAGATCGAGTAATAACCCTACGTCCAGTTGCTGCTTGTATTATTTCGTCGAGTACAGATTACAATGCGTAACAAGTACCCTCGGGTGGTTTGTCTAAAGCTACAAATCAATGG
>CM014277.1:38056149-38091293 GCA_004135705.1 Alloteropsis semialata
CTTGTGCTCACTAAATGTTGGGATTCCCCCAACAAGTAGTTGGTAAAGCGGCAAACACGAGCAGACGTCTTTTCTCATGAAAGCAAGCACAAGAACCAAGGATGCAAGGCAAGGCAGAGCCAGGAGCCATATGGGGACTACCGAGCTGCAACACCACAATGGCATGTAAGCTGTCTCAATCCCACTGAGACTCGCTGGCTATGTTATTTTTTTCATGAGTTTCGTTAAGCAAGAAAATGCAAGAACTAGCATCACCTGAAAACCAAGATAAAATTTTGTACCAATGGAACTTGTCGTGTAACACTTACTGACCTCCCCCACACTTGGATTTTTGTGTATCGCAGGACACCAAAACTCAAGTGTGTAGGCCTCGTTCAAAATTTGTTCCATGTCCAACACTTACCAAGGTGTTACTGCTGATGTAGCTCTATATTCTTAAGCATTATGCACCCTTCGTTCTTTTCAGTTGCAACCTGAAATAGTTAGCTACCAAAAAATACCCGAGGGGAACTTTTCCTAGAACATGTTCTTGCTTTTATTTGTATTTATTTTTTTATAAACTTGAGAGCCAATCTGATGAGGACATCACCACCACCGATACGTCCACCCCTCCACTTGGTCCCCTTACTCGTGCTCGTGCTCGACAACTTAACCATCAGATAAGCTCCTTCTTAAGCACTTGTCCATCTTGTTTAGACAACGGAGACACTTGCACTGTTGTTTTGCTCAGGAATGAAGAACAGGAGCCAAAGGGGAAAGGATTCACAAGCTCCAGGTTCGGGCAGCAGAACAACACCAACTTCTGACGGGTGCTGCGACTTCATACGGACTCCGATTGGGGTGATCTTGGACTTCCTGGAAAGCCTATCAAGTCTATTTTCAAATGGATTTGGAATCACCTTCAAATTCGCCCTGAGTCAACGGGAATCGTCAAAATGGTCGTGACTGGTACTGTGTTACCAGAACTTGGGCTGATGGGCCTTGTATCAAGTTGGGCCCATTAGGGGCGCGTCCTAGGGTTTGGGGGAGACATCCTGGTCGTCTCCAACCTCACAAATACCCCAGCAGCCGCCACTCTAGGGTTGGGTTTTGTTGAGTTGCATTCTTAGCCATTGTTGCTAGCTGCTTGCTGGAATAGCGCATGCTGGATAAGCTGCCCTACTTCCTGCCTTCGGAACCCCACATATTGTATCTTGGATTCGAATCCCTCATTCCTATTTGGTAATTTCAATACCTGTTATCTTGTTCTTGCAAGTTTCTTCGATTTGCTTGCAGGATTGAGAGCCCTAGTGGCTGGTGTCGTGCTCCACAAGGTGCGGCATCCTTGGAGGTGGTGTACCGGTTGCTAAGGCGCAGCACTTGAGAGAGCTGTAGTCGGACCGCCAACGTCATCCCCTTCCCCCAAATCGAGTTACCCCCTGCCTCTCATTGAAAGATCGGGCACCAACCCTAGCGGGTTCACATCATTTGGTATCAGAGCTCAAGGTTTATCGGTGAGAGATTTCGTTTCAGCCCTTTGAGCCTTTGCTAGTACTACTTGGTTAGGGCTTGCTGAGTTTTGGGTTGCTTTGGTTGTGTCAAGTTGCTGGTTCCTTTGGTCTAATCCACTAGAGTTTCGAGTTCTTGTCACCCCTTAGCACCAAGTTACCAATCTGTTGCGTTTAGAACTCAGATCTGAATGTTGAGTTCGAGTTGATTCGGAATCAGATCTGTATCTGGTTTCTTGAGTTACATATCTTCCACATACGAGCTCGGATCTTGGTGTTTAGATACAGGCTGGAAAGGCTACGAGTAGCTTTACAAGATTGCTTTTGGCCACAAGTTCTAATTCGGCCTCATTCCTGCTGTAACTCGCCCGTCAAGTTTAGTGCTGTATTTGTTACTTGTGCTGTCCAACTCTGCACTAGTTGTCTTGTGTGCTTTGAGGACCTCCCTCTGCATATTTGCTAGTCTGAAAGGGGAGAAACAAAGAGGAAAAAGGCAGAAAGGTGCAAAGAAAGAATGAAAGAAAAAGCCGCACCAAAAGAAAAAGAAACCACAACAACATTGAGCTGAATTCAGACCAAGAAAGGTTGTGTTGTTTGCAGCAGTTCAGTGTCATAGGTACTTGATAGCTTGTGTCAATTGGTCATATTAGGTGCTGTCATTTGTGGCTAGGCTCGCGTCTCTAGCTTGGTTTAGCCTAGGACCAGCACTTACCATCATTTGAACAATTATTCAGCTTGCTTGAGACTAATGTGGTGCTAGTATTTCCTTGTGCAATTTTTCATCCTTCCTACAGCTCCACACACACAACTACAGCTTCTCCAAGTGCTTGTATTGCTGCTGCACCGATACATTGCTTCCTAGGTGCCTCCCTTGCTGGTTGCCTTCACATCCTGATTGGCAAGGTAAGAACTTGTAAGAGCTTGCTTAATAGGTTGAGAGTGAGCGACTCCACTTGAACACAAACCCAATAGGTGTAGGGCCTGTTTTCTTTCACTTGCTTGTTTGCTCTTGTCTTTCTTACTATGGCAGGAACTGAGGAAGAAGACGATCGTCGACATTCTCCCCGCACCAGTGCTCTTATTCATGATGTACTGCGTCGAGTGAGGCTGCACACTGAAGGCCTTGATGCAGATTTGCAGACCACAAATGAGAAGCTTGGGCAATTGGAGGATGCACAGATTACTACCAACAATCGGCTTGGTACCTTGGAGGCATCCATTCAACGAGTGGACACCAGCCTTGCTGCTCTCTTGAGGCGATTCGATGACTTTGTGGCTCGAGGCAATAACAACCGTCACCCGGATCATCACCATGATCAGCACCATCTTGAAGATGAAGGGGATGAGAACAACTACCCTGCTGACACTGAAGATGAAGAAAGACGCCATCGACGCCCAGAACAGCACCGTCGTGGTGTGGGCGGAGGACACCGCCGCCGTGAAGTGCACCATAACAACAACAACAACGAAGCTTTCCACAAGATTAAATTCAAGGTACCACCCTTTGATGGCAAATATGACCCTGATGCTTACCTTACTTGGGAAATTGCTGTTGATCAAAAATTTACATGTCATGAATTTCCTGAAAACACTCGTGTTAGGGCTGCTACTAGTGAACTTACAGATTTTGCTTCTGTTTGGTGGATTGAACATTGCAAGAAAAATCCTGATAACATACCACCTACTTGGGATGCTTTGAAAAGGGTCATGCGGGCTAGATTTGTTCCTTCTTACTATGCCCGAGACATGTTGAATAGGTTGCAGCAATTGAGACAAGGAACTAAAAGTGTAGAAGAGTACTTTCAGGAATTGCAAATGGGCATGCTGCGTTGTAATCTAGAGGAGGATGAGGAACCTGCTATGGCTAGATTTTTGGGTGGATTAAATAGGGAGATTCAGGACATTCTTGCCTATAAGGATTATAACAATGTCACCCGTTTATTTCACCTTGCTTGCAAAGCTGAAAGAGAAGTGCAGGGACGACGTGCCAGTACCAAGACTAACATTTCTGCAGGAAAGACTAGCTCGTGGCAGCCACGCACAACTTCTACTTCTGCCACACGTGCTGCTGCACCATCCTCTTCATTGAGTAGGGCAACACCTCCTCCATCCAGTGACAAGTCCCATGCTGCTCCATCAAATTCAGCAGCAAAGACCGTCCAAAAACCCGTAGAGAGCTCTTCATCTGTTGCCTCCACGGGTAGAACAAGAGACATTCAGTGCCACCGCTGCAAGGGCTATGGACATATGATGCGTGATTGTCCAAGCAAGCGCGTGATGATTGTTAGAGATGATGGTGAGTACTCCTCTGCTAGTGATTTTGATGAAAATACACTTGCTTTGCTTGCGGCTGACCATGTAGGTGAAGAAGAGGAGGAGCACATTGGTGCGGACGATGCAGCACACTATGAGAGCCTTGTTGTGCAGCGTGTGCTTAGTGCACAAATGGAACAAGCGGAGCAAAATCAGCGGCACACCTTGTTTCAAACAAAGTGTGTGGTTAAAGAGAGATCTTGCCGCATGATCATTGATGGAGGGAGCTGCAACAACTTAGCTAGCAGCGAGATGGTGGAGAAATTGGCACTCCCTACACAGCCACATCCTCATCCATACTACATTCAGTGGCTCAACAACAGTGGTAAGGCGAAGGTAACTAAACTTGTGAGAATCAACTTTGCCATTGGATCCTACAAAGATGTTATTGAATGTGATGTTGTGCCTATGCAAGCATGTAGTATCCTGCTAGGTAGACCATGGCAATTTGATAGAGACTCCATGCATCATGGTAGAACAAATCAGTACTCCTTTTCATACCATGAGAAGAAGATTGTGCTACATCCTATGTCCCCTGAAATGATTTTAAAGGATGAACTTGCTAGAGCTAACAAATTGAAAAATTTGGAGCATGCTAAGAGTGAAAATCAGATTGTAGTAAATGATCTTGAGAAGCATAAACACAAGAATAGCAAATCTGCTCATGATAACAAGAAGGAAATTAAGTTAAAGGGAGCTTGCTTGATTGCTACAAAATCTGAAATAAATGAGCTGATTGCTTCTACCTCCCTTGCTTATGCTTTGGTCTGTAAAGAAGCATTGATTTCACTCCATGAATTGCAGCCTGCTTTGCCTCCTGCCATTGCTAACCTTTTGCAGGAGTATTCTGATGTGTTTCCAAGTGAGATTCCACCGGGACTGCCACCTATTCGAGGGATTGAGCATCAAATTGATCTCATTCCTGGAGCTTCATTGCCCAACCGTGCGCCATACAGGACCAATCCAGAGGAGACAAAGGAGATTCAACGCCAAGTGCAGGAGCTACTCGACAAAGGTTATGTGCGTGAGTCTCTTAGTCCTTGTGCTGTTCCGGTATTGCTTGTGCCAAAGAAAGATGGAACATGGCGCATGTGTGTGGATTGTAGGGCTATCAATAATATCACCATTCGTTACCGTCATCCTATTCCACGCCTAGATGATATGCTTGATGAGTTGAGTGGTGCTGTTGTGTTTTCTAAGGTTGATTTACGTAGTGGGTACCACCAGATTCGTATGAAATTGGGAGATGAATGGAAAACTGCTTTTAAAACAAAGTTTGGGTTGTATGAGTGGCTGGTCATGCCTTTTGGTCTCACTAATGCACCTAGCACATTCATGAGATTGATGAATGAAGTTCTGCGCGCTTTTATTGGCAGATTTGTAGTTGTATACTTTGATGACATCCTGATTTATAGCAAATCACATGAGGAACATCTTGAACACTTGCGTGCTGTTTTTGATGCATTGCGTGATGCACGTTTATTTGGTAACCTTGAGAAGTGCACATTTTGCACAGATCGGGTGTCTTTTCTTGGCTATGTTGTGACACCACAGGGAATTGAAGTTGATCAAGCCAAGGTTGAAGCGATACATAGCTGGCCGGTACCTACAACTGTTACCCAAGTGCGAAGTTTTCTGGGACTTGCTGGTTTCTATCGTCGCTTCGTGAAGGACTTTAGCGCCCTTGCTGCCCCGCTGCATGAGCTTACCAAGAAGGGAGTGATCTTCAAATGGACAGATGCACATCAGGACGCCTTCGACATGCTTAAAGATAAGTTAACACATGCACCTTTGCTCCAGCTTCCTGATTTCAATAAAACCTTTGAGCTTGAATGTGATGCTAGTGGAATTGGTTTGGGAGGTGTCCTTTTACAAGATGGCAAACCTGTAGCATATTTCAGTGAGAAATTGAGTGGGCCTAGTTTGAACTATTCTACTTATGACAAGGAATTGTTTGCTTTAGTTCGAACTCTACAAACATGGCAGCATTATTTGTGGCCCAAGGAGTTTGTCATACATTCTGATCATGAATCTTTGAAACACATTCGTAGCCAAGCCAAACTGAATCGTAGACATGCTAAATGGGTAGAATTCATTGAGACCTTCCCTTATGTCATCAAACACAAAAAGGGAAAGGAAAATGTGATTGCTGATGCTTTGTCTAGACGTTATGCCATGCTGTCACAGCTTGATTTCAAAATCTTTGGCTTGGAAACAATAAAAGAACAATATGCACATGATGCTGACTTCAAAGATGTATTGCTGAATTGTAAAGGAGGAAGGACTTGGAACAAATTCATCCTCAATGATGGGTTTGTGTTTAGAGCTAACAAGCTATGCATTCCAGCTAGCTCCGTGCGTTTGTTATTGTTGCAGGAAGCACATGGAGGAGGGCTGATGGGACACTTTGGTGTGAAGAAAACAGAGGACATCCTTGCTGCTCATTTCTTTTGGCCCAGGATGAGGAGAGACGTGGAGAGATTCATAGCCCGCTGCACGACATGCCAAAAAGCTAAGTCACGTCTTAACCCTCATGGTTTGTACATGCCTCTACCTGTCCCTAGTGTACCTTGGGAGGATATCTCTATGGACTTTGTTTTAGGACTGCCTAGAACCAAGAAGGGGAGGGACAGCGTGTTTGTGGTGGTAGATAGATTTTCTAAAATGGCACATTTCATACCGTGTCACAAAACCGATGACGCTACCAACATTGCTGATTTATTCTTTCGTGAGATTGTTCGTTTGCATGGTGTGCCAAATACAATTGTTTCTGATCGTGATGCAAAATTCCTTAGTCATTTTTGGCGAACCTTGTGGGCTAAGTTGGGAACCAAGCTGTTATTCTCCACTACTTGCCACCCTCAAACTGATGGTCAAACCGAGGTTGTAAATAGAACTTTATCAACCATGCTTAGGGCTGTCCTAAAAAAGAACATTAAAATGTGGGAAGAATGTTTGCCTCATATTGAATTTGCGTATAATCGTTCGCTGCATTCTACTACAAAAATGTGTCCTTTTGAGATTGTCTATGGCTTCATACCGCGAGCTCCTATTGATTTGATGCCCTTGCCAACTTCTGAAAAACTAAACTTTGATGCTAAGCAACGTGCTGAATTGATGCTTAAGCTGCATGAAACAACTAAAGAGAACATAGAGCGCATGAATGCTAAGTATAAGTATGCTAGTGATAAAGGTAGGAAGCATATGCATTTTGAACCGGGTGATCTGGTTTGGTTACATTTGAGGAAGGAAAGGTTTCCTGAACTGAGAAAATCCAAACTAATGTCTAGAGCTGATGGCCCTTTTAAAGTGCTGCAACGTGTTAATGAAAATGCATATAAGCTTGATCTTCCTGCAGATTTTGGGGTCAACCCCACATTTAACATTGCAGATTTGAAACCATACTTGGGAGAAGAAGATGAGCTTGAGTCGAGGACGACTCAAATGCAAGAAGGGGAGGATGATGAGGACATCACCACCACCGATACGTCCACCCCTCCACTTGGTCCCCTTACTCGTGCTCGTGCTCGACAACTTAACCATCAGATAAGCTCCTTCTTAAGCACTTGTCCATCTTGTTTAGACAACGGAGACACTTGCACTGTTGTTTTGCTCAGGAATGAAGAACAGGAGCCAAAGGGGAAAGGATTCACAAGCTCCAGGTTCGGGCAGCAGAACAACACCAACTTCTGACGGGTGCTGCGACTTCATACGGACTCCGATTGGGGTGATCTTGGACTTCCTGGAAAGCCTATCAAGTCTATTTTCAAATGGATTTGGAATCACCTTCAAATTCGCCCTGAGTCAACGGGAATCGTCAAAATGGTCGTGACTGGTACTGTGTTACCAGAACTTGGGCTGATGGGCCTTGTATCAAGTTGGGCCCATTAGGGGCGCGTCCTAGGGTTTGGGGGAGACATCCTGGTCGTCTCCAACCTCACAAATACCCCAGCAGCCGCCACTCTAGGGTTGGGTTTTGTTGAGTTGCATTCTTAGCCATTGTTGCTAGCTGCTTGCTGGAATAGCGCATGCTGGATAAGCTGCCCTACTTCCTGCCTTCGGAACCCCACATATTGTATCTTGGATTCGAATCCCTCATTCCTATTTGGTAATTTCAATACCTGTTATCTTGTTCTTGCAAGTTTCTTCGATTTGCTTGCAGGATTGAGAGCCCTAGTGGCTGGTGTCGTGCTCCACAAGGTGCGGCATCCTTGGAGGTGGTGTACCGGTTGCTAAGGCGCAGCACTTGAGAGAGCTGTAGTCGGACCGCCAACGTCATCCCCTTCCCCCAAATCGAGTTACCCCCTGCCTCTCATTGAAAGATCGGGCACCAACCCTAGCGGGTTCACATCATTCAGAATACACAAACTCGTGGAGTTTTGTTTATGCGTGAGTCTTGAGAGGCTTACAATACTTGTTCTTTCGATTCCTGAGGGAATTGTAGAACGCCGAACTGCAGTTCACCCAGTTCGTGCCTTCACGTCTATAGGGCGTGATTGCGAGGGCTGTTTCGTCGGTACGTGGAAGGGTGATTGTCTCGGTAGTTCGTCGCGTGGACAGTCTCGCGGTGCACTGCCTCTTCACCAGGTCACGCAGCGACAAGTTATCAAGTTCGCGGATCCTACGAGAAGATCGGGCCACACAACTTGCTACACGCGTTGCATAGGCGTGTGCATATCATCTGGTATCAAAGCCTCCATTTCCTCAGTAGGATTGTTCTTGTTTTTGGTAGGATAGAGTTTATATACCTACTGTCCACTAATAGCCAAACAGAAAACCTACAGCCCAAATTCATACGTGCTACTGATTTTGTAGTTTGCTTTATCGAGTTTTAATCTCTTAAGATTTGTCTAGTTGCTGAATTTTTTTTCTTTTTCTTTCCCACATCGTTCTGGTTGTTATCTTTGTTCTAATCATCAGATCACTTGCTGCATGTACCCACCCATTCCACCCTTGTTTTCTACCCGCCACAAATTCCCCACCCGAGTTTCTTGTTTCTGTGCTGCGCCATCCATCTTAGTTGATCCTTATGCGCCCCTTTAGTTGAAAGTTGTGCTGCGTTTGTCACAAAGGTTAAAAGTGTTGACGCTAAAACGCGCCGCGCCAAACACTCACACGCGCGGAATCGCAAGATGCAGATCTGACTGCGCAGAAACCGGTTTGGGAAACCGGTGAAACCGGTTTGCTAGGGTTTCCTACGAAGACGCACGCCCGGGAGGGACCCCGTCAGGGTGTGCGCACCTTGGGTTGTTCTAGGATCGGTCAGGCCACCTAGAACGCCCTCAATCGCCGTGGAGACGAAGGAAGAACAGCAGTTAGGGTTTGGAAGAGGCTAGGGTTTGAAGAACATAAAGTAAAGGCAAAAAGTAAAGACAAATAAAGGATAAATTGTGTTTGATCGATTGGATGATCCTCAATCGGCCGCAACCCTTTATATTTATAGGGTGGGGAGGTCTTGCCCCGCAAGGAAAGTCCAAATACAAGCCGGATCTACAAAAAGAGTCCAAACCTATTACAATTCGGGGAAAATCGGTTCCACCGGTTTCCAGATCCGGTTCCACCGGTTTATATATCCGGTTCCACCGGTTTCCCTGCAGAACTATTCCTTGCCAATTTTGATCGCTAACATATGCCCCCTGTTTTCTAGTAAACTTGTGCACTAGAAAACACTTCTAAGATCAAAATTGTTCTTCTGGACGATACTAAACATATAAAGCATCGGCCATGTCATGCGTCTCGCCTATGTTGAAGTTGAAACAACTTGTTTTGGTCTCCACACCATCCTTGTAGATGCCGCTGATTTTTGTTCAACTTCTGGCTCCATTGATTGCCTGCGCATTCTTTGTAATTTTCTCTTTTGAGTGCGAGTTAAGCCTGAGGGACACCACCTCGGCTGCATATATTTAGAATCTGATTTGCTACTGTTCTCACACTGCTTAGGATCAGTACATGCATCTTTTCTAACCGGATTACCATTGTAAGCAATCGGTTGTTGGAAGACACCATAATTTGGATAAGAAATAATAGGTGATGGCATGTACATACTACCATAATCACTAGGAGCATAATAATAAGGATATGACCAAGACAACGGCATATATGATCCCCCAAAATAATATGGTGCAGCAGCACAATTACCTTGGTATTGGTGAGATTTTCGACTACCTTGATGTCTTGGTGGTGAATTTGCATCTCCAGTGCTATGTGATCGACTCCTTTGTTTCTGGGCAGCTCCCTTCTTCTTATACTTTTCAAAAAGCTCTTCAAAGGTCGGCCCTGCTTTCTTTTTTGAACCATCAGAGTCTCCAGGTGAAAACCGGTTATACCGGTTTGAGGAACCGGTTCCACCGGTTCTATCAGAACCAGCACACTTGCTCTTGGTTTGCCCCCCGAGTGTCGAATTCCTTTTTGCAACTTGAGGGTCTTTTTTCTGCCAAACTTTCTTGATCCTTTTCTGTTCTGGTCGTGCTTCACCAATGATTACATTTTTTTCTTTTGTTGTATCGGCTTGATTTGGCCGGATCAACACTTTAGGATTCTGTAATTCAATGGTATTGACAGAGAAATTCTTAGGAAAAGGATCAGAATCAACCTTCATTTCGTGCAAAGTCAAATGGCCTTCATTAAGGGCCGATTGAATTCCCTACGAAATACATTACAATCATTAGTTGCATGTGAGAAAGAATTATGAAATTTACAATATGCACGTCGCTTCAACTCATCAAGTGGTGGTAAAGTATATGCACATCTGATGTATCCGTTTTTATGCAACTCATCAAATATCCTATCACATTTGGACACATCAAAAGTAAATTTCACTTCTTCTTGCCGATTTTTGTGGATCGGCTTAAGTGAAGGGCAACTATATGATTGAGACTTGCTTGGCCATGTAAATTCAGCAGCACATACTTCTCCATTCTCATCGTCCACTAAATCATTGTTTAACATATGCATGTTAGGACGATCAGATTTTGGCCTAGCATCTTTACTTCGGCTTTCTTGAACCAAAGCTTTTTGTAATACTTGATTAAGGGTAAGAAACTCATAGCCTTCTAATTTATCTTTGATATGAGATTTCAAACCTTTAAAAGCTAATTTGGCAAGATCTTTTTCAGAAATAATCAAACTATAACATCGGTTTTTTGTATCTCTAAATCTTCTAATGTAATCAGCAACAGATTCATCATTCTTTTGAATAACCGATGTCAAGTGAGATAGCCTCAATTCATTATCACCACTATAAAAGTGCTCATGGAATTTATGTTCTAATTGAGACCATGTATAAATAGAATTGGGAGATAATGCCGAAAACCATGAGAAAGCAACACCAGATAATGACAAAGGGAATAATCTAACTTTCAAATGATCAACACTACCATGAATACCCATTTGTGCATTAAACTGACTAATATGCTCCCATGTAGTCCTATTGTCTTCCCCAGTGAATTTGATAAATTCTGGAACTTTAAAACCTTGAGGATAAGGCATAGTATCAAAAACTGGAGGATAAGGTTTCTGATATACTAAAGTTTTATTCTTAACCTCTACGCCAAAAGTATCCTTAATCAAAATAGCCAAATCTTTTTTATATTCTTCCATCAGACTCTGAATATAAAGATCATTTGAGCTTTGCTGATCATTGACATTTGGCACATGTTGTGACATTTGGTTCGGTGATACATGTAATGGTTGTTGCAAATAACTCGAACTTTGGGAAGACATAGGATTTGTAGTATATGTCATTGGAGTACATGTAGGTACATGACCAGAAACACCATTAACTCGGCCAGGATTAGCCTGAGCAATTGATGCACTAGTTATAAGCTCAGGTGTTGTCTGATATGCAGCAACAGGGGTAGAACCGGTAGGACCGGTTCCTACAACCGGTTGAACCGGATTTTGGCTGTATTGTACATTAGGATTGAAACCGGTAAGACCGGTTACAGAAACCGGTTTCACCGGATTTGCCTAGCCAAATTGTCCCTGTGAATTTTGTCCTATTGAATGATTCAACGGCATCCCATATTGTGGATTTCTGGGTGGTACTGCTGCCGATGAATTTTGAGGTACAAATGCATGCTGTGAAATACCCACTACATCAGAATTAATAGCATTACTAGTTACGGTCGAAGGTTGTTTTCCTACGGATTTATCAATCATGCCTTGAACAATCGTAAGAAGATTCTTTTGACCAGAAAGTAATAAGCCATTAATTTGCTTAAGGGTAACAGGCGCGGATGCAGCACTTACAGTGGGTGTTACCTCATCTTTTTCTTCTTCTCCCTCTGAAAGAACAACCACCTCCTTGTCCTTGGAGATAGCACCTTTTCGATCCTTGGAGAAGTGCGAGAGGAACCATTGCGCCTTATCTTCAAGTTTCTTCTTGGCCCGTTCCATCTCCTCCTTTTCTTGCAGCAGGAGTTGCTCGAATAGATGACGATCCTCAGCCGATAGCTCATTAGCAGTCGGCCTTTGAATATTGTCAGGATCAACTTCCCCCGGCTTCGGTAGATTCGACATGGTAGTAGATCCTTCTTTCTTGTTCCCCAGCGGAGTCGCCAAAAAGTGTGTTGACGCTAAAATGCGCCGCGCCAAACACTCACACGCGCGGAATCGCAAGATGCAGATCTGACTGCGCAGAAACCGGTGAAACCGGTTTGCTAGGGTTTCCTGCGAAGACCAACGAACGCACGCCCGGGAGGGACCCCGTCAGGGTGTGCGCACCTTGGGTTGTTCTAGGATCGGTCAGGCCACCTAGAACGCCCTCAATCGCCGTGGAGACGAAGGAAGAACAACAGTTAGGGTTTGGAAGAGGCTAGGGTTTGAAGAACATAAAGTAAAGGCAAAAAGTAAAGACAAATAAAGGATAAATTGTGTTTGATCAATTGGATGATCCTCAATCGGCCGCAACCCTTTATATTTATAGGGTGGGGAGGTCTTGCCCCGCAAGGAAAGTCCAAATACAAGCCGGATCTACAAAAAGAGTCCAAACCTATTACAATTCGGGGAAAACCGGTTCCACTGGTTTATATATCCGGTTCCACCGGTTTCCCTGCAGAACTATTCCTTGCCAATTTTGATCGCTAACAAAAAGAAAAGATGTATATGGGTCAAAAGAAAGACTGAAAACAACCGAGTTCTTGCTCAAAAAAAAGGAAAGAAAAGAAATAAAAGAGATTTGTATTCAGCACACCCAAAGGGGTTTGGGCAGCAACAAGTTTCGGTTAGTGCAATTGGTGTTCATCTATCCACTTCCTACATCTTGTTTCTACATCTTTGTGCATCTTTGCCTTTCTATTCGGCAACTTAGACTTTCTTGGATTATTATTCGGTTTTGCATCACTACATTTCAGCGCATTCCACTTACATATTATCCCACTAAGCTCCACTTACAAGCACCGTGAGTTGTTGCACCGACGTCGCTGTTACAATCACTCTTCCACTACAGATTGCAGCCACGGTTCTTCCTCTTTTCAGGAGAGAAAGAACTTGTTTTGTAAGAGGTGAGGGAGTGATTCCACATATTAATTGTCCTATTATTTGTCTCCTTATTACTAACATGGCTGGTGAAGAAGACTCTTCTTCCCATACTGTTTCTGCTCAAGACATTCAGGAGGTGCGTGAACAAATGCGTCAGTTGATGCAAGGAATGCAACAACTTCAGCAATCCATTCAGCAACAGCGTGGGGAACCGCCACCTCATGATAGTGAGGATGATGATCACCATGGCGGTGGTCGTGGTGGTGGCCGTGGCCGAGGATTTGCTGCTGGTTTTGATAACTTTGCAGGTGGCCGTGGCCGAGGATTTGCTGCTGGTTTTGGTCGTGCACGACGTGTTCCTGTTGGTGACCCTACTGATTTTGATGCTGAAACGCTTTCAAATTATAGTGCTGAACATGGAGGTGCTCCTTATGGTCGCCATGGTGCATATGATGATCATGGCGATGACAACTTTGGCCGTTTTGGAGGCCGTAGTCGTTATGGTGATCACCGTCGGCGTCATCCTGAACGACGTCACAATGATGACGGTTTGAGCAAGGTTAAAGTGTCCATTCCTCCATTCAGCGGCACGGAGAATGCTGATGATTATTTTGAATGGAAAACCAAAGTGGAGCAAATATTTGATTTGTATGAATACCTTGCTGAAAAGAAGGCAAAGCTTGCAGCCATTGAGTTCAAAGGCTATGCCATAACTTGGTGGAATCAGATCCGTACTGAATATCATAGAGTTGGGCATGACCGTTTAACTTGGGAAGACATGAAGAGGAAAATGAGACGTCGTTTTGTTCCTGCATATTATTCTCGTGATCTACATTTGAAGCTGAAACGTCTTGTGCAAGGTACTCGCAGTGTTGATGAATATTTTCAGGAATTGGAAATGTGCTTACTTCGTACAGGGATAACTGAGGATGAGGAATCAACAATGGCGTGGTTTCTGGTTGGCCTCAATAAACCCATTGCTGATAAAGTGGATATGACAAATTACACATGTCTCACCGAGTTGGTTCATTTTGCAAAGAGGGCTGAAAGGCAAATTGCTACGTCTTACAAATACAATGCTTCATGGCGTCATTCCCAACAGCAAGGGGATGTCACGCCTCAATTCCAACAGCAAGGAGCTGCAACGCCCAAATCCTCATCTCGTGGAGCCAATAGATCTATTCCAACTTTCTTCCAAACAATTGGATGTGAACGGTAAAGCTGTGAGTTCAACTCAGCCCACTTCTTCTACTGCAGCCACCCAACGCAAGACAAGCAAGATTGAGTGTTTTAAGTGTGGTGGTCATGGGCATAAGCAAGCTGAATGTCCCAATCGTCGTACTATTATTGCACTTGCTGATGGTTCTTATGATTCACAAAGTGAAGAGGAGGACGAGTTTACCAATGTATTTGCAGATCTTAATCTTGACACTTATTCCAACTTTTGCTCACAATGACATATTACCCGATGTAGTTTCTCCATCTTCCGACGAGATAACTAGTGCTGATTTTGATGAGTTGCTTGCTGATTTTCCTGATTTGAAGCCTTCTATAATGAACACACCATCTCCTTCTTTGGTGGTTAGGCGAGTTCTTTCCACTCAATTTGTTGCTGCTGAACAAGGACAACACCATAATTTGTTTCAATCCCGATGCAAAGTGAAAGGGCAAGTGTGCCGTTTCATCATAGATGGTGGGAGCTGCAATAATATTGTTAGTACTTTGCTTGTTGAGAAGCTTGGTTTACAGCCACGTCGCCATCCACATCCATACCATATGCAATGGTTGAATAATTCTGGGACAGTTAAAGTTTCAGCCATGATTCGTTTGTCATTTTCCATTGGTGATTATCATGGAGAGGTTGATTGTGATATTGTCCCCATGCAAGCATGCCATTTGCTGCTTGGTCGGCCCTGGCAATTTGATGTGGACTCGGTGCATTTTGGACGGTCTAACAAACACACTTTCATTCACAATGACAAGAAGGTGGTTCTTGTTCCATTATCTCCAGAGGAGATACATACTTCAGATATGGCTCGCAAGAAAAGAGAGGAATCCGACAACAGAAAATTGAGTGAGATCCCCAACCCAAGTAAGGGAGAGAGTTCTAACCCATCCAGCCACATAAAGCCTCATGCCAATCCTAAACAGCCACGCCACACTGAGTGTCTCTTTGTGAGCAAGAGTGATTTGAGAGAAGTGAGAAACACCACAGCCCCATTCTTTGTGCTCTTGCACAAGGAGGTCCTACTTTCAACTAACGATTTACCTTCATCGCTGCCTAGTGTTGTTCTTGATCTCTTACAGGACTTCGAAGATGTTTTCCCGATGAGATACCAGCTGGACTTCCTCCACTCCGTGGAATTGAGCATCAAATTGATTTGGTACCAGGTGCTTCTCTTCCAAATCGTCCAGCCTACCGCACCAATCCCGAAGAGACAAAGGAAATTCAGCGACAGGTAAAAGAGCTTTTGGACAAAGGGTATGTTCGTGAATCCTTATCACCATGTGTTGTTCCCGTTCTTTTAGTCCCAAAGAAAGATGGCTCTTGGCGCATGTGTTTTGATTGTCGTGCTATCAATGCTATAACTGTTCGATATCGCCATACCATTCCACGACTTAATGACATGTTAGATGAATTGAGTGGTTCCATCATTTTCACCAAGATTGATTTGCGTAGTGGCTATCATCAAATCTACATGAAACTTGGTGATGAATGGAAAACAACGTTTAAAACTAAATTTGGTCTCTATGAATGGCTTGTGATGCCATTTGGCTTGACAAATGCTCCTTCAACTTTTATGCGGCTTAATAAATCATGTTTTACGAGCTTTCATAGCAAGTTTGTAGTTGTTTATTTTGATGATATTCTGATCTATAGCAAATCATTTGATGAACATCTTGATCATATCCATCAAGTACTTCCTATTTTGAGGGAAGAGAAATTGTATGGCAACATTGCTAAGTGCACCTTTTGCACAGACCATGTTGTTTTCCTTGGCTTTGTTGTTTCCGCAAATGGTATTCAGGTTGATGCAGAGAAGGTTAAAGCAATAAAGGATTGGCCTACACCGGTAAATGTGAGCCAAGTTCGAAGCTTTCATGGTCTTGCCAGTTTCTATAGGCGTTTTGTCAAAGATTTCAGCACCCTCGCTGCACCCCTTAACAATCTAACAAAGAAGGATGTTCCATTCAAATGGGGCTATGACGAAGACCAAGCATTTCACACGCTAAAAACAAAGCTTTGTGAAGCACCGCTGCTACAACTTCCTGATTTTGGTAAGACATTTGAGATCGAATGTGATGCAAGTGGTATTGGCATAGGAGGTGTACTGCTGCAAGAAGGTAAACCTGTTGCCTACTTTTCTGAAAAGCTAAATGGTCCACATCTGAATTACTCGGTTTATGACAAAGAGCTTTATGCCTTAGTTCGCGTTTTGGAAGTTTGGCAACATTACTTGTTACCTAAAGAATTTGTAATCCATTCTGATCATGAAGCTTTGAAATATCTTAAAAGTCAAGGCAAGCTGAACCGTCGACATGCTAAATGGATTGAGTTCATTGAAACGTTTCCCTATGTTGTCAAACATAAGCGTGGTAAAGATAACATTGTTGCTGATGCCTTGTCTAGAAGATGTGCGTTGATTACACAACTAGATACAAAAGTGCTTGGTTTGGAATCCATTAAAACACTTTATGCTGCTGATGCTGATTTTAAAGAACCTTTTTCTCGTTGCATTGATGGAAAAGGTTGGGATAAATATTATGTGCATGATGGCTTCTTGTTTCGGACTAACAAAATATGCATTCCAGCTTGTTCGATTCGTCAAGTTCTTTTGCAGGAAGCACATGCAGGTGGACTAGCTGGTCATTTTGGTGTCAAAAAGACATTGGACATGCTCTCTGATCATTTCTTTTGGCCACATATGCGACGAGATGTCCAGCGGCACGTTGGGTGCTGCATCGTTTGCTTGAAAGCTAAGTCCCGCCTCAATCCCCATGGTTTATATACTCCATTACCTATTCCACATGTACCTTGGGAAGATATATCTATGGACTTTGTTCTGGGGTTACCTCGGTCTCAGAGGGGGAGGGATTCTATTTTTGTTGTTGTAGATCGCTTTTCTAAAATGGCACATTTTATCCCATGTCATAAGAGCGATGATGCTTCACATGTTGCTGATTTGTTTTTCAGGGAGATCGTTCGTTTACATGGAGTTCCAAAGACTATTGTTTCAGACCGGGATACAAAATTTCTCAGCTACTTTTGGAAGACATTGTGGGCTAAGCTTGGCACAAAGTTGTTATTTTCAACCACTTGTCATCCACAAATGGATGGGCAAACTGAAGTTGTCAACCGTACCTTGTCAACCATGTTGCGTGCTGTGTTGAAAAAGAATTTGAAGCTCTGGGAAGACTGCCTTCCACATGTTGAATTTGCTTATAACAGGGCAGTCCATTCTACAACAAACTCTTGTCCATTTGAAATTGTTTATGGGTTTAAACCACATACTCCCATGGATCTTTTGCCTTTACCATTACAGGAACAAGTTAACTTGGATGCCACGAAAAGATCGAATTTTATCAAGCGGTTACATGCGGAGACAAGAAAGAATATTGAGAAGAAATCAGCACAATATGCAAAGCAAGCAAACAAAGGTAAGAAGAAGGTTACATTTCAGCCAGGAGATCTTGTATGGTTGCATCTACGCAAGGATCGCTTTCCCCAACAGCGTAAGAGTAAGTTATCTCCTCGGGGTGATGGTCCGTTCAAGGTTCTCCAACAGATAAATGATAATGCTTACAAACTTGAACTGCCACCTGAATATTCCAATGTGAGTACCACATTCAATGTCAAAGACTTGCTTCCATTTGCTGGTAAGCCTGAGTCGAGGATGACTCCTTCTCAAGAGGGGGAGGCTAATGAGGACATTCCTAGCATTCACTCATCTCCAAATGAAACTACATTTGATATAGCTGGTCCAATTACAAGGAGTAGAGCTAAACAATTGGAGAAGGAAATTCATTCTCAGGTGAACGCTAACCTTATGTTTAATAATCAGTTTATGTTGAATGAGTCTATGCTTTTGACTTCTTGTTCCAATGTCCTTAGGAATGATGGAGTATATGAACCAGCATGGGATGAAGATGGATTCAAGCCTCTGGACATCTGAACCAAGAAGCCTATGGTGTGCATGAATAAAATGGTAGTTCATTACCTTTGCATGGTAATGCAACTAGAAGCTAGATGACTGACACATGGTACGAATTCCAAGCTTCACTGCAGACAGAATACAAAGAGTTAGACGGTGTTCTTTATGTGAATGGAAGCGTCTTCAAGTCTAACTTCCAACCCATCAAACGGCTCATTATTTGGACTTCCCAATAAAGAGTTATGCTCATTTTAGTAACTGCTGCCAGGAGCTGAAAAGACGCGCGAACCAGCCACGAACTCCACTAGTGCATGCGCATGCTGCCATTCACTCAAAGCTGAACGCCCCTATTTCTATATATATCTTGTACTAGACAATGAAAGGATGAATTTTTGATTGATTTCTATATATATCTTGTACTAGACAATGAAAGGACGAATTTTTGATTGACTGAATTTAGAATACACAAACTCGTAGAGTTTTGTTTATGCGTGAGTCTTGAGAGGCTTACAATACTTGTTCTTTCGATTCCTGAGGGAATTGTAGAACGCCGAACTACGGTTCACCCAGTTCGTGCCTTCACGTCTATAGGGCATGATTGCATGGGCTGTTTCGTCGGTACGTGGAAGGGTGATTGTCTCGGTAGTTCGTCGCGTGGACAGTCTCGCGGTGCACTGCCTCTTCACCAGGTCACGTAGCGACAAGTTATCAAGTTCGCGGATCCTACGAGAAGATCGGGCCGCACAACTTGCTACACGCGTTGCATAGGCGTGTGCATATCAGTGTATTATGTGGGGCCCAATAGGGGCGCATCCTAGGGTTGTGGGACGACCTCCACCACGTCCTGGTCATCCCCTACCCTCTAATATACCTCCATAGCCGCCACAAACAGATTGGGTTTTGTTTAGTTGTAAGTTTAGCCATTGCTACTTCCTTGTAGACGCGTGTGTCGGCGAGGCCACCCGTTCTACTCGTTTCAGAACCCCACCCTTGTGATTTCAGATTGGTATTCATCTCCATATTTGCAATTTAGTTGCTTGTTCTACTTGTTCTTGCTTGTTCTTCGATTGCTTGCAGGAACGGGTGCCCTAGTGGCTGGGTGACGTGCTCCACAAGATCACGGCAGCCATAGGAGGTGGTGTATCGGTTGCTAAGGTGCATCCTTGGAAAGGCTGTAGTCGAGCCGTGAACGTCGTCTCCTCCAATTGAATTATCCCCACGCCTCTCATCGAAAGATCGGGCACAAACCCTAGTGGGTTCACATCAGTGAACATACATCATGGCGTAGCATCAATTCATCAAATGTATCACATACAATCATTATAAAGAATTGTTTCACCTTTGAATCAAAAGTTGCTATTGTGGTTGTATCTGAGCTGGTGATGTCCTCATCATTTAGGTGTTGTTTTTAATTTGTTTGTGCAGTACTATGAATATGTTATATTTCTCATGCTCATACTTGCATTCATGGTGTCATTCTAATTACCACATCATTCATTCATTATAGAGAGTGACCGTTCGGAGAACGTGCCCATTGAGCCCGAACCCGAAGCCGAGTTCGAAGCCGTTTCGGATCCCAAAGAGGATCAAGGCAAGCCGCTATGCATACTTCTCCTATTTTTGCAATTAAATTTGTTATTATGTCTATATATGGGTTGCATGGGAAATATCTATGTATCTTGCATTGTTTAGCACCTATATTGTCAATTACCTTCCTTGCTTTACATACCCTTACCTTGTCACACGTTAGCTTGGGTTAAATTTACCTTTAATTTGCTAAATGCTTAGCCATGCTTAGAGTAGAAGGTTAGGGAATATTTTGGGAAGGTTGACTAGGTTAATCAACACCGTAATAGTTGGAGTCCTCTCTTTAAAATTGATGGTTCTATGAACATGATGATATGAAGTAGAGGCTTGACTTGAGCGGGGTGTAGGGTCACGAGAAAGGAGTCTCGGTGACATAGACCGCTTAAGTCATTTAAGGTTCGTCCGGTGATGCCGTTGGCTTGAGCACCATTTTCGTGCTACCACATATCCCCCAATGGGTGGATGAGCCAACTACCTCTTTGATCCTTTCACGTGGGGCACGGTCCAAGATGCGTGGTCATTAGGGCTTGGGAGGGGACCCTAGAGTGTCCATGATGGGCCTAGGTATCCCCCGCGCATGCTAGGGTGGATCCCATTTGATCGGGGCAACTAGGGAAAGGTTGACACGAGTACCCCCTTGTTCACTTTTGGCTGGGTGTGCAAGTCATATGGTCCTTATGTCGTGTGGGGAAAGAAGTACACCCGTGCAAGGTTAAACTCAATTCGAATTGCCACGCTCTCGGTTATGAGCAAGCTCAATGTCCAGTCAATTCATCAAAGGTTGATGTTGGTTATGGCTCAAATATTCACATGTTAATGCTCTATGTTTACATGATGTTGTCTATGCTTAAACTAAAATTTGATGTGGGTTTGGGCAAGATTTTAATAAAATATGCTAGCTGTCCATAGGGTACAAATGTCATGCTTATGCTCAAATTTAAGGATAGGAAAAGTTATGCTTTTGCAAAATAATACTTAACCTTAAAGCCTCATTCCTTGCTACCATCCAAATGCATTATCCTTGAGTATTATTTGCGTAAGTCTTGCGAGTACCTTTTTGTACTCACGGCTCTCTCGTTAACTAAGTTGCAGGTAATCCGGAGCCAATCTTTGGTCACTTTTACCCCGCCACTCCCGGTGCGAGTGATGAGTGATCTTGTGTGATGAATGTGCTTCAATGGCGCCTTTGGGAAATGGCATCGTTGCTTCTTTTAAGTTATCTATCCGCTGCGATTTAGTGTCTTTAGTTGCGAGTTTGAGCTTTGGAGAGATACAATTAAACTCACTCTATTCATGTTGTCATTTGAGGGGTCAAGACTTGTATTTTCGATCCCTTGCATTTTAATTTCAGATTTGACTTAAGTATGTGTTAAACTTGTAATAATTGTTGTTGCACTCATGTAATATTTAAAATTTGCTCTTGTGGTCCACTTGGAGATGTGAGACTTGTAAGGTATGTGTGCTCGATCGTGGGCTTGTTTTGGAGCACATGCCGGGATGACCGGGCTTGCTTTCCTTTTAAGTGAATTTTGCTTGGCTAACTGCGCTAAGAGGAGGGTTGGCACGTGTCATGCCGCGTGGCAAGCATGCGCTCGCCCTTATCTTAGTGGATTATTGTTGACGATCAAAATTGGCACAGAAGAAGGTTTGACAGGAAAACTGGTGGAACCGGATTCTGGAACCGGTGGAACCAATTTTTGGTTCCCTGTTGTCCGTCTGACAAGCCAAATCCGGTGGCACCGGATTTGGAAACTGGTGGAACCAGTTTTCCCCGATCGTAGTAGGATTGGACTCTTTTGAGGTTTTATCCAATCAATCAAACACAAAATACCTTTACTTTTTGTCATCTTCAAACCATAGCTTTTCCAACCCTAATTGCTATTCGTACTTCGTCACTACGGCATTGACGGCGTTCTGAGTGGCCTACCGACCTCAGAGCAACCCTAGGCGCGCCTGCCCAGACGGGGTCTCTCCCGGGCCGGCGTTCGTAGACTTACACAGCAAACCCTAGGAAACCGGTGGAACCGAAATCTCAAACCGGTGGAACCGGTTTTGCTGGGCGTGCTGTTGGTGATCGATCCGTTGCGGATCCACGCGAGCTAGCGCAACTCTGTGTGTTGACTGTAAAAGACGTCAACACATTTTTGGCGACTCTGCTAGGGAATTTGGAGATCTTGGTTTCTATAACTGATCTATCAAACCCTAGCTAGATGGGATCTACTACAGATTTGGACAAGGACAACATCATTGTGCCCTCCGTGGAGGATATCGGTGATGAGGAGCGTCAGAGGTTTGAAGCAGCCCAAGAGTTCTTCAAGAATCAACTCCTCATGGGGCTGAAGAAGGATCGCCATGACAAGGTGGTAAGAACTCACAAATTCATGATGCCGACGTTCACTTTGAAGGACAAGAAGGTGGAAGAACTGCCTCCGGTAACTGTACACCCACCCGAACCTTCTGTTTCTAAACCTGATGATAAGCTTGGTGCTGTGCTTTTACATACCGACGAAGTAGTAAGCACTCTTATGGACAAAATAGATAGAATTGAAAAAGATAGGTTGGTAGAATCATCTTATTATGCACATAATATACCACCTATGCAACATGAGAATACGCATGCGAGTGTGTCGGCTACACTAGGGAAAACACCTGAAAATCCACTATATGGTATGCCAGCTAATTTTTATCCAGGGCAAACACTAATGCAAGAATATGTTTCGCCAGCCTCGGCGAAACCGGTGGCACCGGTTCTAGAAGCCGGTGGAACCGGTTTTGTCACACAAGTTGTGCAGCAGTCAGTATCACCCGCTACAGCTTCTCTTTCGGTAGTCCCTAACCGAAATACAGTGGTGGCTAATCGCTCTGCTTACATTGAAACACATGCATATACATCACCCCCTATACCTAATCAAAACATTAATTCTAGTGGGATTTCCAATGATGTATATGATCAATATTTGCGGCAAGGTTCTAATCGCATGCCTCATGTTGTTCAAGCTCAAAGTACAGCCACAGGGCAATCTAATCTAGCTCATTCAAATTTATATGCTGAATTCTTTAAATTAAAGGACGAGTTAGCTAGTATGATGCAGGATAAGCTCGGCATTGATGTGGGTAATTCTAGATTATATCAAAAACCATATTCTGCTGATTTTGATGTTGTTCCTTATCCTAATAATTGGCGTGTTCCTGATTTTGTGAAATTTAATGGTGATGATAGTAAGACCACTTGGAAACACATTAGCCAATATATTGCTCAACTAGGAGAGGCTAGTTCTAGTGATGCTTTGAAAGTTCGCTTATTTTCATTATCTTTGACTGGAACTGCTTTTTCTTGGTTTTCTTCATTAACTCTGGTTCAATTCATTCATGGAATCAATTAGAGAAAAAATTTCATGATCACTTTTATAGTGGGAGTACTCAATTAAAATTGACAGATTTAACATTGGTTAAGCAACAAAGAGATGAATCTGTTTTAGATTACTTTAAACGGTTCAAAGAAACTAGAAACCGATGCTTTAATTTGTCACTTTCTGAAAGGGATCTTGCTGATGTTGCTTTTAATGGTTTGAGATCCTTTATTAAAGAAAAGATAGAAGGCTTAGATCATTTTTTGGTTAATCAAGTACAAGTAAGAGCTTTGGCTACTGAAAACCAAATAAAATGTTGAGGCCATAATACCAGGGTACCCGACCACGAGGATTACCGACTACCGACTCCAAGACTACCAAGACTCCGAACAAGACACGATGGCCTGATCGCAGAAGGGAAGCCCGAAGACAGTTCGAGTCCTACTAGGTTTAGGTCTATTTTGTCTTGTAAGGCACGTCTCCCTGGATATAAATAGCGGGGGTCCTGTGCGTAGAGGGTATGTTCCATTGATTTGTAGCTTTAGACAAACCACCCGAGGGTACTTGTTACGCATTGTAATCTGTACTCGACGAAATAATACAAGCAGCAACTGGACGTAGGGTTATTACTCGATCTCGAGGGCCCGAACCAGTATAAAAATCCCGTGTCTTTCTGTCCATCACCGTGATCAATCTTCGCACGAAGCGGGGTGTCTGCCGGACAAATATCTGACGAGTACAACCTCGACAGAGGCGCGCCAGGTAGGGGCCCTTGCGTGAAGAAAGATCATGCCGATCGTCAACGGAGTCTGGATTGCCGACGCGTCGAGTTCCTCGATGCCCTACATGCCCAGTTCCGTCAAGTCGGAAGCGATCGGGAGTTCTGCTTCCGCTTCCGATCTCTACGCTCACCGCCATCTAGTGCCTGCACGGGAGATCCGCTTCAGAGATCTCGTGTTCGAGCACCAAGGCGACTACGAGCTCAAGTTGACAGGGATCCACGATCCCGATCTCACATGCGCCGGTCGGGAAGTTTTCGCCACCTTCACGGAGCCAACTCCTGAAGACATTGCAGATCGCACTGCGCAGTTGGATCTCGACTACAGTGGATCTAGCAATGGGTCAGAACCATCTGAAGACCGCCGCATCCATGTGTTGAACGCAAACGGGACAGAGGCCGTCGCCGAGTCGTCTAGCTCGCGTCGACCCGTGCCTCCTCCACGTTTGAGCAACGCACCGACACTTCAAACGGCTAAAACCCGTACACAGCAGGTTGCATCCTCGTTGGCTCCCCGAGATCTCAACAACGATTTCCGGGCCGTCGAACAGGACAATCTGCAGATCCGAACCCTCTTGGAAACCATGGAAGCAATGGCCGAAGGGACTCCGATGGCCACCATAGCCAAGAAGGCTCGGGAAGCAGCAGACAAGGCCAAAGAGCGCATCGAAGCCGCCGCTGCCGCACCACCAGCTCCGTCAAACAGACCACGCGAGCCACAGCCGGTTCGGTCCCGATCTGTCAACGGACGACCATACTATCGCCCACACGAGGGGCGCGACATGAGGCCACAACTCGAGCGCAATCGTCGCACTCGCGACGCTCGGGAAACTCTCAATTACAATCGAGATTACCGAGCACGTGAGGGTTACTATCGGTCCCATCAAGATTCACCGCCACGTGACTCCCGACCAGGCATGGGGGGATGCCTTGCGTACTCCCCAGCCCTGCGCAAGGTCAGGTGGCCCGAAAAGTTTCGTCCCACTAGCATCGAGAAGTATGACGGAACAACCAACCCTCGCGAGTGGATTCAGATCTACTCCACGATCATCGATGCCACCGGGGGTGACGACTACGTCAAAGCCAACTACTTGCCGACTGCTCTGCAGGGATCAGCCCGTACGTGGCTCATGAACCTGCCCGAAGCAAGCATCAAGTCATGGACTCATCTCCGGGAGACGTTTGAAGCCAATTTCCAAGGCACCTATAAACGCCCCGGACATGAGGGAGATCTGCTCAACTGTGTGCAGAAGCCTGGAGAATCCCTCCGGGACTACATCCGCAGGTTCAGCGACACCCGTAACACCATCCCCGACATGGTGGATGATCGGGTGATTGTGGCCTTCAATCAAGGTTGCAAAGACGAGCGAACGGCGGAGGAACTTGCCAAGAAGAACCCGAAGACGGTGGCAGAACTGTACGGGATCCTGGAAGAGACCGCCAAGATGGCGGACGCCCGAGCACGGGTTCACGGGAAGCCCGAACAAAGCCATCCAGCCGGGGAGGGCAAGAAGAAAAATAAACACAAGAATAAGAAGCGCAAGACCGAGGGTGACGAAGTCATGGCCGTCGACAACAAGCCCCCATACAGGCGTCAAGGCAAACCGGAGAACCTCCCGATGTACTGCCCGATTCACCGATCCACGAAGCATCACTTCGTGGACTGCACGGTGTACAAGAAGCAGAGGCAGGAGGAGGAGAGCCAGAAGCAAGGGGCTCCACGCGACCAGGCAGCTCACAACCCTCGCGCGGCAAATTATATGGATTGTGATGATGATCTAGATCTCCCCGAAGATCTAGAGGTCGCTACAATTTTCGGTGGCTGTTCAACCCGAACCTCCAAATCCCAGCTCAAGATGGTCGAGAGGCAGATAAACAGCGCCGAGCCCTGCAAGCAACTCTTGAGGTGGTCAGATATCCCGATCACGTTCGATCAAAGGGACCACCCCGAGACGCTTTACGACGGGCCGTTACTCCCACTGTGCATCAAGCCATGGATCGGGCCCCGCAAGATCGGGCGAACCCTGATCGACAGTGGAAGCGCCCTCAACCTCCTGTTTGTCAATGCTTTTGACGAACTTGGGATCCCAAGAAGGTCTTTGTCTCCCGTGGAGAAGCCTTTCTATGGGGTCATACCCGGCATTCAAGCCTTTCCCTTGGGGAGGATCGATCTGCAGGTAACCCTCGTAGAGGGCAAAAACATCCGATCAGAGTTCCTCACCTTTGAGGTGGCTGACATCACGTCGGCCTACAACTGCATTTTGGGCCGACCGTTCCTGAAGAAATTCATGGCGGTCGCTCACTTTGCGTATTCCATGATCAAGGTCCCGGGGCCGTTGGGTCCGATCACCGTCAGCGGCGATCGCAGAGGCGCGGTCCAGTGCGACATGAAGACCCTGGACATGATCAAGGGTGACGAGCAGGAACCAGCCAAGGCTGCCGAGCCTGCCAAGAAAAAGACAAGAAGCCAGCCCAAGGCTGCCGCCAAGGGCGCATTGGCTGAAACTTCCCGAGCAGCTGAGAACCGACCAAGGGCCAAGGGGAAAGAGGTACCCGAACAGGAGCTCGTCGGGGGACAAGGAGCTGACAACCGTGCCGCTGAAGGGCAGACTGTGGTGGACCAGACCCCACTCAGGGGGACGCCGCCACAAGCAGCCGGCGAGTCGCCGGCCAACGCCTCACCAGTCGAGCCACCTGCCAGACGCACCGAGCCGGGCACGAAGGCAGTAATCCTTGATGAGGCAGACCCGACCAAGACCACCCAGGTGGGCCTTGGCCTGGGTGACAAATAGGAACTCGAGCTCATTGCCTTCCTCCGGGCAAATGCAGATGTGTTCGCTTGGGAACCATCTGACATGCCCGGGATCCCCAGGGAGGTAATCGAGCACAAGCTTGGCATACGAGCTGGCGTCCGACCAGTCAAGCAAAAGCAAAGGAGATATACCCCGGAGAAGCGAGACGCCATTAACGAAGAAATCAACCGACTACTCAAAGCCGGCTTCGTTCGAGAGGTCCCTTTCCTGGAGTGGCTGGCGAACCCAGTCATGGTCAAGAAACCCAACGGAACGTGGAGGATGTGCGTGGACTACACAGATCTGAATAAAGCTTGCCCGAAGGATGAGTACCCATTACCTAGGATAGATCAAATTGTAGATTCAACCTCTGGATGCGAATTGCTTTGTTTTCTAGATGCCTATTCGGGGTATCACCAAATCAGCATGTGCATTGATGATGAGGAGAAAACTGCATTTGTAACTCCCTTCGGTGTTTATTGCTATATAAAGATGCCTTTGGTCTGAAAAACGCAGGTTGCACTTATCAAAAATGTGTTCACATTGTTCTTGAAGGCCAAATCGGCCGTAATGTGGAGGCATACATAGATGACATTGTTGTGAAGAGTAAGTTAAAAGGCGATCTAATCGCTGATTTAACCGAAACATTCAACAACTTGCGTAAAAACAGGATGATGCTCAACCCCGCCAAATGCACCTTTGGTGTGTCATCGGGTAAGCTCCTCGGTTACCTTGTTTCCCAACGAGGTATAGAGGCAAATCCGCACAAGATCAAGGCACTCGACGACATGAAGTCTCCACGCAGCCGCCACGAAGTCCAGAAGTTGGCAGGAATGATGGCGTCCCTAAGTCGATTCGTGTCCAAGTCAGGCGAACGAGGTATGCCATTTTACAAATTGCTACGTAAAACTGATCGTTTTGAGTGGTCGGCAGAAGCAGAAGAGGCGTTCCAGGCGTTCAAACAGTACCTACGGAAAATGCCCGTGCTGGTCCCGCCAAAGCCACAAGAAGAGATGCTGTTGTACGTAGCAGCGACACCAACTGTTGTCAGCACTGTTTTGGTGGTCGAAAGACCAACAGAAAAGTCTACAACACAACATCCCGTTTACTTCGTAAGCGAGGTGCTACATGATGCCAAAACGAGGTACCCTCAGATTCAAAAATTATTATATGCTGTACTAATGACTTCCAGGAAGCTCAAGCATTATTTTCTGAGCCACAAGATCAAGGTTGTGTCAACTTACCCCCTAGGCAACATTTTACATAATCGAGATGCCGTGGGAAGGATCGCACAATGGTCTGTGGAACTGGGGGCTTACGACGTTGAATTCATGCCCAGAACTGCCATCAAATCGCAGGCTCTGGCAGACTTCATCGCAGAATGGACTAAACCCGAACCTGAAGAAGCTGCCCAAAATCCCGAACACTGGACAATGTTCTATGACGGAGCATTTTGCAGAGCAGGCGCGGGGGCTGGGGTGGTCCTGATTTCACCACACAATGACGTCATTAGGTACGCTTTACAAATCAATTTTGTTGATCCAACTCCTACTAACAATGTTGCCGAGTATGAAGGACTGTTGACAGGTCTCCGCATAGCTGCATCTCTTGGTGTCAGAAGGCTGCTCGTGAAAGGGGATTCCGAGTTAGCTGCAAAGCAAGTCATGAAAGAGTACAGTGCGCGGAACGAGGTCATGGCCAAATACTTGGAAGCATATAGGCGGATGGAGAGCAAATTTGATGGGCTTGAAGTACAGCACGTGAAGAGAGAATTTAATGGCGACGCAGATAAGCTAGCAAAGGCAGCTGCAGAGCGCACACGGCTCCCAGGTAACGTGTTACTTGAAGTTCTTACTAAACCATCTGTGTCGGTTTCATTACCGAACCTGAAAACTGAACCCGCCAAGGGACCAGTTTCTACAACCAACGAATCCGTCAAGGAGTCTATGTTGGTCGGTACGGCCCGAGCTGCCGCTCTAGTTGGAAACGAGGAGAACTGGATGGATCCAATCCGATACCTCACAAACCAAGCTATTCCGGACGATGATGCAACATTGGAGAAAATCCATCGTAAAGCCAAGAACTATCAATTGGTTGACGGGCGATTATACAAGCTAACCCGCAATGGAATGCTCCTCAAATGCATCACACGGACCGAGGGCATTAGTTTGCTCCATGACATTCACGGAGGAATCTGTGGATCACATGCTTCTCTCCGATATCTAACAGGGAAAGCATTCCGACAGAGCTTCTACTGGCCTACAGCTCTTCAAGACGCAAGCGATTTAGTGAAAAAGTGTGAGGCATGTCAATTCTTCGCACGAAAACAGACTAAACCTGTGCAAGCTTTAAATACTATACCCTTGTCATGGCCCTTTGCCACGTGGGGTATAGACATCCTCGGGCCCTTTCCAAGGGCTGTCGGGGGATACAGATTTCTGTTTGTTGGCATTGACACGTTTACAAAATGGGTTGAAGCCGAGCCTGTTCAGAAAATTACTAAAGAGGCCGCTGTCAAATTCCTACGGAGTATTGTCGTACGATTCGGTGTCCCGAACAGGATAATCTCCGATAATGGAACGCAGTTTAAAAGTAAAAAGTTTTACGATTTTTGCTACGACCACGGGATCAAGCATGATCGGTCATCGGTAAACCACCCGAAGACAAACGGGCAAGTAGAACGTGCCAATGGCATCGTGCTCCAGGGCATCAAGAAGATGATTTTTAACAGATTGCAAGCTTACGACAAGCGCTGGATTCATGAAGTCCCGACAGTACTCTGGTCAATGAGGACCACTATGAATCGGGCAACAGGCGAAACACCTTTCTTCTTGGTATATGGAGCAGAGGCGATTCTACCATCCGACATCCGACTACAAGCCCCTCGCGTGGCAATGTTTTCAGAAACTGAAGAGCCTGATAGACGTACTGATGAGCTAATCCTCCTGGAGGAGGCTCGCGACGCAGCTGCTTTTAGAGTAGCTCAATATCAGCAAAAATTGCGACAGTACTACGATGCTAATGTTCGACAACGAAGCCTATGCATTGGGGACATGGTGCTCAAACTGGATCAACGCACCAAGGACAAAAATAAATTGTCCTCTCCATGGCAAGGACCGTACATTGTAGTAGATATCGCCCGACCAGGAGCCTACAGGATCGCAGAGATAGATGGGGACGTACTGCCAAACACGTGGAATATGGATCAACTACGCAGGTTCTACGCCTAAACAATGAAGATCGTGCACAGTTCTAGACCAACCATCAGGTTTGGCAGGTATAAACCGTCGTCTGCGTCGCCTACAGCGCCAACAACAAAAAAAGATAAGTTCTATATACCCTACTCACCCTCGCTTTTATGCTCGGGGGCTGGGTTTTCTATTTTTCTATTCTGTTTCTACTCTTTGTTATCATATTGCATACACTAACAAAGAGCCGGGGACTACCATGCTGAAAGTTTTCTTTTCAGACCTATTCTATGCATCCCGAGCTATACGCTCGGGGGCTCCCCATTTGATCGGGAAGTTTCTTGCAGTTTGTACTTCTAGACTCTTTTTCAGCATGCCAGCATGACTGTAAAAGAGCCCGGGGGCTACTAACGGTACTACTACCATGCAAGAAATGAACTTTTTAATTCAAGAAAGCTAGGCAACGCTAAAATTACCGAACACCATGACTACAAGGAATTACACAGTTCAGAAGGCCGCCCGTGTCTCAGCAACTAAACAATTCCAAAATAGCTTATGGTAACGGGACTTTTTGGCTATGACAAAGCTATCAGTTAAAAAGATCCACGAAAATACCGATCAGCTCTAAGATTTACGCAAAAACATGCAAGCATATGTTTAGCAAAATGTAACCGCATTCTAAACTGTTAAAGTTTTGCCCTATTACAGGAATTCTGCACAGTGTTCAGGGTGATTCTTCCGAATCACTCAGATGGAGACCAAGTTTTCTGACAAATGGTTCCACCAGTGGGGTAAGACTATCAAACAATTCCTCAGCTTCTGACGCCGAGCACTTGAAGCCTTTGGAGAGCAGAGCAACGTCCAGATCAGGGAGATGGCTCTTCAAAGCCCCGATGGTGTGAGTTGCGGCAACGCAGGCACCTTCCATCAGCCTGGACTCCAAGGACGAACTGCGCTTTTCTGATGCTTCAAGACGCGCGGTCAGGTCAGCCAGTCTTCCTTCCAGATCCGAGTTTTTCTCTTTGAGCACCTCAATGCTCTTGGAGTCAGCTACAGGGTCAAAGGCAGCGTGTGAACAAAAGTTTGAGGATAAAAAATGAATATGCAAGGCATAAGGTTTAAAGCCTGTACCTTCTTTCTCGGACTGGAGAACAGTCACCTGGGCTCCCAGTCTGATCACAGACGCTTCAGCAGCAGAGGCACGGGCGTCTAGCGAACGCCATTGCTCCGAAAGCGCGCTAATGATCGGGCTCAGGGGCATCGGGATGGGTCCCACAATCTCGGCAGTCCTCTTTGAGCTGTCAGGTTGTGCTCTCGGGTCTGGCTCGGGAGTTTTCTCTCTGGCAGATGGCCTGACAGGAGGAGAAGCTGTGGGATCGGGGTGCCTGAATTCCCGAACAATCAAATACAGTGAAAACAATATTGAAGAAGAATGTTCATACATAGTCAAAGATTGTCAAAGTTCTTACTCGGCCGTCGGGAGGTTAACCTTAAATCTCTTGGCACCAGGAATAAGCTTTGATGATTGCCTGGTCGGACGATTTTCCTGTCGAGAAATCTCCCGATCATGTTTAGCTTTGGTTATGCGATCAAAAGCTGCGAATAAACGCCCGAATACGATCATGCTTGATACCTGGGCAACAGGACGAGGCTGATCACGAATGGGCTGCAGATTAGCGGGCCCAGGCAATCCAAAGGCTCCCGAATCAAGAACAATCCGCTCCACACTACGAGAGCGTTTCCGGGTTCGGGGGATATTTGCCTGGGGGCTGCTCGGGACCTCTTTTTCCAAGCCAGGTGATGATTCAGGTTGTTCGTTGGTCGGGGTCCTGGTGCCTGGATCAACGGGCTGATCCCCCTCCTCTTCGACATTGATGGCACCGCTCTGGGCGGGGGCATCAACAATAGCTGGGGCCTGGTCGGGAAAAAAGAGGTGTATCATATCACTATTAAACAAGAAAGAGCTTTTTCTGAGTAACAGTTTACCTCTGGAGGAGGGTTGTCAGCGCTGTAGGGTGCTGGGACGTTTTCCCAATCCGGGAGAGCAGCCCCGAACATCTTCTTCAGGCGTGCAGCCACTTCTGATTCTGGGACAACTGTTAGTTAAGAGTCATGAATTCAAATGACCGAACAAACTCGGGAAAAACAATCGAACAGAAAAACAAATGCTCACCATCGGGTTTCATTCTGTTCGGGTCCTTGTAGCCTGTAAATGTCCAAGCATAGCGGTCGCGATTCATAAGTGGGATAAATCTCCATCTAATGAAGATTTCCGCTACATGAACTGCCGTCAGACCCGCATCACGGAGTTCCAAGATCCGATCAATATGCTTCTGCATCTCCGGGGTAATTCTTGGCAGAGCTTTGACCGAATCCTTGAGATGGGGCATCAGATACTTCCCTTTTGCCAGTGAGGCTTGGGGAAGGGTGATATAAAACCAGTGACGTTCGTATCCTTTCCAGCAATCTTTAACTGGGAAGGGGATGTACATCTCCCGATTTCTCAAGGAAAACCCGATGGACCCGAGCATCATTTGGTTCTTGTAATATGAAGGACTGTAAAAATATCTCCACAGCAACAGCGAAGGCTTAATCCCTAACCAGGCTTCGCACAGAAAGGCAAAGACGCTAAGCATTGTCAAAGCGCCGGGCTTAAGGTGCACAAGCTCTATCTGGTAGTGCTCGCAGACGCTGTGGAAGAAATCAGATGGAAAAACCCCGAATCCACAGTAGAAGAACTCCAAGAACACCACCATCTCGAGAGTGTCGGGGGTTGGATACGTCTGACCTTTGGCATGACGACGAGGGAAAAGTTCGGTGCTAGGGAGCAATCCAAGGTCCTCCAGCTTCTGCAGGTGTTTGACCGTCGTGGTTGATGTGTACCAATACTCATCCGCGGTGGGGATCGTATTCCCGCTACGGAGTTCGCGTCCGGCCGCGGCGCTGCTCTGGTTCTCTGTAGACTCAGTACCAGAGGATGATTGGTGCGTGGATGCCATGGCGACTGGAGGCTAGCAAGGTTGAAGGAGCAGGTGGACGGGGAAAGAAAACGGATGAAAATGGCGAATGTTTTGCGGATGCGAGCAAGGAAGACGAAAGCCCAAATAGATCTCAAGCGGCCGCGCTTGGGGGCTTTATGGTTCTGCAAGGGAGCGCGAACCCCGAAAAACCTGCCCTTGAGCCGCGCAATCCGCAGTGACTGTTGGGTCAAAAAGATTCTTTCCTTTTTCTGCGGTACGCGTCGTTTTGAAAAACGTGCAGGTCAAATTCAATGCATTTAGGATTGTTGGCTTACAAGGGAAGCTATCAGTTTTAAATGACCGAACATTTGAAACGATGAAATGCCCTGATCATGTTTGACCAGGGTCAAATTTCCCGAACACGCTGAAGAAAGTTACTTGGTTTGATTAGAGAGACTTGTGTTCGGGATTTTATTTCTAAACGTACAGTTTCATAATCAGATTAACGTAAATAAAAATTCCAAAGCATTTAGGATTTTTCAGGTTACATCCATCAAGTGAAATTTCTTCATTAAATCCAAAAGAAGGAACATTTCACAATGGATTGATAACTATCCTGAAACCAAAATACTAAAGCGCCCTGATCTTGGGTTGATGATTGATAACCAAACTGATCAGGGCGACGATGGTGTGCTTGCCGGTGGATCATCATCTGTCGCGTTTTCTTCTTCAGAGTCGCTGACGAGATCCACGAGCGCTCCGTCTCCAGGAATCCCGATCAGGTCGCGGTTCAAGGAGACGAAGAGGCGCCGGGCGAATTCCTCGTCGCCGCTGGTGTCCACCGGAGCAGAAGACGAAGATGCACCTGCGTGCGCCGCCTCTGGCCTCAGCCGGACTCCGCCCCCTCCTTGTGCTGGCTCGTCGTCGGAGGAGAGGGAGATAGGAGATGCCGGGGCTGGGGAGGAAGACGCAGGGCGTTTCCCGGCGGCAATGCTCGACGGAGCAGCCTCGGGAGATGGCGGCGCTACCACCGGAGCCTCCTCCTCTGGTGGCTCGACCTCGACTCCCTCATCCCCGTACCAGGGGAGAGCCAGGAGCGGAGCCTGAGGAGGAGCGGTAGGTGATGTCGTCGCCGGCGAGTCCTCCGGCTTGTCGGGCGGTTGCTCGCCGGAGCTGCGAGGGGAGTCTCCAAAGAGGAGGCGAGGAAGCTTAAACTTGCTGCTAAGCTTTTTCTTTCCCATGGCGAGTGGAGGAAGAAGGCTTATGATGGAAGGTTCAAGTACATGTCAATCCAGGAGATCCGATATTTAAAGACTCAGGGGTGCGACGCTTCGCGCGAGAATCGAGGAGCTAGAGCAGAGCCGTATCGCGTGCGCTGCTAAAATCCCGGGAGACGTGCGGAGTGGGTTTTTAAATGCCCTGGGCAGCAGTTACATCACTCCTGGGGCGTTCCATTTTCCAAGACGGAACAGTTCTATTTTATTATTATGGCTGATATTTTTCTTTGACCTTATCATTCAGATGCAGGTTTCTACATTCAAGAGTTCGGGAACTTTTCTGGCTCTCATACAAAAGTGATTGATGAGGTATTAACATATCCAAAAATCACCCGAAGAGCAAAAAGACCCGAAGGCTATTGAACAATCAACCTTTTCTGAACAAGATAAGCTCGGGGGCTACTGTTGAGGCCATAATACCAGGGTACCCGACCACGAGGATTGCCGACTACCGACTCCAAGACGACCAAGACTCCGAACAAGACACGATGGCCTGATCGCAGAAGGAAAGCCCGAAGACAGTTAGAGTCCTACTAGGTTTAGGTCTGTTTTGTCTTGTAAGGCACGTCTCCCTGGATATAAATAGCGGGGGTCCTGTGCGTAGAGGGTATGTTCCATTGATTTGTAGCTTTAGACAAACCACCCGAGGGTACTTGTTACGCATTGTAATCTGTACTCGACGAAATAATACAAGCAGCAACTGGACGTAGGGTTATTACTCGATCTCGAGGGCCCGAACCAGTATAAAAATCCCGTGTCTTTCTGTCCATCACCGTGAT
>CM014277.1:38091491-38110186 GCA_004135705.1 Alloteropsis semialata
AACTTTGCAAATCATGTAAGTTGCTCATGGGTTAGAGTGCATGGCACAAGCAACTCACCATATGCTAATTACACTAGATATTGCATGAGATACCACATGAAAGCAAGAGACATGAAAGGTAGCATATGCAAATCTAGCAAGGTAAATAGGCAAAAAATTTGAATTGCATTACCATTACCTTATTTACCTTAGTGTGGGGGATTTGGGCAAATGATGTCCAATCTTGCAAACTTGGCTACTTGATGTGATCTTTTTCTTCTTCTTGTGAGCCAAGCCTCCAAATCCCTCGAAGCCAATCTTGGGCTTTAAGTATCCTTTGAAACCCAAACCTTTTGGGGCCCCTTCATGTTGGTGATGACCTCCTTGGGGACCCAAATGGGTCGGTTCCATCCCCATTCCTTCATCTTGGGCTTCCCAACTGTACTAGCAACAACCTTGTCATTAGCATTCTTTTTAAGGACATAGGTGTTGGCTTTTACCTTGTTCTTGCGGTTGGGTTTGGTGTAGATGAGAGAGCTCTTGATGGTGGTTTTGGCCTTGTTCTTCTCACTCTTGGGCATTGCCTTGACAATTGGGCATTGATAGAACTTGTGGCCCTCTTCATAGCACTTGAAACAAGTCACGGTTGCTCCCTTCTTAAGCTTGTTCACCATGTCATCACGGTTATCTTGAGAAGGTTGGACATTGCTCCCAATGCTCTTGCCCTTTAAGTTTGCCAAGCTTTGCCTAAGACTCTCCATTTCTTGCTTGAACTCTTCATTCTCCTTGGCAATGAGATCATCTAGTGTTTCTATAACAATTTTCTCAAAGTATTTCTCATTGCAAGGGGGTGAGCAAGATTCATCAATTAAATCAATGCAAGAAGTAGAGGCATCAACCTTGGAGATAGAAATATTACAATAAATAGATTGCTCCAAGTTCAACAAAGAGTCCTTAGATTGATTGTTAAGGCTCTCAATTTTGAGTTCTTCATGCTCCTTGCTAAGCAACTGGAATTTGCCTAATAAATTATCAAAATTTGAAGCAAGGAGCGCATTAAGATCATTGAGAGCCTTATTATCTTTAGTTAATTTCTTAAAGCCTTTTTGTTATTCATGAATCAAGGTGAGAAGCTTAGCGGGGATTCTTCATTGGAATCGGAATCGGAGTCATCACTTACATCGCTTTCCATACCTTTGGCCATGAGGCATAAGTGTAATGAGGGAGAGGAGCTCTTGTTGTTGAGAGTATCATCACTCACCCATTCTCCGAATGTGGTGAAGGCTTTGTGTGTCACACCCGGTTCCAAGGACCAACCGGATGTCTCCCATATGTATGCCAAGATCAATTATTCATACATAGGGTGACTTCATCAACGTACCATTACAGTGGTAAATAAATAACGATAGAATTTAATAAAAAAGGACCCATGGGTCTAAAATAAAAAGGGCGCATGAAGACGTCCAGCGCGAGCGAGTCTTCCATTATTCCACAGGCAATCGTCCGAAGGATCGCCAGCCTAGTACGGAGCATCTGGGTCAAAGACGTCATTCTCCTGGTACTCCACGTCTCCTCCATCTGACGCAGGCACCGAGTGGGGAAATAGCGGGGGTTGAAAGGGAAACGGTAAGTACATCGGCATGTACTTTGCAAGTGGGTAATATATGCATGACATGGGGCTATGAACAAGGAAGGCCACAACAGGTTTGGACACACACTTAAGCCAACTTCCTAGACATGACAAAGCATCCTATTTACTATGTGTGATTCCCTCCAACACCATGACCATCACAACATCGGATTCCATCCGAACCGCTGAGACCCAACACCAGATTCCATCTGGTACCAAACCACACCACGATCCAACCAATCATCCCAAAGCCTCACTAATCATAAAGAAGTCCAAGCCGCTCGTGACCGTGAGCACGGCTGATATATCAGGTTTACACTCAGCAGAGGTTGCACACTTTCCCCACGACGTGTTCCCCATTCGCATCCCACTTCTGAAGTGTTCAGCCAAGGTTGCACTACAAGGCCTTTCAGAAGTCGTTGATTCCCACCAGTAAACACCCACTGAGGTTTCGCCCGCCCAGGTCGGCGACCCCGGATGCCCCCTTTTGTGCCATTTAACCGATCGACAATGTCACCAGTGGGACAACTACTTACTCGACCAGGTCCATACCATGCAAAGACCTCATGGTTGCGCGGTTAAGCCAGGTTACTTGTCCATGAAACGGTCCTTCCAATCCAAGCAGGTACTATCACACCCCCAAACCACCAATATTCCCACCACCATACATGCCTCCTGCTCAGATTTCCCTATCCACCATGTTTCTACAAAAGTTACCAGCCCAGTTGCAGATATTTCCATTAGTCAAGATTATTATTAACCACCCAGCCCAACCATGACTGCAAGGCTAAGCATACACCTACCCAAGACACAACTCGACTGGCTTCAAGGAAGGTAAAAGGAATAACTAGTAAACCTTAACATGGGATTCAAATTTAGACAACTTGCAAGAAAAGTAAACTACTCTAATTAAAGTAAACAAATGGGGTAAACATGAGCAAGGAACTTGCCTTCAACCGCTGGGTCTTGGTCAACGATCTCAAACTCTTGCTCTTGAAAGTTGGCGAACTGCTCACCGTCTACTTGCGCAATCAACCTGGAAAGAAACACACAAATAAATAAATAAAACAGTACACAAATATTCTCAAAGTGCTGAATAAAACACCCTAATGCATACTACTCAACGCAACAGACGAGCGAGCGCAAGAATCAATTAAATCGGATCTATGGTTGAAAAGATATGAGCTTTCTAGCGAAAGGTATATACTTAATCGTAAAGGGAATGGAATTAATTAGAGGATGAACAGTAGGGTGTACTGTGCAGAACAGTGAGATCAAAATAATTAGGAGATTATGATCTATTGTGTCTACGTACAAGAGCTAGGTCTGAACCAAGATTAATAGGGGTTTTGAGGTCTAGAATGCATGTTTTTGTATGACACAGGAATAAAGCGCTGCAATTAAACACAAGAGCAGGGGCTGTAATGCGAAAAGGAAAATGGCTGTCGTAGGTGCTGATATATGGTGATCTACTGTTCTGTGGGCAGGGTCTACGAGTTTATGGACCAACGAGATTTGAACTGCGGTCCACGGTGAACCATGTTTACACGAAGGGGTATAAGATGCATCTGATCTGGACCATTGATCTGGGATCTAAGGGTCACCAGTTCATCTTCTACCTTCAGAACATAAATGTCAAGAGAAGCTCACGGTGACGCCATAGGAGGCGCTCCTGTGCATGGCTGGGGCATCACCGTACCACTACAGGATGGCCTACGATGCACGGTATTCAAAGGAGAATAGCAAAACGGAAAGCTTATGGCGAGGGGATCTCACCTTGGGTGATTCGGAGAGCAATGGAGAGACAGTTAGGGCTTGGGAGTTTGAAACACAGAATTTAGGGCTTCTGTTCCTGGGGCAGAATGGCGATGACGGGCGGCGGCGTTCCTTCCAAACGGTCCTGCGGTGTAGGCAAATCGCAGCAGAAATGAGTGAGAGAAGGGTGAGGCATCCATGTGATGAATGAACGTGGACAGAAACTCACGAGGTGAACTAACGGTTCTGTCCCCAGCGATACTCGACGGCGACTGGTACTGCAGGTTTCCCCCTCGCGTCCTGCGTGATCACGGCGAGTGTCACAACAGCTTGGAAGGCGGCACATGGGGTAAACAGAACAGCGGCGGCGGCGGCGACTTACCCCACTGGACAAGAAGAGGAAAGGAGCGTCGGCTGAGGCGATGGAAGGTGGTTCGTGTGGATGCATAGGGCACGACCTAGCCGTGGGGTGCTTTTATAGAGCAGAGTGCAACGGTTTGGCGGCGCGTTGAGTTAATCCCCACGTAGCGGCGAGAACGGCGAGACGCGTCCGGCTGTTTCGCGGAGCAGGTGCAGAACGGCACGGCTTGGCGTAGGGTTGGATAGCGACGTCGGCAGGTCTTCCAGAAGCTAGGCTCGGCCCATTAGTTGAGCAGGACGGGTTAGACAAGGAAGAACTAAGGGAGAAGGGTACAGAACGAGAGAGAGATTGAGCATAAATGGCCTAAGCCCAACAAGATGATTCTACGACCACACAAAGCAAACATAAAAGCCTACTGCAACTATTCAGCATGAATGCATCAAACAAATGCTATAGGATTAACTTTAGAAAATTAGGGTGGCACAAACCTACCCCCCTTACAATGAATCTCGCCCTCGAGATTCGCTAGCGTCGGCGAAGAGATGAGGGAACTCGGTCATCAAATCCTCTTTCCGCTCCCAGGTAGCTTCTGCCTTTGAGTGATGTTTCCATTGTACTTTTACCATGCGGATTCGCTTGTTCCGTGTGATGCGTACTGACGTCTCCAAAATTTTAACTGGGTACTCTGAATATGAGAGATCCTCCTCCATGTTCAGTTCCTCCATCGGCAGCTGCTCTTCAGGGACCCTTAAACATTTCTTTAGTTGGGAAATGTGAAAAACATCGTGCACACCCGAGAGTTGAGGTGGCAATTCTAACTGGTAAGCTACTTCTCCCTTCCTTTCTAGCACTTTGAAGGGACCAATATACCGAGGTGCTAATTTACCCTTCACTCTAAATCTTCGAAGGCCTGTAATAGGTGATACCTTGAGGTATGCAAAGTCACCAACTTCGAAGGTTAACTCTCAACGTTGAACATCTGCATAACTCTTCTGCCTTGATTGTGCAGTCTTCATGTTGTTACGAATCTCCCGTACTTGCCGCTCTGCTTCCCTTAGTACTTCTGGCCCAAACACCTGACCTTCCCCAGTCTGATTCCAAAAGTGTGGTGTCCTACACTTCCTGCCATATAGTGCCTCAAAAGGTGCCATCTTGAGACTAGCTTGGTAGCTGTTGTTGTAAGAAAATTCTGCATATGGAAGATTCTTATCCCAACTCCTACCATTTTTTAAAGCACAAGCCCTCAACATGTCCTCTAGTATTTGGTTAGTTCTCTCTGTCTGTCCATCAGTTTGCGGATGGTACGCAGAGCTAAAGTTTAACCGTGTATCCAAGGACTCGTGTAGTTTCTGCCAGAACCGTGAAGTGAACTGGGTACCCCGATCGGAAACAATCTTCTTAGGTACTCCATGTAAGCATACAATCCTTGACATGTACAACTCTGCAAGCTGCATCCCTCTGTAAGATTCCTTGACTGGAATGAAGTGAGCTATCTTTGTCAACCGATCCACTATAACCCAGATGGAGTCATAACCCAACTGTGTTCGAGGCAGTCCCACGATAAAGTCCATACTAATTTCTTCCCACTTCCACTCGGGCACCTTCAAAGGTTGGAGTAACCCTGCTGGTCTCTGATGTTCAGCTTTAATTCTCTAACAAGTGTCACACAAAGCCACATGTTCTGCTACTGCACGCTTCATACCATACCACCAATAACGATCCTTGAGGTCTTGATACATTTTTGTGCTTCCTGGGTGAATGGAGTATGCTGAGTCTTGGGCTTCTCTAAGAATCAACTCTCAAATAGACTTTATGTCGGGAACACACAATCTCTGCTTAAACCAAACTACACCTTGCTCATCTTCTGTGAACCCTGGAGCTTTATCTTTCTTGATGAGTTGCTTAATTTCTAGTATCTTCTCATCTCCTTGCTGCCCTTTACGAATATCCTGGTCCAAAGTGGAGTCCACCTCCAAAACCATGGCCTCGTTGTTTGACACCATACACAGGTTGAGTTTGGCGAACTCTTCATGCAACTCTGGTCGTCGATGTTGTAGTGTCATCATGTTACAGTAGCTTTTCCTGCTTAGAGCATCGGCAACCACATTAGCTTTCCCTGGGTGATAGTTGATACCCACATCATAGTCCTTAATAAGCTCCAACCATCTGCGCTGCCTGAGGTTGAGATCTGGTTGAGTGAATATGTACTTCAAACTCTTGTGATCTGTGTAAATCTCCGTCCTCTTTCCAATCAAATAGTGTCTCCAAATCTTTAAGGCATGTACCACTGCTGCCAATTCTAGATCATGGGTCGGATAGTTCTTTTCATGCTTCCTCAACTGTCTCGATGCAAAGGCCACCACATGTCCCTCTTGCATAAGAACACATCCTAAACCACGACGAGAAGCGTCACAATACACAGAGAATGATTTCTGCATATCTGGCATGATCAACACCGGGGTAGTTGTTAATTGTGTCTTCAATTCCTCAAAGCTTGCCTGACATTCATCTGTCCATTCAAACTTCGCTCCTTTCTCTAGCATCTTGGTAAGAGGTCTGGCAATCTTAGAAAATCCTTCAATAAAGCGGCGATAATAACCTGCTAAACCAAGAAAGCTACGTATCTCACTAACATCTTATAGTGCATCCCAATCTAGTACATCCTTCACCTTGCTTGGATCAACCGACACTCCTCCTTCTGAGATGACATGACCCAAGAATGACACTTCCTTCAACCAAAACTCACATTTGCTAAGCCTGGCGTACAACTGATGTTTCCGAAGTTTCTGTAGAACCAACCTCAAATGCTTCTCGTGCTCCTCTTCATTCCTCGAGAATACCAAGATGTCATCAATAAACACTACCACAAACTTATCCAGGTATTCCATAAATGCCTTGTTCATCAAGTACATGAAGTATGCTGGTGCATTGGTCAATCCAAATGACATCACTGTATACTCATATAATCCATAGCGACTAACAAAAGCTGTTTTAGGAATATCAGATGCCTGAATCTTTAGCTGGTGATATCCTGAGCGGAGATCTATCTTGGAGAATACACATGCTCCCTTCATCTGGTCAAATAGATCATCTATTCGAGGTAACAGATACTTGTTCTTAATAGTCACTTCATTTAGGGACCGATAATCTACACACATCCTTTGGGTCCCATCTTTCTTTGGAACAAATATCACAGGTGCTCCCCAGGGTGAAGTACTAGGACGAATATAACCCTTGTCTAGTAGCTCTTGGATCTGTTCCTTGAGCTCAGCTAACTGATTGGCATCCATTCTATATGGCCTCTTATAAATAGGAGCAGTGCCAGGTACTAACTCAATAACGAACTCGATTTCTCGGTCTAGTGGCATACCTGGTAATTCTTCTGGAAAGACATCGGGGAACTCATTGGCCACGCTCACTTTTTCCAATGCCTTGACCTGGTTCCACTGGCCCGGTGCTAGCGCTATACTCGACTGAGGTGCCATCAGTATGCTTCAGTTGAATGGTCTTTGTGGCACACGATATCACTCCATGGTACTTGCTTAGCCAATCCATACCCAAGATGATGTCTAATCCTTTCGAGTCCAAAATGATTAGATTAGAGATGAAATCTACCCCCCTTATCTTAGTACTTATCTTAGGGCATACCTGCCTTGCCATCATTTCTGCCCCAGGAGAATTAATTATCATTTTGTTTTTCATCCAAACTACTGGCAGATTACATCATTGCATGAACTGAGTTGATATGAATGAATGTGTTGCTCTCGAATCGAACAATACTGTAGCGGGGTTGGAGTTAGCAAGGAACGTACCAAGCACAACATCTGGGGCATCCTGAGCTGACTCAGCTGCAACATGATTGACCTTCCCAAGCATGTAGTTCTGTCCAGGCTGCTGTTGATTCTGGCCTTGTTGTTTCTTAGGACATCTGTTTGCAAGGTGTCCCATCTCCCGACAGTTATAGCATGGGCCAATGTTGCTAGACCCCTGACCAGTGCGAGTCTGCTGTTGTTTGTTCTGCATGGCACTACGTTGAGCCTGGTAGCTAGGGCGTTGTTGCTGATATTGAGGTTGCTGCACCTGCTGCTTAAAGGACCCGGAACCTTGATTGGTAGTCCTTTGTTGCTGCTGCTGATGGTACTGGTTATTGGGGTTCCTCTGTTGCTATTGATATTGTCCTCCCTGACGATTCACTGGTCCAGCTGGATTCTGGTTGAAGCGGGGACGAGTATTGTTGCCTGACGTTTGTCCCTGTGTAGACATCTTGCGCTTGCGATCCTCATTCAGAATCTGCCTCTCCATTTCCATGGTGTATGCTTTATCGACCATCTTCTGAAAATTAAGATAATCATTGGAAGACAGTGCATAGCGAAGCCCTGGGTTTAAACCCTCCCAAAAGCAATCATGTTTCTTCTCATCCGAGTCAATATCTTCTGGAGCGTAGCGAGAAAGCTGCGTGAACTTGGTGAGATATTCACGCACCGTCATTGAGCCTTGCTTCAATTCCTGGAATTCCTTTCGCTTCACCTTAATCTCCCCTGCTGGCACATAGTGCGCACGGAAACTGTGTCGGAATTCCTGCCAATTGATCCCTTGAGGATCCTCATGAGCTGAAGTGTAAGCTGTCCACCAGTCCTTTGCTGCTCCCTGAAGCTGATGAGCGGCAAAAAGGACTCTGTCTCGGCCCTCACAATGGGACATCTCCAGTTTGCTTTGAATGGTTGCAAGCCAGTTATCGGCATCCATTGGTTCCACTGCATAAGACTGGAGGGTTGGTAAGCAAAAACCTCCGGAGCCCATCACCTTGCTGCTATGGCGGTGGTGCCTGCTATCCGTGCTGCAAGACTTGTGCTATTCCCTGCAGAATCTGGGTTTGCATGGCCATCATCTGCGTCGGGTCCAGATTCTTTGGATTTGGATTGGCGGGGTTGGGTCCCTGGTTGCCCGGAATCGGCCCTTGATTAACTGGATTTGGAGCTGGGTTCCGTGGTGCCCTTCTGTTCCAGTTGGGTATTTCTGGATTGTTGCCGGCGCCTCCCTGATTGCCAACATTGTAGTTTCCATTTCGAGTGTTCACCATCTGATGATTTGCAGAATAATCAGTACAGCTTGCCAGAGGAGACCGAACATAGCTAGGATAGACAGATCTAAGTGATACGGTGGAAACTTAAAGAATACAGGAAAAATAAAAACAAGAGCTAAGATGGAAGTAGTAACGTAATATTTAATCCCAACTAACACTTATATTAATTCTTAAAGAAATTTTTGATGCAACTACGTGAGATAGACCCACAGGTTGCACCATCACACAAGCAAAGATCCATACCATTACAATTTCACACCACACGCTAATCTATACTATAAAGAGTGAGAGATTTGATGTCAAATCCTACACAACATAAATCTACCCTCACCTCACAAACCATCCTTTTGGGCCCACGTAGCAGGTAGGACGAAGACCAAAAGGGGGGGGGGAGAACGGTTTTGGTGTTGTTTCACCGTGCAAACTCGCGATCAAACTCGCTTTTTTTGTCACCGCGGCCAATTCGCGTACCCACCCACCCCACGCGTTAATTCCCGTGCTTGGTTTCCTTCCCTGACCACCGTGATTGCCTCATTAATTCCCGTGCTTGGTTTCCTTCCCTGACCACCGTGATTGCCTCATTCAACGCGATTGGTTTCCTTCCGTGGTCGTGATTGGTTTCCTTGCGTGGTCGCGATTGGTTTCCTTCCACTCAACGGCGGGTCGCGATTGGTTTCCTTCCGTGGTCGTGATTGGTTTCCTTGCGTGGTCGCGATTGGTTTCCTTCCACTCAACGGCGGGTTTGGTGTAGGAACCTTTCTCGCGATTGGTGTAGGAAGCTCGCCACGGCGGGGAGCTCGCCACGGTGGGAAGCTCGCCACGGCGGGGAGCTCGCCGGGTCTGGTGGCACGGAACGCCGCCGAGGCCTCCGCCTGGCCCTGTTCGAGAGGTATGTTCAATCTTCCGATCTCCCATGTTCTTCTTCCGGCGGCGGTGACCGATTGAACCTAACCTGTTCTTGATGTATGTGTATGTTCAAGAACCATACTGCTCTCCAGGTCTGATGGCACGCCGAGTCCCACTTGGTGACCTTACAAATCAGATCGAACCAGGCGCTGATGGTTCGTGCGCTCCACAAATTGATGAGCTCGGTGTGTTTTTCTAATCTAAATCGTTGATAAGCTCTGTGGTTTTTTTTTGCATTGGACAGGGAACAATGTTGATCCCGTCGTAGACGAACGAGGCGGGCGTAGAAGAAAAGGCAGGAACGGAAAGGGGGAGGATGAGAAAAGAGACGAAAAAAATGCGAAACGAAGGGAGTGTTACAGGCGAAGAAAAGAAGCCAACGGAGGACATGGAATGGAAGCCCGCGGGGCAACACTGACAGATGAGCGGAGGGAACAAAGGAATGCGAAGCGAAGGGAGAATTACCATCGGAAAAAACTAGAGAAACAGGATGCTGCACAAGATCGACCAGTAATCCCGCCAGGTCAGATAATCTAGACTGTTTATATCTAGCTAGATTGTTTAGATGACAAGTTATGTAGTGAATTTGTAGATAGATTGTTTAAAATGCAAGATGTAGTGAACAATGAAAAAAAATCACATGGTGCAGAGAATACGGCCATTCATGCATCACCGCAGTGGCTTCATTCAAACCTCTCGTATATTCGTGGCAAAAGTCAAATTACGGCATCGTCAGGAAGTGTGGACGACGGGAATTTTGGTCAATCATCTAAAAAAAGAGGCAGGAGCATTATCGGTTTGAATGTTGCTCTGATCGCAGACAAACAGTATTGTCCCTACTTTTCATTGGCCTAATCTTTTATTTTCTTTCAAATTTCAAATTAAAAAGCAGAACGACTGATGGAGAAGGACAGACAAAAGAAAAAAAGAAAGTATGCAAGGCTGACGCCAGATCAGAGGGCCGGTCTTGCGTCGAAACGGTGGAGGAAGAACACACCATGTAAGAGTTGCTTTGTATTTGAGACTTGTTAATGCATGAAGTGATCATCTGGATGCTTTTATGTCAGGTATGTACCGGTCATCTGGATTGGGCTATTCTACACCTACTCAGTTCCCAGGTTTAAATACAAACTTCATCCCAAGGTCCAACGTTGAGAGCAGTGTCAGAATGAGTTCTTGCTGTTTGCTTGATATAATATGATTTCTTAGGTGTTGAGACGATGTTTGGTCCTGCTGGGACTTCTACTCCTGTTGGAACTATGCAATCAGTGCTGACACAACTGAACAGCACGGGCAACCTGTCGGGATCTGTTAACAAGCAAGCAGACATGGATAGGTTCGACTCGGGTTTGTGGGAACTTGATGATCCCAATCATGGCGCAGAAGGTATGTTTAGTCATACCTATCATGTGATTTAGTGCAGTTTCGATCTTATGGGAAATGTATATATTTATTTTGTAATATACATATATGTATATATATTTAACACATATATAAATGTTGTGTAGAAAACGATTTAGACCAGGATGACCCTGATGGGGTTGTGCCTTGTATTTTTGAAGATGATGAGGCCAGGGTGTTCCACCAAAAGGGTAAGTTTATTTATTATTTTTATTATTAATCTATACTATAAAGAGGGAGAGATTTGATGTCAAAATCTACACAACCTTGATCCTACCCTCACCTCACTAAACACCTTTTTGGGCCCACCCGTCAGGTAGGACGAAGACGAAAAGGGGGGGGGGAGAACGATCTTGGGGTGGTTTCCCCGTTAAAAAGAGCGGATGCAGCCAAATTTTTTTCACCAGGCTTCTCTCTCGTACCCGCCGGGCCCACAACACCTTCCACAGTCCTCCTTCCACACCGCGCATGTCGCCCCCGCCACCAATATCGTCCCTGATTTACGTTCTCTAATCACGTCCCTGATTCACGTCCCTGATTCACGCCTCTGATTCACGCCCCTGATTCACGTCCTCTGATCACGTCCCTGATTCACGTCCTCTAATCTCGTCACTGATTCATGTCCCTGATTCACGTCCTCTAATCACGTCCCTGATTCACGTCCTCTAATCTCGTCCCTGATTCACGTCCTCCTGCTCTCCTTCCTCGCCACGGCAAGATCACCGCCTCAGGCCTCACATCTCGTCCGCAATCTGTATCCGTCATTCACGCCTTCCTTTCAAGGCGAGTGAAGGCACCGCCATCTTCTGGGCTATAAGGCTGTTTGCACCATGGCGTGCCGGCGCATGACGAGGCTGTCGTCCAAGCGACGGAGCAACCCTGACCCCACCTCCGCACTGCCTGTCACACGGGGCCACGTGCAGAGGCGGAGCCACTGCTTGGCCGCCGGATAGAGAAGATGAGGAAGGGAGCAGTGGCCGAGCCCGTGGAGCGCCCTGGCGCCGGCGCCGGCGTCGAGCAGGAGCAGCGCGGGGTGGAGAGGAGCGAGGGGCGGCGTAGGGAAGAGCGAGGAGCGGCCGGTGTGGGGAGGGAACAGGGGGCGACGCTCCTCCGTGGCCGCCCACCGGGCTGCAAGTCAGCCGCACGCCAAGGCCGCATGCCCGATCCGCTCAAGGAAGGAGTGGATCCATACCAGCGAGGGCCCGCCTCCGCCGGAGCTGAGCTACTTCGCCACCACCTTCTCCTCCTCTTGTGGATGAGGAAGCCAGCATGGCACGCGCAACGCTGGATGCCAGAGAGGAGGGCCCCCTGCTCCTCCGCCGGCGCCGAACGCGGGGAGGAGGGCGATGAGGCAGAGGCGTGCCGCGCCATGGCCGCCGCGCAGAGCTTGGGGAGCCCAACCACCGGAGAGGGAGCGGTGGCCGCGGCTCACCGGCGGGAGAGCAGGGCGCGCACGCAGCCGGCACGAGGGGAGAAGGAGGGCGCGCACGGATGGAAGTCAGACGGTGGCGGACGAGTCGAGGTGGCGGCCATCAGTGAAGGTGGTGGCGAAGCTGACCGAAGGGGGCGCGGGCAGGGGTAGCAAGGGAGGGAAAGGGACCGGCGGAGAGAGGGAGAGCGGGAGGGGAGCGTGGGGGTGTGGGGTTCGAGTGGATAAAGGGTGAAAAAGGAGAAAAAAAGAAAAAGAAATTCTGACATGTGGATTTCACGTGTTGGTTAGTTGGTAGTTGATATAGAGGACCTCTTTGGTATAGATTCGCCCAGCTCCATGTGTTTTGAGGATGTTGACGATGGATTGTCATATGTGTTGCTTGTCACAAGGAATAATTTGCAAAAAAATTTGTCACAAGGAATAATTAATTTAAGAAAGTTTATATCATTAGCACGAGAAACAAAAAATCAACTGTGACTTGTGTAGTCAGTTCTCAGACAGGAACGGGAGGGAGAGAGGAATTATGGTATGGAGTAAGCTATTATGTTATTGAATAGTTCTAATACATGTAATTATAAATTATTCGTTTTATTGGTTTTTTAAATATAGGCCTTGTTTAGTTCAGTCTAATCGATCGAATTTTCTGTAAAAAAAAGTACAATGAGAAGTGTGTCCTGTGAGAGGAAGGCACGTTTTTTAATACGTTACTTTTGGTTGAATTCACTGAAGCTAAACAAGGCCACACTCTTGTCATATGTACTATTATTTATTTTATTTTTATGAATTTAAATTTTGATTTCTAAGTTTTTTTAAAACACGTGCCTGGGCACGTGCATCTCCACTAGTTAACTAAACAAGCCTCAAAGGTTCATTATTACACGCTGGAAAAAGACGACACTAAAACAATTAATCTCGAAACTGAACGATCTAAAACGATTTATTCCATCTCTAAAGGACTCCTTCTAGGCCTTGGGCTCGGCTCCATCAGAAGGGGTAGACTTGCGGGAATGTGCATCTTGGCGAAAGGGTCACTACCAGAGAACCCGCCATCCATCCACCGTAATCGGTCACGGATGGAAAGGACCCGGTACCAATGGAAGCATTGGTACCGGGTCCAACGGCCAATAATTCTGCGAGCTCATTGGTACCGGGTGGTGGCCACATTGGTACCGGTTGGTGTCACCACCCGGTACCAATGAGCCTCGGGGCTTTTGGTACCGGTTGGTGACACCAACCGGTACCAATGTGACCCCCTTTGGTACCGGATGGTGCCACCAACCGGTACCAAAGGGGCTCTGCGTATAAGGCCCCTTCTTCCTCCCCCAGCCCGAGCCATGGCTCATTTCTTCATCCTCCATTGAGCTCGGGTTGGGGGAGCTCATGCCCGATTTTTTCATAACTTTTGGAGATTTTGCAAACCAAGTCCGCTAGAAGATTAGCAACTTCATCCTCTCTCTTTTGACATTTAGTATGGTCTATTTCATGCTCTATGTTTTGAGTAATTTGTGTTTTGTGGAATGGATTGAAATAAGAGATTTTAGATTGAATCTTTATTTTTATTATGAATTTGTAATAGAGAATCAATATATAGTTAGTTGTTGCATGTGTAGAGATGATGCACAAATTTTTAGACATTGTTTAGATTTTTGGATTATTTGTAGAAACTTTAAATGATTTTCATATTTATGCTTATTATGATTTTTAGATATTATAAATGATATTCATATTTAGGGTTATTAGGATTTTTAGAGATTATAAATGAAAATCATATTTAGGCTTATTACGAAATTTAGAATTACATCTTTTTAGAGGCTTCAAATGACGTTGATATTTAGGGTTATTAGGATTTTTGAGATTATAAATGATATTCTTATTTAGTTAGTTTTTAAATTCAATTTTACTTCTCATGGTTGTCAATATCTTGAACTAAAACAATCCAACTCTTGGCATGCCTATGATGATATCAAATTTTATCTAGTTTTCTAGCTCCTGTAATGTTTCTTATGCTCCAAGTTCAAGGTTAAATGAAAGACAACATATCTGAGGCAAATCACTCCTTCAAATTTTTTTTGAGATGAGCAAAAGTAAGACGTTTTGGAAACCTCCTGATGCAGGAGAGGTGCTGTCGAAATTTTTAGAGATTATAAAAGATATTCTTGTTAAGGCTTACTACAAACTTTAGAAATACATCTTTTTGGTGGCATCAAATGATGTTGATGTTTACGGTTATTAAGATTTTTAGAGATTATATATGATATTCTTATTTAGGTTTATTACGAACTTTAGAAATTGGGGATGAATTTTTCATTGTATTTTGTGAATAGATGATCGGCAATGGATGTACAACGCGGATAGACGCTCATCTGACTTCATTAATGGCGTTCATCAATTCCTCGACGCGGCAGAGGCTAACTCGACCTCGGGTTTTATATGCTGTCCATGCAAGGTCTGTGAGAATAAGAAGGATTATTACATCTCGAAGAAGGTGGTCCACATACACTTGCTTATGAGTGGTTTCATGCCTAACTATATCTGTTGGACCAAACACGGCGAAGCGGGGATATTCTTTGAAGAAGGTGATGAAGAAGGTGACGACAACATCACGGGCGGCAAGTGAAAATGGAAAGGCGCCCATGTGGAAAAAAAGTCAATATTCTGGGACCTACCATATTGGGAGGTCTTAGATGTCCGCCACGCAATTGATGTGATGCACCTGACGAAAAATCTTTGCGTAAACGTGCTAGGGTTCCTTGGTACTTACGGAAAGTCAAAAGATACGCTTGAAACACGACAGGACCTGAAACGTATGAAACAACGAGATCCCCTGCATCCTGAGAAAAGAGAGAAAGGGCGTTGGAACTTGCATCCTGCTAGCTACACTCTAAGCAAGGAGGAGAAGACCAGCATGTTTGATTGCTTGAACAGTATTAAGGTCCCGTCCGGCTACTCATCGAATGTAAAGAGTCTGATAAATATGAAAGAGAAGAAATTCGTACACCTCAAGTCCATGACTGCCATGTGCTGCTCACACAATTGCTTCCGGTGGCGCTGAGGGGAATTCTACTCGTTAATGTCCGAACAACTATTGTGAAGCTATGCGCCTTTCTCAATGCAATCGACCAGAAGGCAATCGATCCCACTAATCTAGCAAAGCTGCAGGATGATGTGGCCCAAAGCCTTGTCAGCCTTGAGATGATATTTTCTCCGTCTTTCTTTAATATTATGACGCATCTCCTGGTCCATGTTGTCAAAGAGATTGGTATTCTTGGTCCTGTATTCCTACACAATATGTATCCTTTTGAGAGGCTCATGGCTATTCTAAAGAAATATATTCGTAACCGTTCTCTTCCAGAAGGATGCATCGCCAAGGGATACAGAACAGAGGAGGTCATTGAGTTCTGTGTTGACTATATCCCCGAACTGAAACCGATTGGGCTACCTGAGTCACGCCATGAGGGGAGACTACTTGGAAAGGGCACATTAGGAAGGAAACAAACAAGGTGTAGCGACTACGATTTATTCATGAAAGCCCATTACACTGTATTGCAGTCGTCAACCATGGTGGCTCCTTACATCGAGGAGCACAAGACTATAATATGCTACCAAAATCCAAGAAAGTCTGACAAGTGGATTACACGCCATCACATAGAAACTTTCGCTGGTTGGTTGCGACAAAAGCTCATGGGTAATGAGACAATACATACACAGCTGGCGTATTTGGCAAGGGGACCATCATCCTCATTCTTGACGTTCCAAGGCTATGACATAAATGGGTATACATTTTACACGAGAGCCCAAGACGACAAAAGCACGAACCAAAATAGTGGTGTCTGTATAGATGCCTATGATAACAAAGGGAACAGGGACTCATATTATGGCCAGGTAGAGGAGATCTGGGAACTAGATTATGGACCTTTGAAAATACCACTTTTTCAGTGCAAATTGGTGAAACTTACAAGTGGAGGTGTTACTATAGACCGCAACGGCATGACAACTGTGGATCTCAACAAAATTGGGTATGTAGACGAACCATTCGTGCTCGCCAAGGATGTGCATCAAGTGTTTTATGTGAAGGACATGTCTACCAAACCCAAGACGGGGACTCTGCAAACAAACAACTCCGAACTTTATCCAAAACGGCACATAGTTCTCACAGGGAAAAGAAAAATTGTGGGTGTCGAGGACGTCACCGATGAAGATGATTATAATAGGTGTGACGAGGTGTCTGTGTTCAGTGTGGAGGATGACACAAGCATCCTGTTGGCCAATGAAGATGCTCCTTACGCTCGCAACGATCATAACGAAGGCACTCTTGTAAAGAAAACATTTATTGCTGTTCAAGCATAATGTTGTACTTATGTTGAAGCATGATGATGCTATGTAATTCTAATTATGTTGAAGCATTATGGTATGTAATGTTGGCCAAATTTGATTTTGTCTTATGCTTCTTGATAAGTATTTACTAGTTTTGTTAAATTGACTTGTAATATATTACGGTTTATTTTGGTTAGTATCATGCCGAGACAGCGTCAGGCAGCTAGACGTGGTGGCTATGTTACTAATATGCCACCTACCATCCCGATTCGAGAGGCTCACGAGCCTGGATGGTCGACAACTCAACAAGTTGATCATGTCCCAATTCCCACACCTCAGCAACTTCGCTACAATATGGTAATATAGATATTCCTCTGCAAGTTGCATTTGAATGTAATCACTATGTCACTGAGAATAGAAATTATTAATAATACAGATCATTAATCCAATTACATGGCTAAAAGATGCAAACATCGGTCAATCAAGTCCTTTGGTATTAAGAGAAAATGTGACCGAAAATACTGGTAGGGTTATGATCTCTGTTAGCATTCAACAAAATGCCACCCGTGACCAAATCCTGGTGACATGGTTATTATCCACGTTCATTCTGGCGCGTGGCAGCAAGACCATGTGGCCTCGTGTGATGCTGTGAGGCAAGCATTAGCCCAAATAGAAAGTCAAACTGGCCATGTTTTCCCGGACTACAGCTACTTCAAGTTGAAAGCTCTTGAGACGGGTGAGCCAGACGTGACACAGATGCCTAAAAGGATTAGTCCTTCATATGAATCGATTTATGTAAGTTAGTTTTATTTTTAGTTGTGTAATTATATTATAATTATCTATCTTTATCTGTAACAATATGTTTTATTAATCTTATTGTAGGATGACTACTACTGTGGATTCATGCATGCGTGTTCTGGTCTACGTGCAGTCCTTTATCAAGTCCTTGAAAACTTAGGGTATGCACACACGACGCCAGGGGCTTAGCGAGTTAATGGTGGTTTCCAAACTAATATAACCTTGAGTCATGCCAATACTGCTGAGATCACAATTTATGGAGAGGTCTTGGATTCACGTTACAAGGCACAGGATAGTGCATACATATATGCACTTGATTATGTCGACAGGTTCCTAGGCATCGAGATTATTGATATAAACTATCCTTTCTATCTCATGAAGAAGCATGGCGTGCAGGGACCCTGATTATTGCTGTTCAAGCATAATGTTGTACTTATGTTGAAGCATGATGATGCTATGTAATTCTAATTATGTTGAAGCGTTATGATATGTAATGTAAAGGAGTTAATATATATTACTAAATAGTAATATGAATCTAGAATAGTAAAAGAGTTAATATATATAACTAATATCAAAGGAGTTAATATATATTACTAATACCAAATAAAATATATATAGAAATATGAATCTAGATTTACATTATTTCATATATCATTATAGTTGATGTATACTTTGTTATTTCATGTAGATATGTCAAACAATACATACAAAAGATTTAAATTTCAAATATTAAATATAATAAAGAAATTAATTGAAAACACTAAATAATATATGTCATATAATACGTACTAAAAAGATGGCGTGTAATCCACTAACAAGTTAAATTTGAAATACTAAATAAAATATACTAAAAAGATAAATTATAAATACTAAATAGTATTTACTAAAAAGATAAAAAAGAAAGAAAGATTATATACTAAAAAGATAGAAAGGAAGAAAGAATTATGCAAATAGTATATATATGAAATAATAAATACTAAAAAGAAAAAAGAAAGAAAGAGTACTTTTTATTTGGCGGGAAACTGAATCGTGGGCC
>CM014277.1:38111186-38130354 GCA_004135705.1 Alloteropsis semialata
GGGGCCGGCAAGGCGCCGCCCTAGGGCGCGCCCGCCCAAGAGGGAGAGGGGCGGAGCTCACCCAATGGGAAGACGGCGAGGAAGAAGACGAGGGGGTGGCCTCCCGCGGCGGTCGGCGGCGGCGAACGGGCGGCTCCGGTGGCGGCCCTGCACGGCGAGAAAGAGAGGAAGATGAGGGCCAGCGGAGGTCCATGGAAGCTCGAGGATGGAGGTGCAAGGAATTGAACCGAGACTCACCACATTGGCCAAATTTTGACGAGGACCGGCGGCCAGCAATGGAGGTGGTGGTGGCACTTGGGAGGAAAATGGCTAGGGTTTCTTGGCCGGGAGTGCTTGGAGCTTTTAAAGGGAGAGAGGAGAGGAGCAGGCGGAAGCCGAGGTGTGGCTCGGGCATGCCATCGGCCGCTCCGTGGCGTGGATGTGGCGTCCGCCGCCCACGGTGGCCAACGGGCGAGCGCGCCCGCGCGGGGAGAAAGGGAGGTAGGAGGATGACGAGTGGGGTCCACGGCCGGGTTGGGCCGGCGTGCGGGTTGGGCCTCGTGGGCCGAATTTTGGGTTGTGACAAATCTCCCCTCCCCCTTAAAAGAATCTCGTCCCGAGATTCAAGCAACTAGAGAAGGTAGGAGAAACTCAAGATCATCAAAAGATCATTGGAACCGACAGCGTTATGAGGCAAAAACTAATTGTAGGGCAGCAAGGAACATATGGTGAAAACTCTAATTTAGAGAAGGCCATATTCACTTGGACAAGATTAAAAGATCAAACAAACTCCCAAAGAACATGGGTGATCATTATGAGACTATCCAAACTATTTTGATGGTGATTGTGTACATATATAAGATCATAAGAAGATGAATCTTCACAAAGAAGGCATGGTGTGGTGTGGGTCTTACTCGTTAGAGAAGAGCTCAGGATAGTCCTCTCGCATTTTATCTTCTTGCTCCCAAGTAGCCTCATCTTCGGAGTGATTACTCCATTGAACCTTGACATATTTTGCAATTCCTCTTCTCAACTTTCTCTCGGCGTGATCAAGAATACCAATAGGATGCTCATCATAAGTGAGGCCCGGTCGAAGATCAAGAATCTCCACATCAATGGCTTCGGTCGGAACACGAAGACATTTCTTCAATTGGGATATATGGAACACATTGTGAATAACCGATAATGATTATGGAAGATCCAATTGATATGCCACCATACCAACTCTCTTGATGACTCGAAAAGGTCCAACATAACGAGGGGCTAGCTTCCCTCTAACTTGAAAGAGACGAGTGCCTTTGAAAGGAGAAACCTTGAGATAGACATGATCACCAACCTTGAAACGTAGCTCACGACGACGACGATCGGCATAACTCTTTTGGCGAGATTGAGCTATGCGAAGATTTTCGCGAATAACCCTTACTTTCTCCTCGGCTTCATTGACCAAGTCCAGGCCAAAGAAAGGCCTTTCCCCAGACTCAGACCAATTAATGGGGGTTCTGCATCTTCTTCCATAGAGAGCTTTAAAGGGGGGCATCTTGATGCTTGCTTGATAACTATTATTATAAGAGAACTCCACAAATGGAAAGCAAGTCGCCCATTTTTTCTCATATATGAGTGCACAAGCACGCAACATATCTTCTAGGACTTGGTTGACTCTCTCGGCTTGGCCATCGGTTTGAGGGTGATAGGCACTACTATAGGTGAGATCAGTCCCCATAGCTTGATGAAGGCTTTTCCAAAAGCGAGCAATGAATTGAGAACCTCGGTCGGAGACAATTGTTTTAGGAACACCATGGAGACATACAACCCAAGTGAGATACAACTCCGCATATTGTTTGGTGGAATATGTGGTCTTGACCAGAAAGAAGTGAGCCGATTTGGTCAAGCGATCAACAATTACCCAAATAGAATCGTACCCTTGAGAAGTCTTTGGTAGGCCGGTGATAAAATCCATCCTAACATCTTCCCACTTCCAAGATGCAATAGGCAAAGGTTGATGAGTGATGGCCGGTTTGAGATGCCCGGCCTTAACCCTTTGGCAAACATCACACTCGGCGACATACCGAGCAATTTCACGCTTCATTCTTGTCCACCAAAATCGTTGCTTGAGATCTTGATACATTTTAGTGCTCCTCGGATGAATAGAGAGTTGAGAATTATGAGCTTCATCAAGAATTAAACGCCTCAATGTGGGATCCTTAGGTACAACAACTCTTTTCCCAAAGAAAAGAACTCCTTGATCATCAACAGAAAAACATTGGGTTTACCCTCCTTTTTCAAGGCATGAATTTTGGCCATTCCCTGTTGGGTTACTAGCCGAAGCCAATAAGCCCAATCAACAGCCAAGACAGAGAACAGGGACAAGCAACAGTAAATTACTTATCAACAGTGTTCTCGGGAATCGGCCCTTTACACGTTGGTGGGAGGTCCTCTTTTATAGGGAGGTCAAGAGGCATATTTTACATTCCCCTTATAACCCTGAAAATCAGGCATCATCCTCTAGACTATACAACCTGCGGTTCCCAGGGGCATAAGGGTACATTTACACGTCTCAATGTGAATGCGTAGACCAGTAACTCCGTCTTTGACTCGGTTTGGACTTGGTCCACGCTGCCTTCACCGTGGCTCCTATGACCCTTGTTGCCTTCACCACCCAGAGCTCCTTCATAGCCGAGCGACGCCTTCTCCCGCTTAGAGAAGAAAGTACCACCGCGCCATCATCCAAGCCTGTCTTGAGCCTGACATCCATTAACACTGGGAGCAACGGATCACCACTCGGTGCCCAGTCTCTTAGCAAAGGAGAAAGAAACCGAACTCAGGCGTGGTATTCATATGTGGCGAAGGTAATAGACTTTCAAATACAACAAGCGAAGGTAAACTCCAAGAGCTCAAACACAAAGTCATGGGTGAAGGCGTTTCTTGGACTAGCCAATCCCCCAATAGTAGCCTCTCGCGGATGAGGGCTTTCTCCAACAGGCCGATGTCCTCGAAATATTCCGGATTGCCTTCGCCTGCTCCAGAGAAACGCCTCCTCCCGTTGGAGTAAGTCCCGAGTCTATTACTTTCGCTCTAAGTTTGGCTTCGCATTTTGCAATTTTATTTTTATTTTCCACTTTATTTTTATTTTTGTTTGTATTATTTTTTTGGAATTTTTTGGGCCATTTTGATTTTCGAGCCGCGGTAATGGTCGTATTTTTATTGCCCTATAAATAGGACCGAAGGGGTCCCCCCTTTTTACCTTTATTTGCTTTCGCTATCAATCGTTTTCTGCTTGCGTAAGCTTCTTCGCTTGACATCTGCTTTCGCTATCGTGTCGGCTTTTGCCTTGTGATACATTCTTTTTTGCAAGTAAGGTTCTCTGGCTGTATTTCGATACTTTGTTTTCACTGATTTCCTTCGCTGGGGAATTAACAGTTATTGTCATTCCTGCAGCGGCACGCATCAGGCAGACTGCTGTGCTTATTGACATGGCTGGCGAAGGCAGCCCCGAGGCACAACGAGCGGGTCGCTCTCCCCGTCCTGGGATGGATGATAATGAGGCTGAGCAATTTGCTCAACAGCTGGAAGATGAAACTCCGACTGTGGAGGAGACGTCTGGCGATGATCGCGCCGAAGATGACGAAGCTGGTGAAGACGAAGATTTGGAAGATGTCGAAGCCAACGTGGAGGATCTAGTAGATCCCAGTAAGAGGGCGAAGACACTTGTATTTGGCAAGTCCAAGGTCGGCCAAAATGATATCAGATTTTATGAAGAGAAGGGGTATTTTCCTGAGGGTTGGGGCCGTGCTCCCGGCACTGATACTACCCCTAACCCTCGCGAAGATGAAGCTGTAGTCTTCACGGATTTTTTCATTGCGGGCCTTAAGATGCCCATTGACAACATCATTGCGAAGATGATTGCGCTTTATGGCCTGCAATTGCATCATCTAACGCCCAATGCTATCAGTCATCTCCTTCGCTTCTTCTGGGCTGTAAAGACACATGACTCAGTGGTTACGGTTGATGGGTTCCTTCGGCTATATGAGGGGCACAATCAGAGGAAATCATCTGAAGTTGAAGGCAAACTATTCACTCCAGATTTTGGATGTGTGACATTTACTGGGCGCCACCGGGGTTCTCATTTTGCGAAGGTGGAAACTTCCTTCGCTCAGAGGAACAAGTGGACTAAGGACTGGCAGAAGTACTGGTTTTACGTGAGGGTACCTTCGGAGGAAACTATTCTGGAGGATGGTACAAAATCTGTCTCTTATCCTCTCCACAGCCAGATTGATTGGCTTAAGTTTGTTTCCTGCCCTATTTTTAACGCGGAGAGCCCTGATGTTGACGCAGAAATCAGGTCAACAGACGAAAGCGCTAGAACGCGCAGCACGTAACACGTAGCTCGCAGCTCCTCTGCGCAGACCGGTCGGACTGGTCAGGGCAACCGATCAGACCGGTTACCTGCAGGGAAGCCGGGAGCAAACCCTAAGCGCGCTTCCCGGAAGGATCCGTCAGGGAGCACGCACTCAGGGGTGCCCTAGGGTCGGCAGGCCACCTAGGACGCCTTCAAACGTCGCGGAGACGCAGGAAGAACAGCAAGTAGGGTTGGAAAAGCTAGGGTTTGGAGATGCAAAAAGTAAAGGATAAAAGTAGTAAATTTGATAGATTCGATTGTTGTGTGTTCAATCGGCCGAATCCCCTTATATTTATAGGGAGGGTAGGTCTTGTCCCGCAAGGAAACCAAGTTACAACTCGTTACAATCTCGGAATCCTAATTTTAGAGTCCTAGTCGGATTACAAAACGGGTAACCGGTCTGACCAGTCCCCCACACCGGTCAGACCGGTCTGGGTGCCGTACCTCGCCCTTTTGCTTGTCTTGCTCCTTCACCGACTATTGCGGTCCTCCAAAGCTTCAAGCACCGCAACATCCTATCATTCCAGAGAGTATGTTATCCTCCACTTCCTGCACCAATTCTTGCGGTCCTCCAGAACTTCCAGCACCGCAACAGTCGGTCATTCCAGAGATCATGTTGCTTCTATCGAACTAGGACCAATTGTTGCGGTCTCCAATGCACTAGCACCGCAACTTCCTCAGCTAGACCGTCAGACCGGTCAGGCTAACCGGTCTGACCGGTTGCCCTGGCCTGTGCTAATTTTGGCTGTCAACATATGCCCCCCTGTTTTTTGGTAAAGCTTGCATACCATAAAACACAATAGCACCAAAATTGTCACCTAAGGACGATGTTTTAACAGAATTCATCGGCCATTATATTTTTCTAAGGGCGATATCCAAATATCGGCCATGTGCCACTTCATGCCTCTTGCCAAACACTTGGATAGTACTTCTTCAAGTACCTTCCATTCAGTGCCTTAGGCAAACGTCCTCCTTGCAGCGTCTCCACCTTATAGGAATTCCCGCCATTGATCTTGAATACTCGATATGGACCTTCCCAACTTGGAGACCACTTGCCGAATTAATTATCTCTAGTACCAAGTGGTAAAATTGTTTTCCATACTAGATCACCAACTTGAAAAGTCTTCTCTTTAACCTTCTTGTTGTATGCTCTAGCAACCCGGATCTTGTCTTTCTCAATTTCCTTAAGAGCTTGTAAACGCTTATCGGTCACTTCATCAATGTTGTCCATCATCAAGTCATAATATTCACCAACCGAAAGCTTATTTTGTTTAGCAAGTCTATAAGTGTCCAGATTTACCTCAACGGGCAAAACGGCCTCTTGACCATAAACAAGCTCAAAAAGAGTGACTTTGGTAGCACCATGTCTAGATATGCGATGAGCCCACAAAGCTTCAGACAAGACTTCATGCCATCTTCGAGGATTTTCCTCTATCTTCTTCTTGATTAATTTAATCAAGGTCTTATTACTAGACTCGGCCTGACCATTAGCCTGAGCATAGTATGGAGATGAATTGAGCAACTTGATCTTATACATATTGGCAAAAACTCGCACCTCCTTAGACATAAAAGATGTGCCTTGATCCGTAGTTAAAGTTTGTGGAATGCCGAATCTATGAATAATATGCTCAGTAATAAACTCAATTACCTCCTTATGGGTCATATTCTTGAGAGGAACAGCTTCGGTCCATTTAGTGAAGTAATCCGAAGCAACCAACACGAAGCGATGACCCTTCGAAGAAGAAGGATGTATCTCTCCAATAAAATCCAATCACCATCCTCGGAAAGGCCATGGTTTAATAATAGGATGAAGTAATGCAGCAGGTACCATCTGAACATTACCAAACTTCTGACATTCTTCACATTCCTTGTAGTAACGAAAACAATCGGCCATCATAGTAGGCCAATAGAAGGCAGCTCTTCTAAGTAACCACTTCATCTTAGGAGCCGATTGATGCGTTCCACAAATTCCTTCATGAACTTCACCCATGGCCACTCTAGCTTGATCATCACCCAAACATTTAAGCAACAAATCATCGGCGGTGCGACGATGCAACTCATCGTCAACTAAAGCATATTTGAAAGCCAAACGCCGAATTTTCCTATCCGTTCTAGAACTAGGATTCTTCAGATACTTAATGATGGGCGCTCTCCTATCATCCACGTCGGCTTTCTTGTTTTGAGGATTTTCAGCAGCCGAATTTGGACCAGAAGACGTCAGACCGGTCCGACCGGTCTCTGAATCGGTCTGACCGGTTCTCGGACCGGTCTGACCGGTCTCCGCAGCGGTCCGACCGGTTAGGTCCGGAACTGCTGCGAGCGCTAGAACTTCACTTGTGACATTAGCAATCAATGGCCTTTTTCTATGAAAGTATCTTTTCTGAACATTATAGCCGGATGCTTGCTGTGCCAAAGTATTAGCTCTAGGATTCTCGCATCTTGGAACATGATATATGGTGAATTCATCAAAACATGGTATAATATCAAGGCACTTGTCAAGACAAGATAAATATTCAATGAACTTTCCAAACATTGACACACCTTGGATACTTGCTGCACAACCAATAATGTATCACCAAAAGCTTCAACATGTTTTACTCCTATGTCATGCAAAATTTCTAATCCGAATAATAAAGCTTCATATTCGGCTTGATTATTTGTGCACTCAATTTCTAATCGGCTAAGAGCTTCAAAAACAGCTCCATTAGGAGAAACAAGAACAATTCCAATTCCACATCCGTTCTTGCAAACCGATCCATCAAAATGCAATTTCCATAGAGTAAAAGTCATGTAATCAATTTCTAAATCATGCTCATCATTAATCCGATGTTCAACAATAAAATCAGCTACAATTTGGCCTTTCATAGATTTCAAAGGTTTACAAGCCAAATCATATTCAATAAGTGCATATGCCCACTTACCGATTCTTCCGCTCAAAATCGGTGTATGCAACATATACTTGATAACATCGGCTTGACATGCCACAATGCAAGTACTAGATAACAAATAATGTCTCAATTTTGTACAAGCATAATATAAAGACAAGCATAATTTCTCAACAGGTTTGTACCTCGTTTCCGCATCTAAAAGTCGTCGACTCAAATAGGTAATAATGTACTCTTTGCCATCTGTCTCTTGAGTCAAAACAGCCCCAATAACATTATCTTCGGTCGAAATATAAAGCCTAAATGGCACCCCATTCTTAGGCGCTTTAAGTACGGGCGGCGAAGATAAATATTTCTTGATTTCTTCAAAGGCCTCTTGCTGCTTTGCCCCCCAAATAAAATCGGCTTCATTCTTTAACCGAAGTATAGGAGTAAAAGCACTAACTTTTCCGGACAAGTTAGAAATAAACCGCCTCAAGTAATTAACTTGCCCAAGAATTTCTGTAAATCATGCTTGCAAGTAGGCGCTTCAAGCTTATCAATAGCTTTTATTTTCTTAGGATCTATCTCTATGCCCCTTTCATGAACCATGAAGCCTAAGAATCTTCCAGCCGATACACCAAAAGCACATTTCAATGGGTTCATCTTTAAACCATACCGGCGCATTCTTTCAAAAACAAGACGCAAATCAGCCAAGTGAGAATTTAATCCAGCCGATTTGGCAACAATATCATCAACATAGACTTCTAGGATAACACCAAGTAAGTCATGAAAAATCAAATTCATTGCTCTTTGATAAGTAGCACCGGCATTCTTTAAACCAAAAGTCATCACAACCCATTCAAACAAACCAACAAAGCCGGGACATTTAAAGGCCGTTTTGTATACATCTTTCTCGGCCATAAAGATTTGATTATATCCCGCATTGCCATCAAGAAAGCTAATAATCTTATGTCCAGAAGCATCATTAATAAGCATATCGGCTATAGGCATAGGATATTCATCTTTGGGAGTTGCTCTATTAAGGTCTCTAAAATCAATGCATACTCTAATCTTATTAGAACCCTTCTTTTCAACAGGCACAATATTAGAGATCCATTCAGCATAGCGACATGGCCGAATAAACTTAGCTTCAAGCAAACGATTAACCTCTTCTTTTATGCGATCATAAAATAAAGGATTAAATCGTCTATTGCCTTGTTTATATGGCCTAAAACCAGGTTTAATTGGTAATCGATGTTCAACTAATTCATGACTTAAACCAGGCATCTCATGATACTCCCAAGCAAAACAATCAGAATATTCTTTCAACAACTCGATTAATTCAACTTTATAATCAGCTTTCAAATTTTGATTTACAAAAGTCGGCCTTGGTATAGAACCATCACCTATGTCTATCTTTTCTAAAGGATCAGCCGACGTAAATCCTTGTCCTAACTTTTCTACTTCTTCAAAATCATTAATGGCTTCACATGCATCGTTCATGTTTGACCGATAATGCTACACCCTTTCCTTTAGTCACTTCTCGCTTGTATCCATCTACTCTTCATTATCTGAATCAACCGATCTTTGAACCGACCTTAAAGCAGCAGACACAAAGCCATCCTTAGTGCAAGCAAGGAACTCAAAGTCCAAAATATCAATTCCAGTCAAGCACTTGACATTATCATGAGTCCCCAAAATAGATGCATCGGCCATAGCAACACATGCCGAAGTATCCACATGAACCATCTCAACTTCGTCACCAACCCATTGAATCAAGCATTGATGCAAGGTAGAAGGCACACATTGATTTGCATGAATCCAATCGCGCCCCAAGATAACACTAAAGTTACCTTGCACCTCCGTGATGAAGAAAGCAGTCGCTAGCATCTTGCTCCCTACGGTGAGCTCCAATGATGCAACTCCGTTGGCACTCATCGGTTCTCCTCCTCCAACGCCGCTGATCGTCATGCTCGTCTTAATTAGCTCGCTGTCCAAACCTCCCAATTTCTTGTACAAAGTGTATGGCATGAGGTTCACAATAGCACCACCATCAACAAGCATCCTAGAAATCGGCTTTCCCTTAATGTGACCCTTCACATAAAGAGCTTTCAAATGGTTATCCGATTCTAAGGGCCTCTGAAACACAGTGTTCTTGGGAGCAAAGTCAACTTGAGCCACTCTTTCATCATCTCTAATAAAACAATAATCGGCGTTCATGTAGATAACGTTGATTTCCATGTCGGTCCTGCTAGGTGAAGGTTCAAAATCAACAGTATCACCATCATCACCCATCTGAACATCTGAAACAGCGGTGGGTGGAATCGAAACTTTAGCCGAAGATGAAAATGCATCGGCCACTGACTCCTCAGGCGACACCGGTCTGACCGGTTCCTCCTGACCGGTCTGACCGGTTCCAGTTGTCGGAACTGGAACAGCGGGTGACCGGTCTGACCGGTCGGGGACACCGGTCTGACTGGTTGCAGCCAGGTTAGCCAAACTTGCTGTAGATGGCTCGGCTTTTTCTGGTTCCTTAGCTTGAATATCTTGGGCACCAGAACCATCCTTGGAACTCTGACCAACTGTCGGAATCATCGGCTTAGCCTCATTGAACCACTTCTCCCTCTTCTTAGCCGATTCTTCCTCCCTTTGCTTTTGAGTGCGCAACCGCTGCAATCTCCTCTTCTGAGAATGAGTCAAACCAGGAGGACACCACTTTGGCTGCGTGTACTGAGGTAAAGGAACCCTTTTTACGGCCGAAATACCAATAACATTAGGTGCATCGGCCATCGATGAATCAACTGCCATAGAGCCAATTTGAATCACACTCTTCACAATTGGCTGTGGAATAACAGGGGCAGGCTCTTCCTTCTTCTGAACAGGGCGGTACTCCTGCCTAGCCGGCTCCTTGCCCGGCCTCCTCTGGACACCGGTCTGACCAGTCACGGCAACCGGTCTGACCGGTCCGTGCGGCTGGGGCACAAACACTGGCCTCTGTTGGGCACCGGTCTGACCGGTCAAGGGAACCGGTCTGACTGGTTTGTGCTGCTGTGTCACAAACATCTGTCTTGGTTGATCATTTGCAGGCCTAGGCTGTGGTGGATTCATACTTGCATGCACAGGAGCCCCAGGCCGTGGTTGGTTTGGTGCAGGACAGTAAGGTACATACATTATACCATCCCTCCAAATAGGTTGAAGAGGGGGAGGTTGATACGGTCTCCATGGTTTGGAAGGACCAGCACCATTGAATGAACTTGGACCCTGATTCCACTGTCCCCTTGGTACCTTCATCACACCAAAATTCCTTGGTGGCGAACTCGGTCTCTTTTTTAGTGGCCGATCTTGTTGAACGGCCGTGTTGTGCATATGCTTAGCCATGACTTGATCAAAGGTCGCCTTTGGCTTGAAAGTTCTCCCCTGATCTTTGTCCTGATTAGTCTTCCAAGTGCCAACTTCAGGGCGTTTTGGCACAGGTTCGGACCGGCCTCTGGGCCAGACCGGTCTGACCAGTTTCGGCAACCGGTCTGACCGGTCTCCCCTGGGCAGGGACAACTGGCCTTTGATCCCGCGCTTGAGAGCTTGATTCTCCCCTAACTTCAGAATTCTTTACTGTAATAGTCAAGATCTTCTTTCCATTAGGAGCTTGCTTAAGCACGACTTCTCTCCCAAGCACTTTGTCTTGTTCCATCACCCTCCTTGGTTCTCCAATCACAACATTCTTGCCTCCTGTCGTATCGGCATTGTCGGGCCGAACCAACAGTCTTGGCGTCCTGCAGATCCATGGTATTGACCACCATGTTGTTGACTGGAAACGGGCGCTTATCAACTTGCATCTCATTCAAAATCAATCGTCCATCATTTACAGCCGATTGAATCTGTCAACGAAAGAAATTGCAATCATTAGTCGCATGAGAAAATGAATTATGAAATTTGCAATAAGCACGCCGCTTTAACTCCTCAGGTGATGGAATATTAAAGGAACATTTGATATATCCATTCTTATGCAATTCATCAAAAATTTTATCGCATTTAGATACATCAAAAGTAAACTTCATCTCCTCCTGCCGATTCCTATGAGTCGGCTTAAGAGATGTGCAAGTAAAAGCTTTATTGGACGCTGGCCATATAAATTCAGCAGCCAACATCTTATAAGACTCTTCATCGGAGCTACTAGAATCACATTCTACATTATGCACATTAGCCCGATGAGTTCTATGGCTTTCTTTTAAGTCTTTCCTTCGGCTTTCAGCAGCCAAAGCTCTTTGATGCACTTGGTTTACACTAAAGAATTCAAAGCTCTCTAATTTCTCCTTGATGTGAAACCGTAAACCATTAAAAGCCAAATCAACAAGATCCTTTTCGGCAGTGGTAACACCAAAACAACGGTTTTTAGTATCACGGAAACGTTTAATATAATCATTAACCGTTTCATCACGCGATTGCCTAACCGATGTGAGATGTCACAATTTAAGCTCATTACTGCCAGAAAAGAAATGATCATGAAACTTTTGCTCTAACTGTTCCCATGAATTAATAGAATAAGGAGCTAATGATGCAAACCATGAGAAAGCTGTACCAGTTAGAGACAGAAAATAAACACACTTTTAAAGACTCACTAGAACCAGAATCGCGTAGTTGCGCCATATATTGACTTATATGTTCAAAAGTGCTTTTAGAATCCTCCCCATTAAACTTGACAAAATCAAGAAGTCTAAAACCAGTGGGGAAAGGAACTAAATCAAATCGAGGAACATAAGGCTTTTGGTACAACCTAGCCTTATCCCTGACATCTACTCCCAAATTCTCTTTAAGAGCTGAAGCCAAATGAAGTTTGTACTTAGAAAATATTTTATCTAAATACTCCAATGAATTATCCTTAGAATCTGGCTGTTGAGTATTTTGTACGGGAGTAGGAATTAAATTCCCCGAATCCAATCTACCGGGACCGGTCTGACCGGTTCCAGAGACCGGTCTGACCGGTTGATGCAGCACAATCTGATTGGCCGCATCTGACCCTCCAGGGCCGGTCTGACCGGTCACGGCGACCGGTCTGACCGGTTGGTGCTGGCCAGATTGATTGGCCGACACCTGCCCTTGCACCTGTTGGCCGAACCTTCCGAAAAGTTCGTAAGGTACTGGGCCTTGTGAAAACAAATTTTGCACCAGTGGGGGTACAGAATATCCATAGTTCGGATTTTGCGGGGTAAAATTTACAACTACATTGTTAATTCGGCCATGATTAACCGAACTAGGTAAAGTTGCAAACTGCTGAGGCGCAGCAGGCCGAGTAATCATTGGATTGGATGGTGTAACAGATTGGCCTTCAAAATAATTCAACGGCATGCCATATGTAGGTTGCTCTACGGGCTTTGCTACCGATGTTTTAAAATCAGGCACTATAGGAATCTTAGGAATTAAAAGATTAGGATCGGCGGCAGGTTGTTCAGCCAAGGGCTGTTTGCCTTCCGATTCTAAACGCTTTTTCATCATCCAATTAACCAAATTAACATTGTTTTCGGCTAATTTATCCTCCATGTACTTAATGAAAACTTCATGAGATTTTTCATCGGATTGTACCTTAGGAGATGCCGCTGAAGATGTAGCAGATGGATCTATTTCCTTGATCTTGGAGACCACGCACTTGCGGTCTTTCTTGAAGTGCGACAAGTAGTAGATGCATTCTTCTTCCGCCTTCTTCTTCAGGTACTCTTCAAGTCCTTGGCGGTCTTCCGCAGAGAGTTCGTCATCCTTGATGGTGATGATGTTCTCCAGATCGAACTCGGTGTTGGAACCCATCTAGATAGAATTAGATTGATCGGCTGCACGAACCAGATCTCCAATTCCCCAGCGGAGTCGCCAAAAGTATGTTGACGCAGAAATCAGGTCAACACACGAAAGCGCTAGAACACGCAGCACGTAACACGTAGCTCGCAGCTCCTCTGCGCAGACCGGTTGGACCGGTCAGGGCAACCGGTCAGACCGGTTACCTGCAGGGAAGCCGGGAGCAAACCCTAAGCGCGCTTCCCGGAAGGATCCGTCAGGGAGCACGCACTCAGGGGTGCCCTAGGGTCGGCAGGCCACCTAGGACGCCTTCAAACGTCGCGGAGACGCAGGAAGAACAGCAAGTAGGGTTGGAAAGCTAGGGTTTGGAGATGCAAAAAGTAAAAGATAAAAAGTAGTAAATTTTGATAGATTCGATTGTTGTGTGTTCAATCGGCCGAATCCCCTTATATTTATAGGGAGGGTAGGTCTTGTCCCGCAAGGAAACCAAGTTACAACTCGTTACAATCTTGGAATCTTAATTTTAGAGTCCTAGTCGGATTACAAAACGGGTAACCGGTCTGACCGGTCCCCCACACCGGTCAGACCGGTCTGGGTGCCGAACCTCGCCCTTTTGCTTGTCTTGCTCCTTCACCGACTATTACGGTCCTCCAAAGCTTCAAGCACCGCAACATCCTGTCATTCCAGAGAGTATGTCATCCTCCACTTCCTGCACCAATTCTTGCGGTCCTCCAGAACTTTCAGCACCGCAACAGTCGGTCATTCTAGAGATCATGTTTCTTCTATCGAACTAGGACCAATTGTTGCGGTCTCCAATGCACTAGCACCGCAACTTCCTGAGCTAGACCGGTCAGACCGGTGACCGGTCTGACCGGTTGCCCTAGCCTGTGCTAATTTTGGTTGTCAACACCTGGCTTCAATGAGTGCTGGAAGGCCTTTCGAACGGCTTCGCAGACGTTCTGCGGCCGAGACCTTGTCGAAGAAGGTGTTGCAGCTGATCTTGCTGCTGGGTCTATTTTTTGTCTGCCGACTGGGAGCCTTACAAGGTTGAGTGGAAAGCTTTTGGTGATCATACTAAAGTTGCTTTTCCTTATTTTGGGGCGAAGTTACCCGAAGGCATGTCAGCGGCGGAATTCGTTGCCATAGTGGAGCGGCGGGCCATAGATATTCTTGGTCCATATACCTCAAAGGAGCATCGTATCAATGAAGACAACTATGTTCATGTAAGATTGAACAGAGTTTTTGAAGAGTTGAAAGTTGCTTATGGGGCTCGTGAGGTTCCCGTCCCCACTAAGGAGAAGAAGAAGGAAAAGAAACAAAAGAAAGGGAAGGCGAAGGCAAAAGAGCAAGATGAGGATGTATCTGCGCCTTTGCGCGCTCCTCGTGGAGGTGGTCGTACTGGAAGAGGTAGGGGTCGTGGCCAAGGTCGTGGCGAAAAAACTGTTGCAAAGGTGACCTCTTCCACTACTCCAGCGAAGCGGGGCAGCAGCAGCTCTCATGAGGCTGCTGAGAAGAGACGTCGCCAAGAGCCGCCCATTGCTGTTGTTCCATTGGCAGTTGCGGCTCCAGCTGCTGTGGCCGCTTCTTCGGCTTCGCATGGTGGTCGTCCGATGGTTGTAGCTGTTTCCTCTGCTTCGCGTGGTGGTCGGCCGCCTCTACCTCCTCGGGTGCCACCGGCAGCTCCGGCTCCAGTACGGTTGCCGGCTTCGCCTGTGACTGGTTTTATAAGCTCAGCTCCCCAAAGTGGAGATGATATCTTCTTAGGTGAGATTGCTCTCTTTGGGAATTACTTTCAGGGCACAAGTCTTCCTTTGCTAGGAAGCTACCTAGCGCAGAATCCATTTGTTGATATTGACATTGCTTGTGAAGGAGTTCCTGAGACATCTGGGAGTGCCCGAGTGCCTGATCCTTTCGATGACGGTATTGATATTAGTCAGTTCGAGGATACCCCCGTTCGGAATGTTCCCATTACCAAACATGTGCTCGAAGAAGTTAATGTTGAAGATGAAACTGAGGAGCCCATCGCCGAAGCCCCTATGGATACTAGGCCAGTTAGTCCTCGATCACCTGCTTTGGCTTCTTCCCCCCTTGCTACAGATTCTTTGGAAGTTTTGGCCCATGTTGCCGAAACCGTTGAAGTGGATGCTCAAGCTAAGGGAAAGGAGGTTGCCAAAGCTGAGACTTCTGAGGCCGCTGAGAGGGCTACTGCTTCTCGCGCGGACATGGATGTTGATGCGGGGGTGAGCGTTCCTCCTTTTCCCGAAGGTACTTGTTATATTGCCTCTGATTTTTTTCCTTTAGCGACATTAGTTATTTTGCTGTTTGGCGCTAATGCGAAAGAGTTTTTCTTAGTAGGTGGCGAAGAAGAAGGGCCGGCTCGCTTGCACGAAGGTGGGCCTCTTCGAGACTTTGATTGGGAAGGTGTCTTATTTGATCAGGGTTATAGCTAGTTTTTTCGTTTAGCTATTTTTTTTTTGCGAAGATAATAATGCTGACATTATTTTTTGTAGAATATCAATGTCTTGTGCGAACCTTGGATCATGAGAGTATCAGTTCTAACATTCTGGCTGCGGGATTAAAGGTGTGAATTCCATGCCTTCACTTTCTATTTTATTACTAACTTGGCTTCAAGTTGCCGATCTCGTAATACTGATCGAGGAGATTGTTTTCTCTCGTAGGTAGTTGTAGCTATCAATGAATTACACGCTCAGGTTCCAAACCTCAACTTGATTGCTGCGGAGCGCGAGGAGCTGGTGAGATTGCGAAGGGAAAAAACTGAGCTTCTCCAGATCCAAACAACTGTTGACAGGATCAAGCAAGATCTGGAGAATGAGAAAACTCTTCTTCGCCAGGATCACGAGTCCCTTGCAAGGGAGAATCAGACTTTGAAAGATAAGGTTGCTGCTCTTGAGAGTTGAGATGGCGAAGCCAACGCGCTGAAAGATAAGGTTGTTGCCTTGGAGGCGCAGATTGTGGACAAGGATAATGTCCTGGAAGGCCTTCACAAGAAAGTTGTCGAGGATACTGACATTATATCTGTTTTGAAGAGCAAGATTAACACTCTCACTGCGGTGAAGGAAAAACTTTCACGCGATGCCGAGTCATATCGGTCTCGCAGCGAGGATTTGAGCGTGAGGCCTTGTCGCTGCGGACTTCAAACCTTTCCCTTCGCAAGGAAAAAGAAGATGTGATCAATGTTGCGTGGGAACGCGGTCTGAAGCTATATCTCTTGTATAAGGAGGCCTTGCGATAGTTTGGAGCGGAGCCTGTTCCCTTCCCCACCAAGGAGTATAGCTTGGACAAACTTTTTGGCTGGATTGACCATGAATTTGCTTCGCTTCCCACAGTCATTGAGTCGGTCAGTGACTTCACTGTCAACCTGTGTTCTTGCAATTTAATGAAGATTCTGTCAGACAACGGCTGCGATCATTATAATGCCTTAGTTCGGAAAGGCTATCCTTATCCTGCGCCTAAGGATCTTGCCGATGCTGATTATTTTCCAAAACAAGTGTTGCTTGCGAAGGAGCTTTTCCTGAAGCATTTCTGGGTTGCCAGTGGACGTCAAGCGGCTCAGAATATTATCCGCGACCGACTTGCGAAGGTACTTTGTTAGTTACCATCGTGATCAACCTTGATTTTTTTATTTTTAATTTTGTATTGTTTTATTTGATAGCTTATGTATTCTCAGTCAAAGGAGCTGAAGAAATAAAAAGCTGAAGCCGAAGCCGCTGTTAGGGAAGCCTCTATCAAGAAAGCTGCCGAAGCCGGTGCTAGAACAAGCTCTGCTGGTACCAATGCTGCTGCCGCGAAGCCGGTGGTTCTTCTTCTTCGCAAGGACAAGGTGGCCAAGAGGCCCCCTGAGTCGATCCACAGGTCTAAGGACATTTTAAATTGTAATAAGAGGTAGGGCTTTACGGAGCGGGCAGTTCTTTTGAACTTGTACATTTGAGTATATTCAGGGTGATGAGATGCCCATGCGTGATGGGCCTCTTTGTATTTCTGGCTTCGCGTGGAAGGAGTTTCGACGGCTTTATCCGCACTCTAGTCATGGTGACTTTTTGGAGTATTGTCACGAGTTTTGTCGTCGCACTGAGTTTGACGTTTTTGATTTTTTCACTTCATTTATTGCTCATGGCTCGGATCGAGTCGAGCTCGCAGCGCAGAGGAATGCTGAAGCTGTTTCTCTGGGCATTCCTAAGGCGGAGCCATTGGAAGTTAGTCCTGATGTCAAAGACTTTGCATGTGTTTACAATGCCCCTCGCTTTAGGAGGTCTGGCGAACAGTTTTATGGTTATGTGTTTGAAATGTTTTGAGAAATACTCGATTGTAAGGAAGTGCTGTAATAACATCTTTTGTATGAATGAATATGAACTCGATTTGTCTTTGCTTTTGAGAGAAACGCCTCCTCCCTCCAAAGCGAGTTTATGTTTATTCACGCGAAGACAAAATATCTTCATGTGCTTTGCAAATCTGATCATACAGTATGCAACGTGTTTGAGCGAAAGAGATTGAACTCGTTTTGCCTTTTCCTTTGACAGAAACGCCTCCTCCCCCCAAAGCGAGTTTAGATTTTTCGTTCAAATTCTCAGCTAAAGAGCGTTTTGTACGTGGGAGTTCAGAATGAGCCGAAGCCACTCTTATTCCCCAATAAGCGTTTTATATGTATAAAAGACAACTTGAGCCGAAGCCCCTTTTACTCCTTAGAGTAAGCATTTTGTGTGTATAAAATGCAATCTGAGCCGAAGCCCCTTTTACTCCGTAGAGTAAGCATTTTAGATCTGAATTGGCCTTACCTTTGGTAGGGTCAATTTAGTTCTATTTGGTTTATCGAATACCAGCGATTTGGTCGAAGCCAATCGCTTTCGATGCAACTTCTTTTGGGGAATAGCTCATTCATATATTTCGCACGAGTTACAATTAGCACTGCCTCGTTAAAAGCCTCACCCCTTGGTAAGGGTTCCCCTGTGAGGAAAAGAGTACGGGCTTTTTTGAAGGAAAAATGAAAATCTACTCTATCAATTGACTTCGTTTATAGATTACGAAGCCAATTGTTACATGGTGTTCACAGGTAGTACCTTCGCAAGCTATTCGCATTCCATGAATGCGGCAGCTCATTGCCTTCACCATCACCTAGGTGAAATGATCCTGGTCTATTGCTCTTAATGACTAGGAATGGGCCTTCCCATTTGTTCTGCAGCTTCCCCGAAGGCATATTTGTGTTCTTCCTTAGCACCCAGTCACCTATCTTTATGTCTTTTCTTACCACTTTCTTGTCACGCCATTTTCTTGTTTCTTCTTGGTACTTGGAGATGTTTTTGGCTGCTTGCAGCCTGTAAATTTCTGTGAGATCTTTGTCTATAGCTTCGCTATCTTTGGGCGCTTCCTGTTGAGTGCGAAGCCCCTTGTGAAGGATCTCCTCCGGACATACTGTCTCTTCGCCATATAACAGCTTGAAAGGTGTGAATTGGGTTGCTCTTGAAGTGGATGTGTTATGAGCCCAGATTACCTTAGGCAATTCCTCCACCCATTTGCCTTTTTTCTTACAGTTTGCCAAGCATTTTCTGATGGCGGTGAATATGATGCCATTTGCCCTTTCAACAGCGCCATTGGACTGGGGGTGGTATACTGATGCGAATCTTGCCTTCGTCCCTATGGACATGCAATATTGCCTGAATTCATCGCAGTCAAACTGCTTCCCATTATCCACTGTGATTTTCCTTGGGACTCCAAATCTGCAAACGATTTGCTGCCAGAAGAATTTGATGACTATCTTCGCTGTGATGTTCGCTAATGGCCTTGCCTCAATCCACTTGGTGAAATACTCCACTGCAACTATTGCATATTTCAGGTTTCCTTGAGCTATTGGAAAAGGACCTACTAGATCAATGCCGCATCTCTGGAGCGGCCAGGTTGGAATTATCAGCTGTGATAGCTCCGAAGGTGATTTTCTGGTTGCTGCGCACTTTTGACATTCGTCGCAAGTCTTGACTTGTTGGTTGCGTCATTGATGATCGAAGGCCAATAGAACCCTTGTCTCATTGCCTTCCCCACAATTGCCCTCGCTCCAAAGTGAGCTCCGCATAAGCCACTGTGTATCTCTTGTGTCAGCTATCTGCCTTCGCTTATTGACACACAGCGAAGCCAA
>CM014277.1:38131354-38141813 GCA_004135705.1 Alloteropsis semialata
CTACACCAGTACAATACTCAAAGAACAACTAGATTAAACCACAAAGCAAGATCGGACCTAGAACGATGCTGTAAGATAAATATTGCTTAAGTCGGACCAAGACCAATGCTCAAAGCCGTCGAAGAAGTAGAATTGATTCACATGGCGTAGATCTAAACCAATCTAGCAACTCCAACAAACCGCAAAGACTACCTTTAGTAACCAAGATTATTCTAGCTCCGACGTAGGGAATCTAGACTAATCTTGATACCTAGCTCCGACGTAGGGAATCTAGGCTTAAAGTAGTCCGATAAACGATAATCTGTTGAATAATCAATATTGATCTAGCTCCGACGTAGGGAATCTATATCAATCTTGATTATTCAGAGATAAATCGGTTGAACAGTATAAACGAGAAAGGGCAATGCGCCTCAATTCAAAGCCTATACTAGTTCGATAAATTGACTAACTTACTGGTAAGCCGGAGATCAGAACTGATGCAGCCCGTCCACCAATGAGCTTCGTCGGTAACTACTACTAGGGTTTTTGGCGTGAAGCCGGGTTGTATTGATTGTGAGAATAGTTTTTACAATGGACGAGGGTTCATATTTATACCCTGGTCATGGAGAGTCCTGATCGGACCAGACTAACTTGCGAATAAAGTAAACTAAATCTAATATAGAATGGGACTCTCATTATGCCTTCAAAAAGGAAATAGTCCCCGTATCTGATGCGCTTCCTCCTCAGCCGACGCGTCTTTCCTCTTGCACTCGTCATCGAGTCGGACTCCTGCTTCATCGGACCCCTTCTGCGTATCGGCTTCCTTCTCTGTCACCTTCGGCTTTGACCAGTCAATGGGTCCACTGCGCAGTCTCAACCTTACCACGTCACCATCTGACTCAGCATGTCAGGTGCGAAAATCCGGTGTCAACACATGCCCCCAATTTTGGAATAAAATATCATTTTGTTCCAAAATTCGTATCTGTCATCATAACTCCTTCACCAATTTTCGTGCCGAAACTTCCCATCCCTGTACCGCGCGGCTCCTCGATCTTCAGGCCATGACCGTTTTTACCTTATAAAATTACCGCCGGCAGCCACGCTGTACACTTCTCCTTCCTTGCCAAGAACTCATACTGCTCATCTTCTTCCTCCTCTCTCCCGAGCGGCCATTCACATTCACCCGAACCTACGTCAAAACTGCTTCAAATGGCTCAATCATCCTCCATGGGCGCCCTCCATTCTTCTATGTCCGCTTCCACCTCCGCATCTGCTCCAGCGAGTTCTCCATCTGCCATGCCTCCCACTATGGCTGCGGTCACGAGCTCAACAATGGCGGCGGTCATGTCCTCGACAATGGCGGCAGCAACAAGCTCTTCAACCCCTTCTTCATCAACTTTCTTCGCCTCAAGTTCTTCCTCGGCACACGCAGGTTCAGCAGGAGAAACGCCATCCAATCCCGGAGGTACTTCATTGAATTTGAATTCATCTTAAGTTCCGCATTAGATTCGGCTTTCCCAAACTCGTTTTCATTTCGCATTCTTTTCTTTTAGGCCACTCGCGCTCAAACCCTAATCCCGGTAGGCAACATCCAAGGGGCCTACCTCCTTGGTCCAATGGGAGACCCAGATCCCACTGAATTCATCAATCTGGAAACCCACCGAATCCCATTCAAGACCTCGGGTTTCGATTTGGATGATTGGAAGAATGCCTTTCGATCTTGGCCGACAGTTCTACCCGGATGGAAGAATTGGTACTTGAGAGTGTCGGCCTCCAAGTCTGCAATCTGGGATAGATTAGATATCGCCCAGTGTATTGGCCTCAGCATCGGACCCATTGCTAAGAACGAGAATCTCTTGATCGTTGCATCACACTTCTGGTCCGATGCACTGAACGCCTTCCTCTTTGGACATGGTCCGATGACCCCAACACTACTTGATGTAGTCATGCTTCTCGGCCTCAACGTCACCGGCGACAAACGTCCTCTTCGGCTTAATATCAAACTTAAACACCATTTCAAGACCAAAAACTCTGGCGGCTGGTCAGGATACATGGAGAAAAATCATCGGACCGGACTCGTGACTGACCGCGAGCATGTGGCCTTCTTGAACATGTGGTTGGACAGATTCTTCTTTTGCGGCACCACCCTTGGTCCAACGGCCAATTTCCAACACCTAGCCGAATTGCTGGTAAGCGACCACGTCATCAACCTCGGTCAGTTCCTTCTGGGAGCAGTATACAATCTGCTTCATCAAGTCGCCAAGCGCCTGAGGACTGGATCAAGTATCACCAATCTTGGCGGACCATGGTGGTTCATCCAGATGTGGTTGATGCTACATCTGAGCAAGGCCGTCAAGGTAGATTTTCGAAAGTTCAAATTCCCAGAGAGCAAGCCTGAATCGGAAGAGATCACCTGGCGTCGATGTACTTCATTTGGTGAAGCTGCCATGGGTTTCCCTGCTGAGAAGCTATCGGCCAAAGAATCATCCAAATACTTTACACTTCTCTACAGAGGCATTGCTGATGACAAGGCACTATGGTTCCTGTATGATCATGCCGATGAATATGAGTTGCCTTACAAATTTAAATTCAACATGATTGTAGAGGCAGATTCAGAAGCCTTGACAATTTTCCGAACTTGCATCAATGCTCAATTTCTCCCGATCGGCCTCAGTCTGAGCAAACCAGGGCAAACAACCTATGAATACTATCATCCAAACTTAGCTGCTCGTCAGTTTGGTATCGGACAGCTTCCACCCTACCTAATCTTGACCGATCAAGTTTTTCCAAGGGGAAAAGTTGACACAGGCTTGGAGTGGGATCGTCTTCTAGGACTTGAACCTCCTATTGATAAAACCAATCTGGATACCTTTGCAATCGGCCTTGTAACTCACCGGACTTTCAACACATGGTGGGCCGAATGGCGTCAACATCTATTCTGCATCGCCTGCAAAACTTATGTCCGGAAATTGCAGCCTACTTTCAAGGGCAGACCAGAGGTAACATTTGTTGAACTTGCTTCCCTCCTTTTCATAACTTCATTTTGTTAACCAATTCTTCACCAGGACGTCGATCGTACCCCTCCAACGATGACTCGATCGGGGAAACAAGTCGTCTACAGCAATATCTCGCCAGATCCGTGGATCGGCTGTGATTCTCCCACTATCGGCAAGCTTCTGTCGGTATATGGCGACAGCAGAAAAAGGAAGAAGCGGGCGTCCTCTAAAATTCCCAAACGCCCGAAGACTACTCTGGCAAGTCCAAGAACTTCATAAACTTGATCTCTTTCTTTATTGAAATTTAATCCTTTCTGTAAATTCAGGTCATCAGAGAACCTTCCGCACGCCAGCCCAGTCCAACCAAGTCTTCAAGCCCATCGGCCGAGGAATCAGCAGAATCGGACCCACAAAGATTACCAAGCCCAGCTCAGATGCAACCAAGCCCGGCACAGGCCCGCTCGTCTCACTCGTCTTCATCTGAGAGAACCATAACTGGCTCGCCTTGTCAACCAAGCCCAGTACGCCAAGAAGAACAAGCACAATCAAGCCAAGGTCTTCAAAGAGATCAACCAGCAACTTCTCCACAGATCCAACTCCCTGATCCAGAAGCAACGGTAATTATCAGCCAATTTATTCAATAATTGATATCCATCTTGTTCTTATTTTCTTTCTTCTAGCAAATCATCTAGAATGCCTTGACGGATCTTGAGATTGCCCAAGTAAACATCCAGGGCAGCAATAACCCTCTGATCGGACCCGAGCAAGAACTAGCCTGGAAACAAGTAAGCTTTCTAGCCTGATATGATCATATCAGCTTTTTTGACATTATATCTAATTATTTCTTTGGCAGGCTCAAGATACTCCTCAAACCAGCCAGACCCTATCAGTCGATTTTGATCGGCTGCAAGTTGAAGAGGAAGAGATCAGCTCTGGGCAAAGCTTGCTATCTGACGAAGTGAAGGCAAAATTGCTTGACATATCTGCTCTTCTTCACCAAGATATCATCGATCTTGTCCAGGATGCAAAGCCGATTCGTAAGGTCATCAAAACTCTAAGGGGCCAACTTCCGTCAGACCTGGAGGAAGCATTGATTCCAGCGGCATACATAGAAGGCCACTCCTTCCCAGTGTTGCAAGCCAACCGCCGAATCAATGATCGGACTTCTCAGCAGGACTTGATCAAGGCCAGGGATGAAAAACGTGCCCAAGCTGATGAGTCAACAAAACTGATCAAAGAATTATCGGCTCGTCCTGCTTCTATCCAGTCAGAGCTTGAGAATCTTCAAGCCAGAGAACAACAATTAGAGCAGGAACTTGTCCAAGTTCGATCAAGCATCCAGGCTAAGACAAAAGAACTTGATGATCTCCCAGTTAGGAAAGCGAAGGCCGAAGAAGATTATAAAATCCACATCAAGGCCGCCAAAGAGATCCATAAGACAATCAAGCCTGTAGAAGGGAATGCTGAAGCTGATGCCAAGATCATCGCCGATGTTGACAAGATCCGTCAGACTGCTCTTGATTTGATAGTTAAATACCTGCAGCCTTGAACACTGAGACCTGCCTGTCTTACCAAGTGATCTGATACATTGATAGCCTGCTCCGCCATCGAGCGGCTTAGTGATATAATACACTCTTCTTTTGTTGTATATAATCCTTAAGGCGATGCATATCGCATCGGCTCTTATTTTTTGTTCTTGAGGCGATTTTTTATCGGCTTCCAAGCCTGACGCGTAGCATCGGCTTTACAAATTTACCCAAGTGTTAGGGTAATACCATTGAACAAGCAAACTCGAATCTTGCCTCCAAGGCGAAACAATAATCAGGCCGATTCAATTTATAAGAAGAACTTTCAAATACATATTTGAAAGAACTGATTAACCATATCGGCCTTTAAAATCTTCTATATAATCATCCATTTAAAACAAAGTTTCAGAGCCGACTGCTTGGATCGGCTGTAGTCCTTGATCGGACACCTTGAGGAAGTCACCATCCCATACTCTCCCTGACAGACACTCAATTCCTTCAAACTCCCATATTGTTGACTCAGCTGTAGCAATGCTAACCGAATCATCAGCTGGGACGATCTCCACAGTATTGCCTTGCCATTGGATCAAACATTGATGCATTGTGGATGGGATGCAGCAATTGGCATGGATCCAATCACGTCCGAGGAGCATGCTGTAGGAACCTTGTCCATCAATCACAAAGAAGGTGGTTGGCAATGTTTTGCTGCCGATGGTCAATTCAACATGAATTGCCCCCCGAGGCTCTGAGACGTTTCCACCAAAATCCTTGAGCGTCATATTGGTCTTGATCAGATCATCAATCCCTTTACCCAGCTTGCGGAATGTGGAATAGGGCATAAGATTGACAGCAACTCCTCCATCAACCAGCATCTTGGTCATCGGCTTCCCATCAACGTATCCCTTGATGTACAGAGGCTTCAGGTGCCGATATCCATTTGCATTTGGCTTCTCAAAGATAGCCTTCTCTGAATCGAGAACCAAGCATGCAGCGGCTTCTTCCAGTTCATAATCGACCTCATGATCGTCCTGTTCATCAGGAGCAGCAAAATCAGAAGGCAACATCAAAACCATATTTATTGCGGCCGATGTGCTTGCTTCATCATCATTGGCCATCTTGACGCGCCACCTCTTTTCTTTTGCCAATTCTCGCTCCTGAATCTGCTCATGATAGCGCAACCTCTGAACACGTCTCTTTTTGGACCTAGAAATCCCTGATGGGCACCACTATCCAGGCTTCATTGGAGGTTCTTTAGTCCGATCCTGAACTGGAGCCTTCTCTTCCATTTTTTCAGGGCCATGAGCATCAGCCCGGCCTTCATTATTTTTGTGGCCATGAGTATTAACCCGGCCTTCATCTCTTTGATGATGATCATCAATCCTGACGCCGATCCGTTCATGAACTGATCGTCGACCTCTCTTGGAAGCTCTGTATTCTTCATACTGGAAGCTGCATTCAGGACAATCTGCTTTCGATGGCAGTCTAAGCTTCTCGTTCCAGCAGTATACGAAGAAAGGACACCCCCAATGATCATCATCCTGATTGTATCGGTCATAACCTTGACGCCTGTTCATATGCCAATCAGACCTATAACCATACTGACGACGGTCATCAGTTCTATTATCAATCCAGCGCCTGCCATCGGACCTGTCATCATACCGGCGTCGGTCATCGGACCACTCATCATATCGGCGTCGGCCATCAAACTTTTCATCAAGCCGCCTTGCTTGATACTCGCGCCTCCGACGCCGTCGTTCCTCGCGTTCTTCCCATGCTCGGGCCGCTGCTCGCTGCCTCTTGTACTTGTTAATCAACATTTGGGAAGTCACACGTGGCCGATATCCACCAGGAGCATTAGATTCACGCCCAAATGCCTGATGATTCCTCCGCAGCTCTTCAACAGTAACTTGAACTGCAGGATCAACGGCACCAGAACTCTTGGCATGATCCGATGTAAGCACCTTGAACTTCCCCTTTTCATTAGGATCAACCATATTAACAGAAAAGGAGAAATCAGCAAAGTTATTGGGAAAGAGATGACCATCGATCTTCATGGCTTTCTTGCTGTCTTCAAATTTTATCTTGCCAGATTCTATAGCCAACTGGATCTCCCTCCTGAACACTTTGCATTCATTGGTCTCGTGAGAAGTTGAGTTGTGCCATTTACAATATTTGCGCTTCTTCAACTCATCGGCCGACGGAATAGAATGATTTGGAGAAAGCTGGATAAGCTTCTCACTGAGCAGCAAATCAAAAATCTTATCGGCCTTTGTTATATCAAAACCAAACTTTTCAGGATTCTGTTTGATCCATGGGAGCGATACCGGCTTCTTGGATTTGGTCCATTCAGCTATGTTGACATCAGCTTCCTCTTCAGACTCAGAGAGATAAGATACTTGTTTGGAAAACTTTACACGCTTCATCTCCTGATATCGGACCTCGTGAGCTGACACCTTCTGAACCAGCTGTCCCAATGTCTCAAACTCCTGAGCAGAAAACTTCTCTTTAATCGGCGCGAGCAAACCCTGGAATGCAAGCTCGGCCAACTGCATATCAGACAGTTTCAAACTATAGCATCGATTCCTAGTGTCACGGAACCGTTGAATATACTCCTTAACGGTCTCATCGTTTCTCTGCCTGATAGCAATCAAATCGGAGATCTTCATCTCATTGAGACCAGAAAAGAAGTATTTATGAAACTGCTTCTCCTTATCGGACCATCCTGTGACTGATCCTGCTGGCAACGACGTAAACCAGGTAAACGCCGGCCCTGATAGCGACAGAGGGAAAAATCTGAGCCTGAGTCCCTCCTCAGAAGCAGCCTCACCACACTGAGCCAAGAATCGGCTCACATGTTCGATGGTGGTCATATCATCTTGCCCGGAAAATTTGGAGAAATCCGGCACTCTGTAACGCGGAGGAAGTGGCACTGCATCAAAGTAAGACGGGTACGGGTGCCGATACAACCTCGCTTCATCTTTAGGCTTCAAGCCGAATTGATTTTGGATCACCTCGGCTATTTTCTGTGACCAATCGGACTGTTGACTTCCAGGTGGCATTCCATCAGCTATATCCATCACATAATTATTGTAATCTCCGACCATACGCTGATGTGAAGGAATCTCTGTACGTAGTCTTGCAGCTGCAGGTTGTTTCTCTCCTTCGTTCAGAGTCCTGGCATATTTTTCACCATGTGGGCCGACAATAGTTCCATCGGCCATCAACAGAAAACCGTTGGCCAGTTCAACAGGAGGTGGTGGAGCAATCGGAATCTGTGGAGCAACGGTCATTGCATTATCTGTAGCTTCTTTGCCTCTTCCTGATCCTGATGCTCCTGCAGAATCTGCTATAAACACTGGACCTTTCAAGCAAATAGCATCGTCCACCGCCTTCTTGATGAGATTGTCCAAAGAATTCACCAAAGTGCCTGATTGGTTGATCAATGCATGATGAACAGCCTGGTGAATCATCTCTGTCATGTTAACCTGGTACTCCCGAGCATCAGTTGTCTTCTTGATCAACTCTAGATCCGGGAGAGGACCTTTGAGTATAGGGCCTGAACGGTTACGCCCAAATTGTCCAAGACAGAGCTTTTCAAACGCATCAATCTGAGCCTGAACTGCGTCCAATTGAGCTTTAGACAGATCGGCCTTTGTAATTGGAATGGCCGTCTCAGGCGTCTTGTTTTTGTCGTTCTTAGCCTTCTCAGCAGCTTCTTTCTCAGCAGCAAGTCTTGTTGCAGTTTCTTGTTCAGCATCAGACGACGACATCTTGGAATTTGTTTCTCGTGTCCCACCAGGCGTGCCAAAAATGTGTTGACGCGGAAAATCGGCGGTCGTATTCCCCGTGTGCAGCACACGAAGACCAGGGAGATCTGCTTCGCTCCAGTGCCAGTCCACACTCCAGTTCAGGTTCGCAGCGTGCCAGTTAATTTGACCTGTAATTGACAAGGGAATAAAACAGTTAAATTGCTCTTTGATTGTGCCGGCTCTATTTCAGACGATGGAGTAACGTCGAATTTTAGCCAAGACCCAATCAGACACGTGTCGGCCGATACCAATCGGACCTCAAAATCGGACCTCATTGATGACGTCAATCGGACCAAGCGATCGGACCTCAATCAGACACCAAATCGGACCTCAGAATCGGACCAATCAGGATCGGACCTTGATTGATATAACAGATCAGCCTTTGAATAATAAAATAAAGCATAAAACAAGGCCAATATGTAAAATAATGGATCAGCCGTGTCTTTAAACAAGATATTAAATAATCAAAGTGTAAGCCGATACATTGTCCACCTTGCCTAATTGCCAGTTTGACTCGTCTTATCGGACCATCTAACCAACCGATCGGACTATAGCCTTTTCAGAGAAATCTAGCTCCGACGTAGGGAATCTAGATTTCTCCAACTATGATCAGATCGGATAGCTAGATAATCTGACTCAACTCATCGACCTGTCAATTAAACAAGATGCTCGCACAGATGTTGATCAGATTAAGCAAATAAACAAGTAAAACATTAACAGGTTCGTTCTGATTCTAAGATATGCTACCAAATAATTAAGCAAGATCCAGCTCCGACGTAGGGAATCTACACCACACTTAACATTCGAATAGCAATAAGGCATAACCAAAGCTTCTTTTGACTAACCAAGATGAATCTAGCTCCGACGTAGGGAATCTAGATCAAGCATGACAGTTAAAGATTAATCTAATCGTATTGTAAAGATCCAGCTCCGACGTTGGGAATCTACACCAGTACAATACTCAAAGAACAACTAGATTAAACCACAAAGCAAGATCGGACCTAGAACGATGCTGTAAGATAAATATTGCTTAAGTCGGACCAAGACCAATGCTCAAAGCCGTCGAAGAAGTAGAATTGATTCACATGGCGTAGATCTAAACCAATCTAGCAACTCCAACAAACCGCAAAGACTACCTTTAGTAACCAAGATTATTCTAGCTCCGACGTAGGGAATCTAGACTAATCTTGATACCTAGCTCCGACGTAGGGAATCTAGGCTTAAAGTGTAGTCCGATAAGCGATAATCTGTTGAATAATCAATATTGATCTAGCTCCGACGTAGGGAATCTATATCAATCTTGATTATCCAGAGATATCGGTTGAACAGTATAAACGAGAAAGGGCGATGCGCCTCAATTCAAAGCCTATACTAGTTCGATAAATTGACTGGTAAGCCGGAGATCAGAACTGATGCAGCCCGTCCACCAATGAGCTTCGTCGATAACTACTATTAGGGTTTTGGCGTGAAGCCGGGTTGTATTGATTGTGAGAATAGTTTTTTACAATGGACGAGGGTTCATATTTATACCCTGGTCATGGAGAGTCCTGATCGGACCAGACTAACTTGCGAATAAAGTAAACTAAATCTAATATAGAATGGGACTCTCATTATGCCTTCAAAAAGGAAATAGTCCCCGTTTCTGATGCGCTTCCTCCTCAGCCGACGCGTCTTTCCTCTTGCACTCGTCATCGAGTCGGACTCCTGCTTCATCGGACCCCTTCTGCGTATCGGCTTCCTTCTCTGTCACCTTCGGCTTTGACCAGTCAATGGGTCCACTGCGCAGTCTCAACCTTACCACGTCACCATCTGACTCAGCATGTCAGGTGCGAAAATCCGGTGTCAACAGCTCCTTTGCCTTCGCCTTCCCTTTCTTTTGTTTCTTTTCCTTCTTCTTCTCCTTAGTGGGGACGGGAACCTCACGAGCCCCATAAGCAACTTTCAACTCTTCAAAAACTCTGTTCAATCTTACATGAACATAGTTGTCTTCATTGATACGATGCTCCTTTGAGGTATATGGACAAAGAATATCTATGGCCCGCCGCTCCACTATGGCAACGAATTCCGCCGCTGACATGCCTTCGGGTAACTTCGCCCCAAAATAAGGAAAAGCAACTTTAGTATGATCACCAAAAGCTTTCCACTCTAC
>CM014277.1:38142813-38154212 GCA_004135705.1 Alloteropsis semialata
CCCTGTGTTCATATATTTAGTTTTGAGTACCACTGAAAAAAAAATATCAGAAAAAAATCAAAAAAAAAGAAAAAAAAGAGAAGAAGCAAAAGAAAAGAAGAAAGAAAGGGGCTGTTCTTTGTGCTTACTTTTGTCTTCGGTGGTGCGTTGTGACTTCCTTTGTGTCTAGGCTCGCGTCTCTAGCACGGTCTAGGCTAGGACCAGCACAGTACCGCCGTTGAACAATTATTCAGCTTACTTTTATAACTAACGTGGTACTAGTATTTTCCTTGTGTTCTTTTAGCCCACCTACAGCTCCACATACTCGATTTTCAGCTTTACAGGAGTTGTTGCTGCAGCACCGATACACTTTCTTTCTGTTGCCCGACTTGTTGTTGCCGACCCTCCTGCGAGCAGGGTAAGAATTGGTAAGAGCTTGTACAACAGGTTGAGAGTGAGAGAGCACCACACACAAATTACATCTAGTAGTTGTAGGGAATTTCCTACTTTACTTGTTCCCTGTTTGCTCTTGCATCTTTTCCATGGCAGGTTCAGGGGATGAGGAAGAGGATGAAGGAGGTCCGCTTACGCCTCGCACCAAGGGCATCATGCAGCATTTTCAAAAGCAAGTAAGGGACTACACCGATGGGATTGATAATGATTTGCAGGTGATAAATGAGAAGATTGGGCAAATGGAGGCCACGCAGATCTCCAACAACACCAAGCTTGCAAGATTGGAGACGACGGTTGGCCGCGTGGACAAGAGTCTCGCTGCTCTTCTGAGGCGCTTTGATGAGCTCCACGCAAAGGCGAATGATCAGCATAGAGGAGGTGACCAAGAGGAAGAGCGCAACGCAGAAAATTCGAGAGCCGATTATTCTGCTGACACTGAAGATGAGGATCGAGCTCGGAGACGTCGACAACATAACCGTCGAGGTATGGGTGGACCGCGTCCACGTGAGGTGCATAACAATGACAATGCTTTCAGTAAGATAAAATTTAAGATACCCTCTTTTGATGGTAAATATGATCCTGATGCTTATCTTACTTGGGAGATGGCTGTTGAACAAAAGTTTACTTGTCATGATTTTCCTGAAAATGCATGTGTTAGGGCTGCAACTAGTGAGTTCACTGATTTTGCTTCCGTTTGGTGGATAGAACATGGCAAGAAAAATCCTAATAACATGCCACAAACTTGGGATGCTTTGAAACGGGTCATGAGGGCTAGATTTGTTCCATCTTACTATGCACGTGATCTGTTAAACCAGCTGCAGCAATTAAAACAGGGTACTAAAAGTGTAGAAGAATACTATCAACAGCTACAAATGGGTATGCTACGCTGCAATTTAGAGGAGGATGTGGAACCCGCTATGGCTAGATTTTTGGGTGGGTTAAACCGTGAAATTCAGGACATCCTTGCTTATAAAGAGTACACTAACATAACCCGTTTGTTCCATCTTGCTTGTAAAGCTGAAAGGGAAGTGCAGGGGCGACGTGCTAGTACCAAGACTAACATATCTGCAGGGAGGAATTTTTCCACGCAGCCCCGTTCGAGCATTCCATCAACTGGACGTGCTGCTGCACCGTATTCATCATCAGCTCGAGCAGCAGCCTCACCTTCCAGCGACAAGCCATGTGACAGCCCCGCAAATTCAGCAGCAAAGACCGCGCAAAAACCAGCTGCAACCACTTCATCGGTGGCATCCACGGGCAGAACAAGAGACGTTCAGTGCCACCGCTGCAAGGGATATGGACATGTCATGCGTGACTGCCCAAGCAAGCGCGTTTTGGTGGTCAAAAATGATGGTGAGTACTCATCTGCTAGTGAAATTGATGAAGATACACTTACATTGCTTGCAGCTGACCATGCAGGAAGTGAGGGCTGCCCGGAAGAACATATTAATGCAGCTGAAGCCGACCGCTATGAGAGCCTCATTGTGCAGCGCGTGCTGAGCGCGCAAATGGAGAAGGCGGAACAAAATCAGCGGCACACATTGTTCCAAACAAAGTGTGTCATCAAAGAGCGTTCGTGCCGTGTGATCATCGATGGAGGTAGTTGCAACAACTTGGCTAGCAGCGACATGGTGGAGAAGCTTGCGCTTACCACCAAACCTCACCCGCATCCATATTGCATTCAATGGTTGAATAATAGCGGTAAGGCAAAGGTAACCAAACTTGTGCGAATCAATTTTGCCATTGGCTCCTATAAAGATGTTGTTGAATGTGATGTTGTGCCAATGCAAGCATGTAGTATTCTGCTAGGAAGGCCATGGCAATTTGATAAAGATTCTATGCATCATGGTAGATCAAATCAGTATTCTTTTCTATACCATGATAAAAAGATTGTGTTGCATCCAATGTCTCCTGAACAAATTCTAAAAGATGAACTTACTAGAGCTAGTAAATTGAAGAATCAGGAACATGGTAAAAGTGAAAATCAGATTGTGACAAACGAGCTTGAGAAGCATAAAAAGAACAATACCAAACCTGTTTATGATAATAAAAAGGAGATCAAGCTGAAAGGGTCATGTTTCATTGCTACCAAATCTGAATTGGATGAGATTGATGCTACCACTGCTGTTTGCCTTGATTTGCAAACAAACTTTGTTTTCACTTGAGGACATACCTTCTTCCTTGCCTCCTATTATCACTAACCTTTTGCAGGAATATGCGGACGTTTTTCCTAAGGAGGTGCCATCGGGGCTGCCGCCGATTCGTGGTATTGAGCACCAGATTGACCTTATTCCCGGGGCCTCCTTGCCCAACCGTGCTCCATACAGGACCAACCCGGAAGAGACCAAAGAAATTCAGCGCCAAGTGCAAGAATTGCTCGACAAAGGTTATGTGCGTGAGTCTCTTAGCCCTTGTGCTGTTCCCGTGCTTTTAGTTCCTAAGAAAGATGGGTCATGGCGCATGTGTGTCGATTGTAGAGCGATAAACAACATCACAATCAGATATCGTCATCCTGTTCCTAGGTTAGATGATATGCTTGATGAATTGAGTGGCTCAATTGTGTTCTCTAAAATTGATTTGCGTAGTGGTTACCATCAAATTCGCATGAAGCTTGGAGATGAATGGAAAACAGCGTTTAAAACTAAGTTTGGCTTGTATGAATGGCTGGTCATGCCTTTTGGGCTCACTAATGCACCCAGCACTTTCATGAGATTGATGAATGAAGTTTTGCGCGCTTTTATTGGCAGATTTGTGGTAGTATATTTTGATGACATTCTGATCTATAGCAAAACACTAGAAGACCATCTTGATCATTTGCGTGCTGTTTTTGATGCTCTACGTGATGCACGCTTGTTTGGTAACCTTGAGAAGTGCACCTTTTGCACAGATCGTGTCTCTTTTCTTGGCTATGTTGTGACACCACAGGGAGTTGAAGTTGATCAAGCAAAGGTTGAAGCCATTCACAGCTGGCCGGTTCCAACAACAGTCACCCAAGTGCGAAGCTTCCTAGGACTTGCTGGATTTTATCGTCGCTTTGTGAAGGACTTCAGCACCATTGCAGCCCCACTGCATGAGCTCACCAAGAAGAGTGCGATATTCACTTGGGCTGCACCACACCAAAGTGCTTTCGACATGCTGAAAGATAAGTTAACACATGCACCCTTACTTCAACTTCCAGATTTCAGCAAAACCTTTGAACTTGAATGTGATGCTAGTGGAATTGGTCTGGGAGGTGTGCTGCTGCAAGAGGGCAAACCTGTAGCGTATTTTAGCGAAAAATTGAGTGGGCCTAGTCTGAATTATTCCACCTATGATAAAGAATTACTTGCTCTTGTTAGAACTTTGGAAACATGGCAGCACTACTTATGGCCCAAAGAATTTGTTATCCATTCTGATCATGAGTCTTTGAAACATATTCGAAGCCAAGCGAAACTAAACCGTAGACATGCTAAATGGGTTGAATTCATTGAATCTTTTCCTTATGTCATCAAACACAAGAAAGGGAAGGAAAATGTCATTGCTGATGCTTTGTCTAGGCGTTATACCATGCTCTCACAACTTGATTTCAAAATTTTTGGGTTGGAAACAATAAAAGAGCAATATGTACATGATGCTGATTTTAAAGATGTGTTGCTGAATTGCAAGGAGGGTAAAACATGGAACAAATTCGTCCTCAATGATGGGTTTGTTTTTAGAGCTAACAAGCTATGCATTCCAGCTAGCTCCGTGCGTTTGTTATTGCTGCAGGAAGCACATGGAGGAGGACTAATGGGACACTTTGGAGTGAAGAAGACTGAGGACATCCTTGCTGGTCATTTCTTTTGGCCTAGGATGCGGAGAGACGTGGAGAGGTTTGTTGCTCGCTGCACCACATGCCAAAAAGCTAAGTCACGCCTTAATCCTCACGGTTTATACATGCCTCTTCCTGTTCCAAGTGCACCTTGGAAAGATATATCTATGGACTTTGTTTTAGGACTGCCTAGAACAAAGAAGGGGAGGGATAGTGTGTTCGTCGTTGTGGATAGATTTTCTAAAATGGCCCATTTCATACCATGTCATAAGAGTGATGATGCTACACATGTTGCTGATTTGTTCTTTCGTGAGATTGTTCGATTGCATGGTGTGCCAAACACCATAGTTTCTGATCGTGATGCAAAGTTTCTTAGTCACTTTTGGAGAACTTTGTGGGCCAAGCTAGGGACTAAGCTTTTATTTTCCACTACATGTCATCCCCAAACCGATGGACAAACTGAAGTTGTAAATAGAACTCTTCAACCATGCTTAGGGCTGTTTTGAAAAAGAACATAAAAATGTGGGAAGAATGTTTGCCTCATGTTGAGTTTGCTTATAATCGGTCACAACATTCTACCACTAAGAAATGCCCTTTTGAGATTGTTTATGGCCTGTTACCACGTGCTCCTATTGATTTACTACCTTTGCCAACTTCTGAAAAATTGAATTTCGATGCTGCACAGCGTGATGAAATGATTCTAAAACTGCATGAAACAACTAAAGAACACATAGAGCGCACGAATGCTAAGTATAAGTTGGCTGGTGATAAAGGTAGGAGACAACTGATTTTTGAACCTGGAGATTTGGTTTGGTTGCATTTGAGGAAGGATAGGTTTCCTGAATTAAGAAAATCAAAATTGATGCCTAGAGCTGATGGACCTTTTAAAGTACTGCAACGAGTTAATGAGAATGCATATAAGCTTGATCTACCTGCAGATTTTGGGGTTAGTCCCACTTTTAACGTTGCAGATTTGGCGCCATATTTGGGAGAAGAAGATGAGATTGAGTCGAGGACGACTCAAATGCAAGAAGGGGAGGATGATGAGGACATCAACACCAACGATACATCCACACCACCACCGACACCGGCAACTGCGACATCTCCACCATCTGGTCCTATTACTCGCGCTCGTGCCCGTCAACTCAATCATCAAGTAAGTTCATTCTTATGCTCTTGTCCATTATATTTCATCAATGGAAACATGTGCACTCTTGTTTTACTTAGGAATGATGGAGAGGATAAGAAGGGGAGCGGATTCGCGTGGGCTGGTTTCGGACAGCAGGACAGCACCAACTTGTGACAACGGTCAAGACTTCATTCGGACTCCGATTGGGACGTTCAAGTATTTCACGGAAAGCTTATGAAGTCCTCTTTCAAACGGATCTGGCCTCATGATGATACCTGTTCTGAGTGGGGCGCAGTCGTCATGTCTTTACAGAAGGGTTTTCAGCCCATGGTGCTGCGCCACTCTATTTTGGCCCAATGGGCCGTGTATCCAGTTGAGCCCACTTTGGGCGCGTCCTAGGGTTGGAGGTCGTCCTCCCAGTACTTATCCCCCCAGCAGCCGCCATGGGAGGGTTGGGTTTTGTTTTCATGAACTAGCTATCGCTACTTCTCCTGGAGCGCGTGTGCTAATCCAGCCGCCCGTCTTCTTGTAATCGAAACCCCACATTCGATCAATCCAGACTGAGTTCTTGATTTCCCCTTGCGATTTCAGTGCTTGTTTACTTGTTCTTGCGAGTTCTTCGATTTGCTTGCAGGACGGGTGCCCTCGTGGCCGGTGTCGCGCATCACAAGGGCGCGGCGACCAGGGAAGAGGTGTATCGGTTGCTAAGGCGCAGCGTCTCTGGATTGCTGAAGTCGGACCGCCAACGCCTTCTCCCTCCCTCAAATCGAGTTATCCAGTTCGTCCTCACAGAAAGATCGGGAAATCCCCCATGGGTTCTCATCAGATACCACACTACATCTACCTCATCTTGAAGATGCCAGGCCCTAAGGGGATCCTATCCCTAAGGGGCGACCTGAAGACGTCCTACAATTGCGACACCGAGGCAGTGATGATTACCGCAAGCCTGCAGCAAACGAGCCAGGCCGCAATCATAGCAGCAATGGAGAAACAACTCAGCAAGGCAGAGTTGGAAATCCAAATGAAAAAGCCAGCCACGTCAACCATGAAGCCCTCTTAGGAAGTTCAAATCAAGGCGATCGATCTAGGGACGGGTGACCCCTCCAAGATGGCGCTGATCGGCGCTGACCTATCCATCAAATAGGAAAGCACGCTCACCAGCTTCTTATGGGACAGCCGCGACATCTTCGCATGGAAGCCATTTGACATGTCGGGAGTCCAAAGGGAGCTGGCTGAGCACAAACTTAATGTTGATCCAGCCGCCAAACCGAAGAAGCAACGTCTGCGACACTTCGCCCAGGACAAGAAAGAAGCCATCCGAATGGAGCTGGTGAAACTACTAGCAGGTGGGTTCATCAAAGAGGTGTTCCAATCTTACTGGCTTGCTAATCCTGTCCTAGTGCAAAAAAAGAACAATAACGAGTGGAGGATGTGCGTTGACTACACCAACTTAAACAAGCATTGCCCAAAGGATCCTTTCGGGCTACCTTGCATTGATCAAGTGGTAGACTCAACAGTCGGCTGCTCATTACTCTGTTTCCTCGACTGCTACTTAGTCTATCATCAAATTAGCCTACAAGACAAAGACCAGATCAAGACAGCGTTCATCACTCCGTTTGGCGCTTATTGCTATACAACGATGTCCTTCGGACTCAAGAATGCAGGGGCGACATATCAGCGTGCAATCTAGAGTTGTTTAAAGGCTCAGATTGGCCGCAATGTTGAAGCCTACATTGATGACGTCGTGGTCAAGACGAAGAACCTGGACAGTCTCATTGCTGACTTGTCCGAGACCTTCACACATCTCAGGTAGTACCAATGGAAGCTCAATCCAACCAAGTGTGTGTTTGGCGTGCCCGCAGGCAAATTGGTGGGCTTCATAGTCAGCAATTGTGGAATTGATGCCAATCCCTAGAAGATTATTGCCATCACATCCATGAAGCCTCCCAAGTCTCTCAAGGATGTCCAGAAGCTTACAGGGTGTATGGCGGCCCTCAACAGATTCATCTCAAGACATGGTGACAGAGGACTACCTTTTTTCAACCTCCTCAAGAAGCAGGACAAGCTCGTATGGACTGCGGAAGCTGATGCGGCGTTTGAAGATCTCAAGAAATTCCTTTAGACACCACCACTACTTACTGCACCAGCTGATCAGGAACCACTATTCCTCTACATTGCAGCCACAACCCACGTGGTCAGCACTACAATTGTAGTTGAGCGGGAGGAACCCGGCCATGTATTCAATGTACAACGGCCCGTCTACTTCATCAGCGAGGTAATCACAGAATCAAAAGCACATTACCCCTAGCTCGAGAAGCTGCTCTATGCTGCCTTGATCACATCCCGCAAGTTGCACCACTACTTTGATGCTCACAATTGGCAACATCCTCCACAACTGAGACGCGACCGTGCGAATTTCTAAATGGGCGGTTGAGTTAGGTTCTCATACCATCGACTTCGTCCCGCGCGCTACGATCAAGTCTCAAGCTCTGGTAGATTTCGTCATTGAGTGGACAGAGATACAACAAGCAACACCTGAAGAACCCCCAAAACACTGGATCATGTACTTCGACGGGTCGATGAAGCTTGAAGGAGCTGGCGCAGGAGTTCTATTCATATCCCCAAAAGGAGACCAGCTCAAGTATGTGCTCCAGATCCTCTGGAAAGCCACTAACAATGAAGCCGAGTACGAGGCTCTACTGCACGGGCTACGCCTGGTTGCCTCCCATGGTATCAAGCATATGGTAGTCTACGGTGACTCCTCGGTGGTCATCAACCAGGTCAACAAGGATTGGGACTGCACCAAGGATAACATGGACGCATACTACATGGAGGTCTGCAAGCTCGAGAAGTACATCCATGGGCTTGAGTTCCATCATGTCCTCAGGGACAACAACATGGCTGCTGATGCACTTTCAAAGCTTGTTCGCACCGAGCTCCAGTACCGTGCGGCGTTTTCATCCTAGAGCTGCTACAATCATCCATCAGGGAGCAGGAAGTACAGCTGACTACAACACCCCCTCATCAACATGTCATGGTGATTACACCCGATTGGACGAAGCTCTTCATCGAGTACATCCTACATCAGAAACAACCTGAGGACAAGGCGGAGGCGGAGCAAGTCATCAGACGAAGCAATAACTACGTAGCAGTGGGCTCCACCTTGTTCCTACGTGGTGCATTGATGGGTGTCTTGATGAAGTGTGTCCCCCCAGAAGTCGGACGGGAGATCCTTGAAGAAATTTGTGCTGGAATCTATGGCAACCATGCCACCCATCGCATGATTGTCGGCAAGGCCTTCCGTTCCGGGTACTACTGGCCATCCGCAGTGGCGGACGCAGAAGATGTCGTGAGGACTTGTCAGGTCTGCCAGTTCTTTCCCCGACAAGCTCACGTCCCTGCAACGGTCCTCAACAGCATACCACCCTCTTGGCCCTTCGCATGCTGGGGGCTGGATATGGTTGGACCGCTCAAGAAAGCACCAGGAGCATTCGAGTATCTCCTCGTGGCAATCGACAAGTTTACCAAGTGGATTGAAGTCAAGCCACTAGTCAAAGCTACAGCACCAAAGGCGGCCGAGTTCATCCAAGACATTGCTCATCGCTTCACTGTCCCGAATCGCATTATCACTGATCTTGGTTCCCAATTCACAGGGGACGAGTTCTTTGATTTTTGTGATAGTCTGGGAAACGAAGTCCACTATGCGTCGGTGGCGCACCCCCGTGCCAATGGACAAGATGAGAGAGCTAACGGCCTCATACTCCAAGGTCTAAAGCCAAGGCTCTATGAACCACTCAAGAAGTACGGCGACAAGTGTGTGCAAGAGCTTCCAGCTATGGTCTGGGGGCTAAGAACCCAACCAAGTCAAGCAACAGGGCAATCGCCCTTCTTCCTGGTCTATGGCTCCGAGGCAGTACTCCCGGTAGATATCGAGTACAAAGCTCCAAGAATTCAAAACTACTCAGAGGAAGCAACAGAGCAGAACAGAGCAGAAGACGTCGACATGCTCGAAGAAGCGAGGGCAGCCGCGTTGATCAGAACAATGAAGTACATGCAAGATCTAAGGAGGTACCATGATCAGAACGTTCAATCTAGGTTGTTCAACATCGGTGATCTGGTCCTTGGAAGAATTCAGAGTTCAAAAGATGAACACAAGTTATCTTCACCTTGGGAAGGACTGTTCATAGTATCAAGGGTTATTGGCCCGGGCACTTATCAACTACAGTGGGAAGACGGAACAGACGTGCCCAATGCTTGGAATATCGAGCACTTGAAGCGTTGTTATCCTTAAAAGTTTTTAGGAGTCTTTAATTGTCAATAAAAGTCAGTCCTTTCAATGTACTGATGTCAGCTTAATGCCCAAAGTTAATAAAGTGTCTATATTCCATTGTCATCAAGCTTGGAATTCGGATAGTCGTTCTATGCTACGCTCGGCTCTCGAGTTATGCATGTAACATCTTTATGAATTATGCCGAGTTGTTTAAAAGAAACTTAAAAAAGCTACATTCATAAACTAAAGCCATCAACTTTCTGTTTTGACACAGAGACATACACAGATTACAAGTACTATTGTCACAAAAGACATAAGTATTTACATCTAATACAAGTTCATTACAAAGGTTCCTTTTACATTACAAAGAGCCTAGAACTTAAGGCGAGAAACAATCTTCTCTGTCGTCTCCTTCTCTTCCTCCAAGTAAGCCTTGAACATCTCGCGAGTACAGGATGGGTTTACCTTACCCTCTGTTATGCTCAAACTCTGGGCTGGCCACCAAGAACAGACTATGCCGAGTACTTGCTTAGTGCAAGACTGGGCTATCCTCTGGCAATAAGCACGCACCTACCCAGGAGCCTCGCGGAGTGTCACACCCTACTTTTTGGCCTTCTTGGAGTTTCCAATAAATCCTAGAATCTGGTTAGAATTAAATAGAAAGTGAGTGTTGCTTTCGTGCCGAGCTTCATAGTGGTAGTGGTGTGAGTTTGTTTTCAAAACCCGACTAGATTCTCAAATAGGTTCCTCTGGGAATTTTCTGGATTTTTCTGGAATTTATTCCTATTTTTCTAGGGCTAAATCCAATTTTTGGAAGCTTCTAGAACCTTTTTCATGAGCTCCAAATATTTTATTTGGGTTCATCGTGTCCAACTCTATCTCTGGGATTTTGCTCGGAATTTTTGGACACTCCGGAATATTTTTCATGGTTTAAACGGAATTATCTAGACTTTTCTGGATTTTCTTTTAACTTGAAAATGATTATTCCGGATTAAGAAAATGGAGAAAACCAATCTGCCCTATTGGGCCAAGCCCATCCAAAACTAGATCAGCAAAGTCCAGTTTACCTCCCTAACCTTTTCCAGAGTTTGGTTTTGCCCTCCTTCCCTATCGGACCGAGCCCATCCAATCCCAAACCAAATGAGTTCGCTTTTTACCCCCGAACTCTTCCAGAGTTCGCTTTTGCCCCATCCTCGGGCCGAGCCCGCGAGGCCCGGTACAGGCCCGGCCCGACCTGCCTCCCCACCTCTTTCTCCCGCTGCCATCCGGGCCCCGCCCGTCAGCCTCCTCCTTCCTCCCCCGCTCGGACTCGGATGGAGGCCGGAGAGCTGCTCCGCAACCGCCGCCGCTTCTCCCCGCGATCCTCGCGCGCGAATCCCGCGGCCCCCTCCGCACGCCAAGGCCGAGCCTCGTCCCCCTCCTATAAATCGTGCGACCCGAGGCCCCGCGTGCCCTAGCTCGCGCCGCCGCTCTGCTGCTCTGCCCATCGCCGCCCGAAGTGGAGCCGCCGCCGTTGCCTCTGGTTGGCCGCCGTCCCTGTTCAACCAAGCCAAGCACCACCGCAAGCACGCTCGCCCGATTCACCGCACGCAGAGGCCGTTGGAGCAAGCCGCAGCCACCCGAGGAGCCCCGGCCACGACACCGACGCCAAGCACCGCCGCCACCGATCGCTTCTCGCCGACGTTCGCCCCCTCCGCTACACAATCGGCGTCAAGAACCCCGTGGTGAGCTTCGCCAGATCCTCCTGTCTCTCCTGGATCAAACGACGTCGAAAACAG
>CM014277.1:38156014-38179778 GCA_004135705.1 Alloteropsis semialata
CGGCGTCCCTGTGGAATGGAGACTTCATCATGAGAGATAGTAAATAGACTTCCGCTGTGGTTTGTTTTAAGACTCTTGTCTTTTGTAATAGTTTTAGTTTGTAATTCGAGCACTGGTTTCTTTGATTTACCTTATTCTGGAGCTGTATGTGTGTTTAAGACTTCCTGGGTACACATATAGTAGCATTCGGATTTCCTTCGTAAATCCGGGTGTGACAAGGAGACGGTCGACAAGAGGAGGACAAGGACCACCTGCAGGCACGCGGGCAACCTAGTCTACCAGTGGAGCGGCAGCTTCCTTCAAGGTTCTAAACTCCACTCTGATTTGAGCAAGCTCTTCCTCCTGGCTAGTGGATTTTGTTCATGGCTTGGACAAGTTGAACATCTGCGTCCTTGAGCTTCCTCTGCACTTCAGCCAGATCTGCCATACAGTCCTGCTCCCGCTGACAGGCTTGGTTCGCTCTTTCTTGCTCCCGATAGAAGAGGTTCTTCTTGTCGGTCACCTTAGCTTCAAGTGCCTCAATTTTTGTCTCTTTATCTACATATACAATCATATTATTATATTTTGTGATTTATGCTAACACAACATGAGGAAGTCGGCGGCCTACCTACAAGCTTCTGCTTGAGCGCCCGGTTCTTCTCAATGACATAGTCGCTAGTTCTGGTACATATTCATTTTCTGGTACGCTACGTCCAGGTCCAGGCGCAACTTGGCATGTTATTCTTCCCACGAAGACTGACCCTGCGCCAAGTCTTTCTTTGCCTTTCTCTGCTCGGGTGAAGCAGGCATTTGCTTAGCGGAGCATCTCCTGATGCGAGCGGTGGAGAATGCTCTGTTTTCAAAAGAAAACAACACAGAGCATCAATTAAAGTATCAAGTCATGGAAATAAGTACAATTAAACATTCAATTTTACTTTTTACTAACCTCTATGAGCTTGGTGAGCTGTTCTTGTGGCACAACGGCTTTCTCCAGATCTTCCTGGTCAACTTGAGAGTCGAAAAAGAAGGCGTTCTCATCCTCCGCTCCCGCGCCAGGTGTCGCAGCGTAGATTTGGAACGGCTCTGCTGTGGGCTCTCGGGGATGCTTCTCCTGGATAATTTCTTCAATGGTGGCGATCTTGACAAGACTCGCGGCCGCATCAAGCTCCTCGGCACGAAGACTAGCCATCCGGGTACATTCTGTAGCTTTCGGCCTTGCATCTTTCGGTCCTTGTGCAGAAGTACTCGGAGCGGCCTTCTCCGGCTCCTTTGGTGGTGCTGCGGCTTGGAGGCTCGACTCCTTCTCCACCTCCGCCTCCTTGGATCGCATGTCCTCAGGCGAGCTTCGCTCTAGGATCACGGGTGCTTCAACAGGTTGAGGAGAGGGTGGACGACTACATAGACAAAGTGCAACGTCAAGGAAGACTGCCATAACAATAGAAGAATTCCATGACAAACAAGTCAGATTGCGTACCTGCTGAACTCCATTTCGAATTCTGGTTCCGCAAAACCAAAAGAAACTCCTCCAGAAGTATGCTCTTCGGGCACAAGAGTCTGTTCTTGTCACACCCGGATTTACGAAGGAAATCCGAATGCTACTATATGTGTACCCAGGAAGTCTTAAAAGGTAAATCAAAGGAAACCAGTGCTCGAATTACAAAAGAAACTATTACAAAAGACAAGAGTCTTAAAATAAACCACAGCGGATGTCTATCTATTATCTCTCACGATGAATTCTCCAATCCACAGGGACGTCGGCTGGTGAACCACAACCTAGAACTCTTTTGAAAATCTTCATGAAAATCTTCGACTGCTGCCTCATCTGAGTACCCATCCGGGATTTTGTTGAATAGTGCAAGTGTAAGTAAACCAACTTTACTTAACAAATATAACACGAGGGATGAAGGCTTAAAAGGCTTGACACTGTTTAACTACGATAAGCACTTTTAATTGTTCAATTTTAGCATTAACCAATTTACTACAATGTAATAGGTAAAACCCAGTTGTGACCCAAATTAAGTATAAGTAGAGAAGTAGCATAGACCACCATCATTCCAATGTCATTTCATTTTAAACATCACCGGGGTAAAAGTCACAGTCAAAAAGGATCCAGGCCACTCGTAACCGTGAGTACGGCTGTTATAACAGTTTTACACTCTGCAGAGGTTGTACACTTTCCCCACTGGTCGCGTAAAAGTTCAGAAGAACTGTAACCCAACCACGCAGTGCTGATCAGGCACATTCATCACACTACCTTTGGTGTGACTGCATAGGGACGCTACGAGACCTTTCAAAATTAACTTAGTCAAGACCAGAGCCCATTGATTCCCGTGGTTGCACTGTTCTCCCGGGTTGCCACTTTAAGATAGACCATAACTAGTGATGCCCAGAACAAAGCACACAGCAATTGTTCCAGTTTAAAGGTTGATTAAGAACAAAGCACACAGCACATGTTCCGATTTAGGTTGGATGGAGCAAAGCACACAGCACATGTCCAAATTAAGGGTTGCCTAAAACAAAGCACACAGCACATGTTCTAGATCGTGAATTGCCTAGAATAAAGCACACAGCACATATTCTAGAACAAGAGTTTGCTGAGAACAAAGCACACAGCACATGTTCCAGCTACTAACCAGGTTGCTAAAAAGCAAGTTTTAACCATTCACAATTAATCATAAGTATCCAAGTTCCATCGCCCAAAGACGGTAAGCTCATGTTGCATAGCCTAGCATTTGCTACCCAAAAGATGCATAACCCAGGTTGAACAAGGAAAATAAGGTTTAAGAATACTAGGGATAATCCTAAATCAGATTAACTCATGCATGAATGTAAGTGATTATTAATGGTGTATAGGTATCAAGGAACTTCTCGTGTTATACTTGCCTTCCTCAAAGTATTGCCATTAATCCTCTTCTTCAGAACCTTGCTCTCCTTCAACGTCGAACAGCTCACCGATTGGCACGATCAATCACCAGTACACAAGGTACATCTAACAAAGCAATACACCAATCAATACAACAGTTTTGAAAAGCGCAAAGCTAGAGAACACTAACTACTACGAACTCGGGAGCGCAAGAAACACTTCTCTCAGAGCTACTGCTAAAAAGGCATGGGCAATTGAATGATCAAGGGAGCAATATGTACATGATGCTGATTTTAAAGATGTGTTGCTGAATTGCAAGGAGGGAAAAACATGGAACAAATTCATTCTCGATGATGGGTTTGTTTTTAGAGCTAACAAGCTATGCATTCCAGCTAGCTCCATGCGTTTATTATTGCTGCAGGAAGCACATGGAGGAGGACTGATGGGACACTTTGGAGTGAAAAAGACTGAGGACATCCTTGCCGGTCATTTCTTTTGGCCTAGGATGCGGCGAGACGTGGAGAGGTTTGTTGCTCGCTGCACCACATGCCAAAAGGTTTAGTCACGCCTTAATCCTCACGGTTTATACATGCCTCTTCCTGTTCCAAGTGCACCTTGGCAAGATATTTCTATGGACTTTGTTTTAGGACTGCCTAGAACAAAGAAGGGGAGGGATAGTGTGTTCGTCGTTGTGGATAGATTTTCTAAAATGGCCCATTTCATACCATGTCATAAGAGTGATGATGCTACACATGTTGCTGATTTGTTCTTTCGTGAGATTGATCGATTGCATGGTGTGCCAAACACCATAGTTTCTGATCGTGATGCAAAGTTTCTTAGTCACTTTTGGAGAACTTTGTGGGCCAAGCTGGGGACTAAGCTTTTATTTTCCACTACTTGTCATCCCCAAACCGATGGACAAACTGAAGTTGTGAATAGAACCCTATCAACCATGCTTAGGGCTGTTTTGAAAAAGAACATAAAAATGTGGGAAGAATGTTTGCCTCATGTTGAGTTTGCTTATAATCGGTCACAACATTCTACCACTAAGAAATGCCCTTTTGAGATTGTTTATGGCCTGTTACCACGTGCTCCTATTGATTTACTGCCTTTGCCAACTTCTGAAAAATTGAATTTCGATGCTGCACAGCGTGCTGAAATGATGCTAAAACTGCATGAAACAACTAAAGAACACATAGAGCGCACGAATGCTAAGTATAAGTTGGCTGGTGATAAAGGTAGGAGACAACTGATTTTTGAACCTGGAGATTTGGTTTGGTTGCATTTGAGGAAGGATAGGTTTCCTGAATTAAGAAAATCAAAATTGATGCCTAGAGCTGATGGACCTTTTAAAGTACTGCAACAAGTTAATGAGAATGCATATAAGCTTGATCTACCTGTAGATTTTGGGGTTAGTCCCACTTTTAACGTTGCAGATTTGGTGCCATATTTGGGAGAAGAAGATGAGATTGAGTCGAGGATGACTCAAATGCAAGAAGGGGAGGATGATGAGGACATCAACACCAACGATACCTCCACACCACCACCGACACCGGCAGCTGCGACATCTCCACCACCTGGTCCTATTACTCACGCTCGTGCCCGTCAACTCAATCATCAAGTAAGTTCATTCTTAAGCTCTTGTCCATTATATTTCGTCAATGGAAACACGTGCACTCTTGTTTTGCTTAGGAATGATGGAGAGGATAAGAAGGGGAGCGGATTCGTGTGGGCTGGTTTCGGACAACATGGACAATGAAATCAGCACTTAGGTCATCATAATTTGTATAATATATTAGCCTGAGGTCATCCCATATGTCAACATGGACAATGACATCAGCACTTAGGTCATCATATTTTGTATAATATGTAGTATGAAGTCAAATTGAATTTGCTCTCTTTTCTTGACCATGAAGAAAAGAGTTATCAAGTTCAATCTAGAACATATATTGAGTTGTATGAAGTCAAATTGAATTTGCTCTCTTTTCTTGACCATGAAGAAAAGAGTTATCAAGTTCAATCTAGAACATATATTGAGTTGTAAACAACTCTTAACTTGAGTTGTCATGAGTTGTCATGACAACCTCAACTTGAGTTGTCCTAGAGCTTGTATCCTATAAATAGGAGGGGCACCTCCATATGTAAGACTTGGGTTTTGATTTCGTGAAATAGCAGTCGCTACTTTCCCTGGAGCACGCGTGCTGATCCAGCCGCTTGTCTTCTTGTATTCGAAACCCCATATTCGATCAATCCAGACTGAGTTCTTGATTTCCCCCTTGTGATTTCAGTGCTTGTTTACTTGTTCTTGCGAGTTCTTCGATTTGCTTGCGGACGGGTGCCCTCGTGGCCGGTGTCGCGCATCGCAAGGGCGCGGCGACCAGGGAAGAGGTGTATCGGTTGCTAAGGCGCAGCGTCGCTGGATTGCTGAAGTCGGACCGCCAATGCCTTCTCTCTCCCTCAAATCGAGTTATCCAGTTTATCCTCACCGAAAGATCGGGAAATCCCCCACGGGTTCTCATCAGGCCGGCCGAGTCACAGAGACCCGTTGATTGGAGTCAGAGCGCCAAGTCCCCGAGCGTCGGGACTAGCCGAGTCACAGAGACCTGTTGACCAGAGTCGGAGCACTGATTCCCCGAGCGTCGGGGCTGGCTGTGTCACGGAGACCCATTGACCGGAGTCAGAGCACCGAGTCCACGAGCGCCAGGCTGGCCGAGTCGCAGAGACCCGTTGACCCGAGTCAGAGCACCGAGTCCACGATCACCGGGCTGACCGAGTCGCGGAGACCCATTGACCCGAGTCAGAGCGCTGAGTCCCCGAGCGTCGGGGCTGGCCGAGTCGTGGAGACCGGTTGACTGGAGTCAGAGGGCCGAGTCCCCGAGCGTCAGGGCTGGCCTAGTCGCGGAGGCCCGTTGAACAGAGTCAGAGCGCCGAGTCCTTGAGTGTCGGGGCTGGCCGAGTCACAGGACAAATAGCCGTTGGCGCACGAAGAGCCGTTGATCCGCGATTGACGGGCATGCCGCGGATTCCATCCGTCAGTCATGGTGCCGTTAGGGGATTTTGAACCGTTGCGAGGGATAAAACAAATCGACCCATGCCGTTAGGTTTTCACCGTGGCCATTTCTAGATCCAGAAACACTGTTCACCGTCGGCTCCCACAGCCGCCTTGCCCCTTGAGCGTCGCCGTCGCTCCTCGCTGCCACTCCACTCGCCCTCGGCGTTGAGGGGTACGTCGTTTCTTGGTGGATGCGAGTGAAGGCGCGGGTGCTATTCTGGTTGTTGAAGGCTCTATATCGGTCCGCGCCTATGGCGGAGACATCATCGGCGAGAGGGTCTCCCGTGTGTGGGGAAGGAGAGCAATCGCCAACGAGGGACGCCATAGTGGAGGCGTCTGATGGTGGTGGGACCGCCATAGAGGCGGTAGAGGTGGTTCCACGGCAAGTACCTTCCTGGGGAACCTCCGACATGACGGAGGAGGTGCTCCAAGCCATGGTGGAGCGCGGCCTCATGGGTCCAAAGGCGCAGCTTCTCTGGCGGGCCCTTGGCGACCACGGATGCCCCTGGGAGGAGACCGGCGAGACCGTCATGTATGCTTCCATCTTCGAGCACGGTTTCGGGTTACCGACCGGTGACTTCTTCCGCGAGCTGCTTCATTATTACGGTATTGAGCTCACGCACTTGAACCCGACTTCCATTTTGATTTTGGTCTTCATCCACCTGTGCGAAGTTTTTCTTGGGATTCCGCCGCACTTCAATTTGCGGTGGAGGTTGTATCGTATGACGGTTATTGGGGAGGATGCCGGGACCGGCCTGAGTGACTGGCGGAGCCGGGTTTTCACTGAGGCCCGGCCTGGCCAAGCACTTCTTCATCTTGGACATGAATGACTCCAACAAGGGATGGAGGCGCAAGTGGTTTTATATCGGGAATCACCCGCCTGTGCTGCCACCGCGTACCGGGCATCGGCCGAAGAAGAACGCCAATTGGGAACGGCTCCCGGAGGGTGAAGAACTGTGCGAGGTGAATGAGCTATTGGAGCTTATTGCCGAGGCAAAGAAGAACCGTCTGACAGCCACGGCCATCATGATTTCCTTTGTTCGCCACCTGACCCAGCCTATTAAGGACAAGGTTCACCCTGGGTATGAGTTCAGCGGCGGCAGGGACCCGACCATGGAGCAGGTCTGGACTGTTGGAGTTCCTAAGACCATTGAGAGGGTCATGGTTCATGAGGGGCAAGGTCTTCAATGAGGGTGCCCCCGTTCCGTTTTACTGCACAATCCTAATTCACCGGTGAGTACTTTTTGCCCGTGCATTTGTCTTGCTGGCGGCCCCATAGGCAATCTTGCTTTACTGAATTTTGTGTTTCTGTGTCGGTAACTCTGCAGTAGCATGAAGCGAGGTATTTTTGCTCGGCCCCGTTGCCCGAGGGCAGTGTTCGGCCAGAGAAGCTGATCAACGCAGACGAGGCGTCCAGGGTGTCTCAAGTCGTAGACGAGGAACCTGCTGAATGGAAGGCGGGCAACATCATCCCTGCTCCCTAGGATGAAGCCGAGGAGCTCTTGAAGGCGCTACTGCCCAAGTCAGGGCAGGCTGCACGGGCAAGCGATGCTGAGCACGAGGTCAGTGGGTCCCCCTCGAGCCCGGACCTGGGGGAGTCGCCACGAACTGACATTGGCGGTCAGGGAACGCCCTTTGTTGAGTACATGTCACCGTCAGAGTCGCTACTGGCGCCCGACCCTGCGTCCCATGCGCTACTGAAGGGTGTGGTGTTCAAGCGTCCACGGAGGAGCGGGTATGTCGCTTGACACATCTTGAATATTGTCTAAGCTGAATGTGTTGAAACTGTGTTCTTCTTGTATGCAGGCCCACAAGTCAGATAGCCGAGACCAATCTGGTGTCACCTTCTGGGTTGGCGGACAAGACGCCGGCGACCAGGCCAACTCCCGCGGGTGTAAGTTCCGGGGTCAGCACCGAGGTTAGCCCTCCGAAGAGCTGACTCTACCGGCAAGCCCTGTGGTAGTCACAGCAAGTGCGGGTCCTTTAGTGGATAGCAAAGGCAGAAGTACATCATTGATGATGAGCTGAAGGACTCGGCCGGGATAGAGGGCTTTGTTAGCGAACCTCCCCCGCTTGAGGATGACGATGATCGGCTACTCAGTGAACATCCGGCCTCCGGAGTTGGCGCTATCATGGCGCCCGAAGTCAATGTCGACGTGTCTGGGCTAGGTGCTGGTCCTGGTACATCGGTGCTGTCTCCGGAGCGAGCTCTGGAGCTTGATATGGCTAACCATGAGGATGAGCTCTGGAAGTTGCAGAACGTGAGCGGCGTTTTGGACTGCATTGTTAAGGTATGGTTCCTTGTGTTGCACCGACTTGGCTGCGGTTGTAGTGGCTGACTGCCTGGTGCTGTGGTATAGGGCTTCACTTGTCGGGCTGCCAAGGACCTCATCTTCAAGCGGCAAGCTCTTGAGGACCGCCGCGTCCTGTCGGAGCTACGGGAGTAGCTACAATCTGCCGCCGACCACTCCAAGGAGGCCTTGATGAAGAAGGAAAAAGAGATGGCTGATGTCGTCAAGCTCAACGAGGAGCTCATGGGTGACATGAAGGGCATGATCGAAGGTAAGTTCCTTTGAAATGTTTGGGTCCGACCCATGTTTTGATCTTTGTTGCTGACAGCACTGTTGTGTAGGTGTCGAGAAGAAGGAGAAGGTCCTCCAGGGGAAGGTCGACAAGCTCTCTGGCGCCAAGCGACAGCTTGAGGATGAGGTAGGCGCCTTAAAGGAGGCCAACTAACGCCTCAGGACCGAGTCCGAGCATCTGGTGGAGGCCAACCAACGCTTGAAGGACGAGCATGACCAAGCCATGCACGGTGGGTATTGTGCGTCCGGCTTGCACTTTCGCCTGGTGCCTCCCGCTAGCATGCTTAACGGTGTCTTCTGCAGGTATCCGAGCTGAGCTGCTGGAGCTGCGAGAGGCGGTCGAGTACAACGCTAGTTCTCTGGCCCCCGCTGGGTCGGGCCCAACGGCCTTGTCGTTGGTCGAGCGGCTTCGGGCTGGCCCGACTCGTGCGGCGCAGCTGGTGCAGGAGACTGCGATTGGCTGCGACAGTCGCATCTTGGCGCTGGTTCAGGTGCATTTCCCGTCCCTCATCATCACTCCGATCCGCGAGGGTGTTCCTGATGGGGTTACCGATGACGAGTTCGATGACCTAGTTGAGGAGTGCACACCTTCGGCGGAAGTTGTAGCCAAGGAGTTAGGCCTGTAGGGCAAAAACTATATTTGTAGATTATATATGTCATAATGCAAAACTTTATTTATTATGAGAAAGCTAAAGACTATGTGCAACAGTTAATGTCATGAGTGAGGCCCCTTCTCCTGCCGATTTCGCTCTGCATGACCTCGGCCGGCCGCTGCCTTGTGCCGTTTAAGCACCATTTTTACCCGCTGACCACTGCTCACGGAGAGGACAGCTTACCACTTAGCGACGCTTAGCTGGAAGGCTTACTCGCTGGTAGCGCGTGGGTTGAGGACGGAGCTCAGGGTTTCATGGTTAGGGACTCGGGCTTGCTAGGTTGGCTCGGCTGCCGTCGGGGGAGCATGGAGTCAGGTGAGGACTTCGGGAAGTCGAAGTCAGTTGGGACTCCCCCCTTGGCCTTTAGGCGAAGTGAATTAAACGTGATCTAGGTCGGGCCTTCTGTTTGGATGTCAGGTAAGGGAAGGAACAGTCGGGCCACATGACTCAGAGTAAATGGCAAAAGAAGAAATGTTTTTTATTAATTTAGAGAACAGAGTACATAGCTTTGAAAATGGCTTCAGGTAGAACTTCACTTGGTTTTGGATGTTCCACACGTTCGGGACGAGGTCACCGTTGGCCCATTGAAGGTGGTTGGTCCCGGGCGAGACCACTTCTTTGACTGTAAAGGGCCCCTCCCATGGGGCTGATAACTTGTGCTGGTCATTGGTGGACATCACCCGGCGCAGGGCCAGGTCGCCGATGTTTAGGGATCGCTCATGGACGTTCTTGTCGTGGTAGTACCGAATTTGTTGCTCGTGCCGTGTATGCTGGATCAAGGCAGCGAGTTGGCGCTCTTCCAAACTGTCGATGTCGAACTGCCGACTTGTTTTGGCTTTGCCTTCCTCATAGTGCTGGATGCGCGGGGCACCATAAGCAAGGTCGACCATAAGTGAGGTCATGAGCGAGACCAAGAAGAAGGGAGTGTACCCAATTGCCCGGCTTTTTTGGGTGCACAACCCCCACACAACATGGGGTACATCCTTTGCCCAGCGGCTGGCAAGTTTGCTGAGGTCGTCGTACATGGATTTTTTAAGCGAGTCCTGAACCATGCTGTTGGCCCGTTCCACTTGGCCATTGCATCTCGGGTGCGCCGAGAAGGAGTAGTAGACGTCGATGCAGTTGTCCTGGCAGAATTCCCAAAACTCGTGGCCTGTGAACTCTGATCCCAGATCAGTGACGAGGCTGTTCAGGATTCTGAACCGATGGGTCAGTTCCTCAATAAACTTGGCAAATGTGGCGGACTTGGTGTCGGCCACCACCTTGTATTCGATCCATTTGGTGAACTTTTCAACTGCTATCAGGAGGTACTTAAACCCACCAGGGGCAGTTCTAAACAGCCCCACGTTGTCGAGTCCCCATACAGCAAAGGGCCAAGATGGGGGAATTATTCGGAGCGCCTGAGCCGGCAGGTGCTTTTGTTTCTGGAAGAATTGGCATCCAGTGCAACGGCGCACCAAGTCTTTGGCGTCGGAAAGAGACGTGGGACAAAAGAATCCTGCTCGGTAAGCCTTGCCGACTAGGGTCCCTGCCGCTGCATGATTGCTACATGTGCCCAAGTGGATCTCGTGAAATAGGTTAACCCCTTCGTCTCAGAGGACACACTTCATGAGTATGCCTGTTGAGGCCGCCTTCCTGTACAAGGCGTCACTGATCACGACGTAGTTTGCTGAGCGCTGGGCTAGCTTTTCGATTTCTTCTTTGGTGCCTGGCGACCAGCTCTCTGTGAGGAAAGCGATGAAGGAGGCGCGCCAGTCTGCATCCACCATGAGAACTTCGTTGGCCGCCGAGTCATTCGGAACGGGTTCCGGGTTGGGCACCGAGCTGCCGTCTTCAAGCATCTTGATGGACGGGGTTCGGAGGTCTTGAACGATAACACCGACAGGTACTCGGGCCCTGGTGGAGCTGAGCTTGGATAGGACATCGGCGGCGACGTTGTCTTCTCATGGGACATGATGGAACTCGAGCCCATAGAAGTGGGCTTCGAGCTTGCGGACCTCAGCATAGTATGCGCTCATGGTTTCTTTCGTCGTGTCACAGTTTTTGTTGACCTACTCGATGACCAACTTGGAGTCACCGTAGCACATGAGCCTTTTGATGCCGAGTGAAACTACAATCCGGAGACCGTGGATGAGAGCTTTATACTCGGCCCCATTGTTGGTAGCCTGATAAAGTATCTGAAGTACATATTTCAAGTGCTGCCCCTCTGGGGAGATGAACAGCACACCTGCGCTGGCTCCCTCGAGGTTAAGGGCGCCATCAAAGTACATCTTCCAGTGTTCTGGCCGTTCTGCTGGGGTCAGCGCTTGTGTCTCTGTCCACTCGGCTACGAAGTCGACCAAAATCTGGGATTTGATGACCTCATGTGGCTCGAAGTTGATGGTATGCTCGCCGAGTTCCATGGACCACTTTACTATTCGCCCATTGGTGTCCCTGTTGTGTAGGATGGCGCCGAGTGAAAAGTTCAAGATGACTCGAATGACGTGCGCCTGAAAGTAATGTCGCAGCTTCCAGGCGGTAATCTAGAGCGCGTAGAGCAACTTCTGAGGGTGAGGGTATCGGACCTTTGAGTCGCTAAGCACCTCACTGACGAAATATACGGGGCGCTGGACCTTGTATGGGTGGCCTTCTTCTGGTCGCTCGGCGACCAGGGCCGTGCTGACCACATGAGTAGTGGCCGAGATGTATAATAGCAATTCCTCGCTAGGGGCCAGCATTGTGAGTACTGAAGGGTAACCAAGAAGTTCTTGAGGTCGGCCAGGGCCTTGCTAGCCTCAAGAGTCCATTCGAACTTGTCTGCTTTCTTGAGGATTTTGAAAAATGGGAATGCCTTCTCGCCAAGTTTGCTGATGAACCGGCTCAGGGCCGCCATGATACTTGTGAGTGCCATGATATCTTTCTTGCACTTGGGTTCTTCTAAGTTGCATATGGCATCCAGTTTGATGGGATTTGCCTCAATGCCACGTTGGCTGACTAGGAAGCCCAGGAGCTTTCCTGACGGTACCCCGAACACGCACTTGGTCAGGTTTAACTTCCACCTGAAACGTCGTAAGTTGTTGAATGTCTCCTAGAGGTCAGTGATCAGGGAGTCGGCGTCATACATCTTGACCACTAGGTCGTCAATGTAGGCTTCTACGTTGCGACCGATCTGTCTTTCAGGCAGCCTTGGATGGATTTTTGGTATGTGGCGCCGGCGTTCTTCAACCCGAAGTTCATCGTCTTGTAGCAATAAATGCCATGCGGCATAATGAATGCCGTCTTGTCTTGGTCTGAAGGCTTGAGGGTGATCTAGTGATGGCTCGAGTAGCAGTCGAGGAAACAAAGGAGTACGCAGCCAGACGTAGAGTCCACGACTTTGTCAATTCGCGGGAGAGGAAAGGGGTCTTTAGGGCAGTAGCTGTTGAGATCTATATAGTCGATACACATTCTCCATTCACCAGATTGTTTCTTTACAAGTAACAAGATTTGCAAGCCACTTGGGGTGTTTGCATTCTCTAATGAATCCGGCAGCTAAGAGCTTATTCAATTCTACCCTAATAGCCTCCTTTCGATCTTGGGCAAACCGACGCAGCTTCTGCTTGATGGGCTTAGCGATTTTGCTCAAGTCCAAGGAGTGCTCAGCCTTCTCCCTCGGGACACCTGGCATGTCGGACGACTTCCATGAGAAGATATCCCAGTTATCCCAGAGGAAGGAGGTGAGTGCGCTTTCCTATTTAGGAGTAAGCCCTGGCCCTATTAGGGCCGTCTTGGCGGGATCATCGAGTTCCAGGCTAATTGCCTTGGGGGCTTCTGCTGGTGCGAGCGCCGTGGGCTGCTGCCTTTGCTCTGGGAGAACTGGTTCGCTGGGCGTTTCCTTCGGTGTAGTTTCCGCGAGCAGGGTGTTGTTGCCAAGTTGATGAGACAACTCGGCAATCCCGACCGCCTCCCCATCGCATTCAAATGAGGTCTTGATGTCACCACGGATGGAGAGGACTCCATTAGGCGTCGGCATCTTGCGGACGAGGTAAGTGTGGTTCAGTACAGCCATGAATCGAGCCAACATGGGTCTGCCGAAGATGGCATGGAAGGAGCTCTGGAAGTCGGTTACCTTGAAGTGTAGGAACTCCATGCAGTAGGTGTCCGATGTGCCGAAGGTGACTGGCAAGACGACTCTTCCTATCGGGTAGGAAGCTTTTCCTGGCACAATGCCGAAGAACGGATCCTCGGCGTTTAGTAGTCACTATAGTCGAACCCCATACTGTTGAGGGTGCTGGTGAAGATGATGTTGAGGGCACTACCGCCGTCGACGAGGAACTTCGAGAGGAGGACCGTTCGACAACAGGTGCCACTACGAGGGGGTAGGAACCCGGCTCGGGGAGGTAGATCTAGTGGTCGGCGCGGCTAAATGTGATGGGTGTCTCTGACCACTGGAGGTATTCCACAGGCTTGGGGGAAACTAGTTTCACCTCGTGTTTGTGTAGCTTCCCCTTACGTCTATCCGGGAAGGCGTCGGGCCCCCCAATGATGATGTTGACGTGACGGTCAGCTTGTTGGAAGTCGCCGTTCACCACGCGCCTAGGGGCCTCTTCCAGCTCAGCGGGTCGACGCTCGTCACCTTGGTGGCGTGCTGCTTCTTGGCGGGCCAGGGCCTCGCGGTGGCAGTTGTCGCCACGGCGGTAGTCATCGCGGCGGTCACGATCTTCTCTACGCCGGTAGTCATTGTGGTGATCTCGGTCATCGTGGCCATCGCGGCGATAGTTGTTGTAGTGGCCGCCATTGTTGTTGTAGCGCTGTTTCTTGGTTGGTGGCATGGCACCGAGTTCCTTGAGCAACGCATGGTAATCACGGAGGGTGTGCTTCGCCTCCTTATGAAAGGGGCACTGGTCATTTAAAGTGTCGTGAAACTCGACTGCAAGGAACTGGGATTCTATTCGGCCTTCTCCTTCTGTCAGGGCGACTAGGGGCTCGGGGCCTGCTTTGCACCCGCGCAATGGCTCGTGTCGCTTGGAGCTTTCGACCCGGTCATCACCTTTCGGGCGCTTGTGCTTGTTCTTGAATTGGGCCTGCTCGGCCTGATTGGCTTGGACTTCAAGGTCGACCACGTCCATCAGCTCGAAGACTGTCTTCGAGTTGACTTTGAAGAGTGTGCAAAAGAGCAGATTGTCAATAAGTCCATGCTTGAATGCATCGATGACATTGCGGTCTTCGATGTCGGTGAGCTTGTTCTGGTTGTCGAAGAAGCGGTCGGTGTAGTCATGGAGGCTTTCTCCTTTCCGCTGCTTGATGTTGTCCATGTCAAACCTCGATCCTGGCCGAGTGTAGCTGGCTTGGTAGTTCTTGGTGAAGGCTTGGCAGAGGTCGACCTCACTGTCGATGGTGTTGCGAGTGAGGCCCTCGAGCCACAATAGCGCCTCCTTGCCTAGCATCACCGGTAAGTTGGCGGTGGCCAAGTCATTGGAGCCGTGGGCTGCTTTGACTGTTGTGTGGTATGTCTTCAACTAGAGCTTGGGGTCATAGTGACCGTCGAACTTCTCGACTTGTGCCGGTTTGAAGGAGTCGGGCCATTGGATGGCACGGAATCGTGCAGAGAAGGCGGCGAAGCCATCAAAGACGTCCTCGTCCTCGTCACGATTGTCCCGTTCGTGGAGAGGAGGTCAGCCTTGGTCGGCTCAGGGCCTTGCATCGTCGTGCCGATGGCGCCGTTCACCCGCGGGGGGGCCGTTGAAAGGACCTTGATGTCGACTAGAGGGGGGGGGTGAATAGGCGAATCTGCAAATTACAAAAACTAATTCCAACTGTCAGCACCAAAACCGGTATTACCGGTTTCCCAAACCGGTAAAACCGGTTCCTATACAGATTGCCCTAACAAGTATAATTCCCCTCTACGAATTCTAGCACAAACCACAAATGGTGTGAAGCTTCCAGGGATGTTTCCAAGTGTTCCAATGAATCTCCTGCACACAGCTCAACACACCAAAGTAGATCGTAGCGGAAGCACGAGTAATATGCTAGAAAAGACAATATGAAGAAAAAGCTCAAACCAAGAGACAAGAGATTTTTCTCCCGAAGTTCGGATTCACCGCTTGCACCAAGCAGCCACCACGGCACGGTGAATCCTACTCTCCGTTGAGGAAGCTTATACGACCACCCAAGGTCAAGCTATCTCCTCCTTCCACTAAGTGACCTCTTCCCTTGCGGAGGCGAGGTAAAACCTTCACAAACGATCCCGTGGCTCACCACACAACTTGGTAGCTCACCGGGCGACGCCTAGCCGTCTAGGAGGAAGAACCTCCAAGAGTAACAAATGCTTCAACAGCTGATCGACGAAACCACAAGTGCTCAAGGAATGGATTGCTCTCCAATGCTCACACACAAGTCACTCTCTCAACCCAACTCAAGAATCTCACAAGGATAGCTCAAATCTCACAAAGAGAGGTTGGGGAGAGCTCTGCTGGCCTCTGAAAGATGTTAGGGACGCCAAAGAACCAGCAGCCCCTCAATGAGGAGCTCATGAGTATAAATACCCATCCCACCAAAAACTAGCCGTTTTTCTGTCAGAGAAAACCGGTTTCACCGGTTACCAAAACCGGTTTCACCGGATTTCAAACAAACTAGCCGTTAGACATCTCAGGCCACAAAACCGGTTTAACCGGTTTCCAAAACCGGTAAAACCGCTTTTCCCAGGGAACCCCCACTAAGTTAGAAACTCTCATGGTTAGACTCACAAGGATTCACTTGAGCACTTTTGGAGATTGTCATTCAACCAATGTTGCATCCCTCTTGATAGTACGGCATACCTATACTCAAGACATAAGATAAATCATAATTCAACTACTTGAGCTTGTATGTCAATGATCATGCCATTACTTGATCAATCACTTCTTTGAGGGCTTTTTAACATTGTATCTTCAACTGAGCATATCCACCTTGAGCTAGTGACTTAGGATTTTCCATAACTTATATTTGAGTTCACTTTAATCCTTAGGTCACCCTCTTTATCAATCATAACATATATATGCATTGCATTGCTTTTTCTTGATGAGACTTGAATATGATACTTCGAACACACCCCGGATACTAGATGCTTCACCCTAGCAATTTGCACCTTAGCTTGCTTAGTCCCTCGCTCTAGTCATCTCGATTTGCTTCTTCATCACTTACCCTTGTATCATCAAGTTGACTTTGCTTTGCCTTTGAATGAATTCCACTTGAAAGAATCTTCAAATGCTTGTTCTTGATTGACAAAGAATATCCCACATAATGCAAGCTTCCAATTGAAGACCAATATGTAACACATATGCTCATGTCATTTTTATCATTCATACATGAAGTCTTGCACTATCATTCTTCTTTGACAATTGGATCATCTCATAATATTGGAGACCAACATAACATATCCCGAATTATTGCTTCATCATATAGCTCCATATCGGTTTGTATTGCATTTAGATTTCAATAGTGACAACTAATCTTGCAATATCTAGCAATCTTTATCAACCATGATCCAAGATATCCCATATGTATATGTTCAACAAGCCTTCATTATTTTAGAGACCAATATCTCACATATGTCAACATGTCTCCTTTCTTATTTCACCATAGCTTGCCATTTATCATATCCTTGCATAATGGGACCACACACTCGTTGGTATCCAACATTATGAGCCATACACATTGCATTCAACCCATGAACAATAGTGTATCATAAAATATTCATTTTAATCCCTGCTCATAACTTTAACAAACACATTAGTCCTTTAATCGCTTTGTCATTCAATTCACCAAAATCCACTTGAGGGCCTAGATGCACTTTCAATCTCCCCCTTTTTGGTGATTGATGACAACCCGATTAAAGCTTACAAATAATATGAATAAACATTAATGAATTCTTAGATCAGTTATGAGCTCCCCCTTAATATGTGCTTTGAATGGAATTTCAAAAATTTGGCCTCAAATGCCAAATGCACATCTTTAAGAGAAAAGCATGGGAGCTCCCCCTAAATCTAAGAATCATGGATACAACAAGATACTGAGATAAACAACAACAACATATAGGAATAAAATATGACAGGCAAATCACAAAAAAAACTCAAAGAAGGTGCATGTGTGTTGTCCAGACCAAAACCGGTTTCACCGGTTTCCCAAACCGGTGTAACCGGTTCTACCCAGTCAACACAAACAAAAACATTCATCACCCAAACATGCATATCACACTAGCAAAGGATAACTTAATTTAAATACAGGTTCATTACACACAGTAGCACACAATCAAGTTCCTCAAATCCACAAGAGATAAAAGTTCGATAGATTTGAATTATTACATCCAAGTTTCTGCAACACAGCAGAAACCGGTTTTACCGGTTTACAAAACCGGAAAAACCGCTTTGTCCAGAGACAGCACACTAAACTCAAAAATCTAAGCTTTAATCCTTGCTCTTCTCCCCCTTTGTCATTAATCATCCAATAAGGGCCATAAGAAGAGTAGTGCTGCCCACACTTGTCAATCCATCACTGTCCATCACCGTTGTGGCTTGGAGAGTCTTCTTGCCAAAAAGAAGGACCTAAATTATTGAGTCATTCAGAGAATAGATGGAAGGACAAACTTTAAGATTTGAAAGATGTAGATCAAGACATACCATAAGGAGAAGGACCAGTAGGAGGACCTGTAGGAGGACCAAAGAAAGCTGCTGTTGCCCTTGAGGCGAAATCTTCACCATGAGTGGGAGGAGGAGGTGGTGCTGCAGAAGATGAGGCTCCAGGGAAGTCCATACCAGTCATGCCAGGTGCAGGTGGAGGCGGAGGTGGCTGATATACACCATATCCAAGGTGATGCTGAATTGGCTGAAAGTAGCCGCTCGACTGATAGGTGGCCACCAACTCCTCAACAGAAGGAATCTCCCTTTCAACAGGCTCTGGAGAGGGTGGAGACCTTGGTGGCTGCAAGTTCATAGCATTGTGCAAAGATTTGATCGAATCATTTATTTTCTTGGTTGCCACCCTTTGCCTCTGCTGTTCAACCATTATGTCCCTCTGACTTTTGCATATCCCAGTGAGAAAGCTCAAGATTCGACGAATGGGAGATGAAGGCTTCTCACTTGGCTGATATGAGGTTGATTGCTGCTGGTCAGCCTCAAACCGGTGAAACCGGTTTCCAGAACCGGTAAAACCGGTTTCTGGCTGTCCAGCAGGCTGCTCCTGCTGCTGCTGCGGATCTGCCTCTCCTTGCCCATATCTGTTAGGAGATGGTACTCTGATCTTCTTGGGTGGATTTGGCCTCAAAGCTTCATGTTTTGTGTCCTTTATGTACTGCCTCTTGGTGGTTTTCTCAATTAAATACATCACATAAGGAGCAAAACCACAAAGCCTTTGGGGACTTTCAGATATAATCCTAATTTCCTCCCACAAGTACTCCCCAATGCTAAAGTTAACTCCAGGTGGTCTCATTGCAGCAAGCAAGTCACGAGCATAATTGGACACTTCAGTCTGATTTCCTCCTCTAGGTGTAAGGGTCACCCTAAACAAATTGTTCAAGATGAGATAATAGGTGTAGAGACCCTTTACCTTCCCAAAGTTACCTTGCTCGGTCCTTGGATACATAAACTTCATTTCCTTAGAGGGCAAAGGACCATCAGCTCTATGAAGCTTAGGATAAGATGCATCTTCCTCTCTAAGTCCAAACATTCTGGAGAAAGCAGCAAAGGATATACTATATAGTTTCCCTTCTGTCATCCAATACATCCTCCTCACACTAACTCCCTCCTCAACATATAGTGTGGCATAGAACTGAGCAATGACTTCCTTATTCCAAGAACACTTGAAGTTCATGATTCTCTTGATTCTAGTATTGGCAACCACCTCTAAGATCTCATTGAAAATAGGATCATCATACCTTGCCATGTGATCCCAGTCAATCCACTTTGACTCGGCTTCAATGTGACCCTTCTTTCCAGTGATTGCACTAGAATAATAATCCTGGTGGAACATGGTATGGAACCGATAATCTGTGGCTGTCTTAGGTGTGCCAATGTAATTTTCTCTTCTCTTCTGCCTAGCCACATCAGTCATACCACCTAGAAGATAATTTTCTCCTCTTCTTCTAGCAACAGGCTTTCTGATCTCAAGCATAACCATATCATCATCTTCATCCTCTTCTTCTTCTTCCCCAACACCAGCACCTGCTGGTTCTTCCTCATGACCAGCAGCTCCTTCTTCTTCCTCTTCCTCTTCGCTGCTCTCAACAGCTACACCTTTGCCATGACGAGGTTCAACACGATAGTTTTCATCACTAGCCTCATCATCATCACTAGATGTGTTACTAGTATCCTCATGAACCTCCTCTATTTCTCTGGAAGCAGCTCTCTTCTTCCTAGGCCTCAGATTGCGCCTAGGAGGATCATCATCAATATGCATGCCTGCCGATCCAGAGCCACCCTGATCATCCGCCATTTCTTTCTTTTTCCTCTGATAAGTGTGAATCTCCTGGTCAAAAAGATTGTGAATATAAAGATCAGGACACAGGATTGATTTGAAGATAAAAAGATCACAAGATGGAAAATTTAGATCAGTTGGCAGCAGCTCTGTGCAGAACCGGTGAAACCGGTTTCCCAAACCGGTGAAACCGGTTTTGCCCAGAGCACAAGATCAGGTTCTTGGTCATGGATAAATGATGGAATTGAAAGAATTATCAAGAGAACTTGAATCCATGTCAAAGTGAATTATTTCATGACTAACAGTCCAAGCATGGGTAGATCACAGAAAATTCTAGCTGAGCAAAGTGAATGGCTAAAAGTGTAGGAACAACAGAATATATCCATGAATAAAATCCTACAAGCTTAATAGTGAAAACTACACGTTCAAGATGGATTATTTGGGGCTGACCAGCACAAACCGGTGAAACCGGTTTCATAAACCGGTGAAACCGGTTCCTGGGCAGTGGAACCCTAAATCGCCCATCCTCAAAATGCAGCCCACCAAATCCAAATCCATTCACAGGGAGGCTTCCTGGGTATACTAGGAGATGATTCCTTGAAGGGTTTTGATAGATATGCAAGGAGAAAATAGATCGGGCTATGGGGACATATGATACTTAAAAATGCTCATCCTCAAAATGTAGCCCACCAAATCCAAAACCAGTCAAGGGAAAGCTTCCTAAGCATACTAGGACATGATTCCTCAAAGGGTTTTCATAGATATTCACCGAGGAGATAGATCGGGTGATGGGAAGATTTTATACCTCGGAATACCTAGGCCGCATGAGCTCTTGAATCCAAAACGGTTTCCAATCCGGTGAAACCGACCTAGACCACCAAAGTCTCCTCAAGAATCAAAGGGGCCGAGCTTCCTTGCTTGGGGGGCCTTCAAATCGCCATGGAGGCACCTCGGTCGCCAAGGGAGCACGGGAGAGAGATAGGGGTCGGGTCTGGATGTGTTTGGAAGTGAATGGGGTTGAAAGGGTAAGTTCCCACGAGGTAAAGAGATAAGGTGTGTGGCCCCGGCCAAAAGCGGTAAAACCGGTTTGCCAAACCGGTAATACCGGTTTTGACTGGGAAACCCAAAAAGTTGATTTTGATCTCCTTTACTCTTAAATCCTGATTTGATGAGATGGATAAGTTTAGGAATGCATCAGGAACTAGATTTAGTATTGATAGATTGAGATTTTCCAATATTCAACAAACCTCCTTGATTCTTCCAAGGGAGTTGGGAAAGATAAAGAATTTTATGGACTTGAGGAAAATCTCACCATTTGTGACTAGCCATCAATCAATCAAGGGCAACAATAGTCACAAACAGATTGATTAGGTCACAAAGACCAAGAACCAAATATTTTTCAAAAACACACAAGTCCTATCATGCTAGTTGGATTTTTCAAACTCTATCCTATGTCACACAAGCATGCAACCAAGTCAAGTCAAGAACCATATTAGAATGTTTAGCATATTCCTTTCACCGTTGTTATGGAACATTTGACACCTAGTCAATTTTAAAGAAGGAATTTACTAAACATCTAATAGGTACAAAGAAGGTGACTTGAGAGAGTTACATGCAAGAATGCACACACTAGCATGAATTATGAGGCCTAGATGCAAAAGATAATAATAGAAGGTTCATGAAAACATACCTTTGCCTTAAGCCCATTCAATTTGTGCATATTTCAATTTAGCATGGTGCTAGCTCTCATAATTATTTTTCTTATCCAAGTATTGAGTTAGCACAAGATACACTAGCACATGTGACTACAAATTCACTAGAAGAAATTGTTAGTACCACAAGTGACACAAGTATTGGAATAAGCTCCCCTTAGATAGTGCATAAGAATTTTGAATTTCTTTTGAGTTGCACTTTATTCAATTATGAATATTGAGGAGTTTATTCACAATCTTGGTCAAGGCATATAGAAGATAATAAACAAATTGAAATTATGCCAAGGGTCTCAATCATAGTCACATAAAATTTTTTTTTTATGCTAAACACACTAGCATGAGAAAAAGCCTAGATGCATTGAAATGAATATATGAATTTGAAAAACATACCTCGGCCTCTAGCTAATTCTTCTTCACATTGGTGAAGATTGATTTCTCAAATCTTGTGCTTTATCCACATAATCCAAATGCATCTTTTCACTTGTGATTTTTCCTCATATACATCATGAAAAGAAATGCATTAAATAGCACAAGACCTAGTTTCATCATTTAGTGTCCTTTGGATTGGAAAGACATAATGGATCACTAAAAGATAAAACCCCACAATATAGGTTAGATTCCTCTTTCTTGATGCACATGTGTATATGGGTGGAAGGCAAGCTCTCATGCATCAATCTTGTCACAAAGCCAAGCAAAGGAATTTAATCTATATTATGGCAAGCAGCTATTTATCAAGATAAATCATTGTCCAAAAGAGATAGATACACTTTTACCAATTTTGAACAAAAAGCATAGCTTGCTTCAAGAGAGACAAACTCTCACAAACGAGACTACAAAATCACTAAAAGAAAATGTTAGTCTCTAGGACACAAATTGTTGGATAATCTCCCCCTAAATAGGTGCATCATGTATTTGAATACCATGTCACATGCACTTGATCAATTTAATGAGTTTGAGGAGCTTATCTCACAATTTGGTCCCGGCACATAAATAAATTGCATTTATTGAAATGGTGCCAAGAATACTTACTATCACAAGAATAGTATATGAATTTGTATGCCATGGAGTTGCTGAGAGGATTTCTTATAATATTCCACTTTAGTTGACAATCAAACCTCTGCCGGAACTTCTGGGATTTATTGCTCCGGAACTTCTGACACAAAACAGAGGCTGCCGGACTTTTGGATCGGAAATTTCTGATACAGGACAGAGGCTGCCGGAACTTCAATTCAGCTTACTGGGCCAGAACCGGTGGAACCGGTTTACCAAACCGGTGAAACCGGTTTTTCCTGGCAGCTCACATGTAAGTGGAAATGTATCTTTACATGATCCAAGAAATTCTTTCTTCATTGATTTATTACTTTCCTGCACTTCAAAGTAATATGCTCTACTAGAGAGCCATTAAAAGCATCACATGGCATAAGGGGAATAAATAACAATTTGAAGGTCTTACTCATTACCGGGTGCTCAACCCCAAGTTAAAGCACTTGTATTCTCAGAGGACTGAATGAGTAAGATAATCAGTTAGTGCATGTTACCGAGATGTCGTTGGAATAAAAGTAGTTGTTGTTGTGCTTGAACTACAAAACAACAAACTTGAATTCTTTTGTTACACTTGGCAAACTTATTTGAGTTGACTCATCTTCATTCTATGCCAAGGTTCCAATACATCTCTTTACCCCTGCAAGTCTAGCAAGAACTTTTAGGTACCCAAGCCATGTTGGGTCCCTTAGGGTTAGTCACAAGATGCTTGGGAACCCAAATGGCTCTTAGGCTAGCTTGAGGTGAACTAATCACTCTAGTAGCATAAGTACCAACTTTGTCATTCCCAAGCCTATCAAAATTATAATGGACAAGATCAGATTTGGAAATGTTACCATTAGGACAATCCTTACCCAAATGTCCCTTTGAGCGACAAGTGTAGCAAATCCGGTGTTTGATCTTAGTTGGTGATTTGCTCTTCTTTTTGATCACTTGTCCCTTGCTAGCTTTTCTGCTTGAGGATGTAGCTTGATCACACTTCTTGAGAGATTGATCTGCTGCCCCAGCCAGAACCGGTTTCACCGGTTCCTGTAACCGGTTAAACCGGTTTTGCACAGGCAGCTCCATCTTCTTCAAAGGACATGCATCGATCAAGTGTCCAACTTGCTTGCATTTGTAGCATGCCCTCTTCTTGGATCCTCTCTGCTTCTTTGTCTTACCTTTAAGCTTGATGGGACACATGGATGCATAATGCCCCATGTTTGAGCATTCAAAGCATTGTATGTGATCAAGCCCCTTTTTCCTCATTTCTTGAGTCTTGTTCTTGTTGACTTGCTTGTCATGCTTAGGGACTAAACCAGTGGCTATTGATCCCTTCTCAAGCTTATTCACCATGTGTTCACGGTTATCTTGAGACGGTTGCACTTGGCTCTTTCCCTTAAGCTTGACCAAGTCATTCTTGATCTTTTCTCTTTCTTGCTTCAAATCTTCCAATTCTTCAGCAAGAAGATCATCACAAGACTCTACAACAACAT
>CM014277.1:38180907-38196188 GCA_004135705.1 Alloteropsis semialata
GATGTCACCACGGATGGAGAGGACTCCATTAGGCGTCGGCATCTTGCGGACGAGGTAAGTGTGGTTCGGTACAGCCATGAATCGAGCCAACATGGGTCTGCCGAAGATGGCATGGAAGGAGCTCTGGAAGTCGGTTACCTTGAAGTGTAGGAACTCCATGCAGTAGGTGTCCGATGTGCCGAAGGTGACTGGCAAGACGACTCTTCCTATCGGGTAGGAAGCTTTTCCTGGCACAATGCCGAAGAACGGATCCTCGGCGTTTAGTAGTCAACTATAGTCGAACCCCATACTGTTGAGGGTGCTGGTGAAGATGATGTTGAGGGCACTACCGCCGTCGACGAGGACCTTCGAGAGGAGGACCGTTCGACAACAGGTGCCACTACGAGGGGGTAGGAACCCGGCTCGGGGAGGTAGATCCAGTGGTCGGCGCGGCTAAATGTGATGGGTGTCTCTGACCACTGGAGGTATTCCACAGGCTTGGGGGAAACTAGTTTCACCTCGTGTTTGTGTAGCTTCCCCTTACGTCTATCCGGGAAGGCGTCGGGCCCCCCAATGATGACGTTGACGTGACGGTCAGCTTGTTGGAAGTCGCCGTTCACCACGCGCCTAGGGGCCTCTTCCAGCTCAGCGGGTCGATGCTCGTCACCTTGGTGGCGTGCTGCTTCTTGGCGGGCCAGGGCCTCGCGGTGGCAGTTGTCGCCACGGCGGTAGTCATCGCGGCGGTCACGATCTTCTCTACGCCGGTAGTCATTGTGGTGATCTCGGTCATCGTGGCCATCGCGGCGATAGTTGTTGTAGTGGCCGCCATTGTTGTTGTAGCGCTGTTTCTTGGTTGGTGGCATGGCACCGAGTTCCTTGAGCAACGCATGGTAATCACAGAGGGTGTGCTTCGCCTCCTTATGAAAGGGGCACTGGTCATTTAAAGTGTCGTGAAACTCGACTGCAAGGAACTGGGATTCCATTCGGCCTTCTCCTTCTGTCAGGGCGACTAGGGGCTCGGGGCCTGCTTTGCACCCGCGCAATGGCTCGTGTCACTTGGAGCTTTCGACCCGGTCATCACCTTTCGGGCGCTTGTGCTTGTTCTTGAACTGGGCCTGCTCGGCCTGATTGGCTTGGACTTCAAGGTCGACCACGTCCATCAGCTCGGAGACTGTCTTCGAGTTGACTTTGAAGAGTGTGCAAAAGAGCAGATTGTCAATAAGTCCATGCTTGAATGCATCGATGACATTGCGGTCTTCGATGTCGGTGAGCTTGTTCTGGTTGTCGAAGAAGCGGTCGGTGTAGTCATGGAGGCTTTCTCCTTTCCGCTGCTTGATGTTGTCCATGTCAAACCTCGATCCTGGCCGAGTGTAGCTGGCTTGGTAGTTCTTGGTGAAGGCTTGGCAGAGGTCGACCTCACTGTCGATGGTGTTGCGAGTGAGGCCCTCGAGCCACAATAGCGCCTCCTTGCCTAGCATCACCGGTAAGTTGGCGGTGGCCAAGTCATTGGAGCCGTGGGCTGCTTTGACTGTTGTGTGGTATGTCTTCAGCTAGAGCTTGGGGTCATAGTGACCGTCGAACTTCTCGACTTGTGCCGGTTTGAAGGAGTCGGGCCATTGGATGGCACGGAATCGTGCAGAGAAGGCGGCGAAGCCATCAAAGACGTCCTCGTCACGATTGTCCCGTTCGTGGAGAGGAGGTCAGCCTTGGTCGGCTCAGGGCCTTGCATCGTCGTGCCGATGGCGCCGATCACCCGCGGGGGGGGCCGTACCGCGCGTCGTATCACTCTCGCTCCATGAGCTCATGGACCACGCGACATTCGTCTTCCTCTGCTGCAGCGTTGTCTTCTTCTGGGACTGGTTGGCGATCTGGTCGGCCGTTGTCCCGGTCGTAGCACTCATGGCTCTCAAGCTCGGCTGTGTCGCATTCGTGGTGTCGAGCGTTGAGGTTCTCCCTGATGTCACGGATGTGGTCCCTCAGGCGATCTCGGAGGTCGCCATCTTGTCGGGCAGCCGGGCAATCATGTCGCTCGGCTCGTGCGCACCTGTCGTCACGATCTTGGTGACGAGCTTGGCGGTGGTCTGCGTTGCGTGGGTTGCACTGTTCCTCATCATCTTCCTCGTGGTGGTTTTGTGCCACCTCTTCGTCGACGACAGGAAGTGGGGGATTCCTCTGGCGAGGTTGGTCCCGATCCGATCTGCTATGAGCAGAGCGGTTGCCAATGGATCTGCCCAAGTTGGCTCGGTCGGATCTGGATCTGGAGCGGTAGGAACACTCGACTTGCTCTTGTGCTGCTACGAGCTGAGCCCTGGCACGACGGACCTCCGGGGTGTCTGCCATATGTCCCAACTCGGCGAAGGCGGTGGCGATGTTGGCTTGTGGCCTGCGGAATGCCCCTTGCACCCCTTCAAAGGCATCGTTTAGGTTGACTGGATCAACACCACGCGGGCCTTGCGCATCAGGATGCGGTCTTGCTGGGGGTGCCCGGGGGCAGCCCTCCTGCGGCTTCTGCTCCCGCGGCCGCCTCAGGTGGCTGGGGTATGGCAGCGTGGCGACGGGCTCGGTCGGTGTTGCGCTCGAGACGCGGTCTCTCTCCGAGTTGGTTTCCCCATTTTGGGTGGCTTGATATTCGAAAATGAAAACTTCACGTCCCGGAGGCATGACGTAGCTGGAGTCGTTGCCCGAGTCGACCTGAGCCGATAGGAGCACGCTTGTGGCGACTTGGAAATCCGTGTAGCTCGGAGATTGGGTGGTTGTGGGTGGGCATTTAGATTGGATCTAAGCCATGCTTCTGCGCACCCGCGCCGAGTAGTTAGCCGACGCGTTGCGGAGCTCGAGCGGGGGTTGATCGTTGGGTCGGCGCAGGGCCTCCTCTGACATAGCTATGCACTTAGAGAGAGTGCTGGGAGTCTTTGGCGAGTGGCCAGGCTCGGAGCCTGGTCATGGAATGTCATCACATCGAACAGATGCTGGAGCGGAACGACGGTCGACGACGGAGCTGGTGAAGTGGACAGCGCGGAGCTGGTTGGCGTGATGGCACCGAGCGGTGTGCCGGAATCGGACATGGTGGAGTGGATCTCCGCAAAAAAGCTGATGCCCTTAAGGTGCTCAGGGCAATCCTTGAGGCTCTCTGGGAAGATGACGCTGCGACGATCTGCCATCGAGCTAGCTGTAATGCCCCGCGATCATCCCTACCTGGCGCGCCAATTGTTGGAGTTGTCGTCCGGCAGTCCACCCGGGGATACCCAAGTGGTTGATTTGTAGGCAAAGGGCAATCGCGAGACTAGGGAGCTCGAGGTAACACAGGGGCGCAGGGTTTATAGAGGTTCGGGCTACCCAGAGGTATAATACCCTATGTCCTGTGCTCGGTGATGTGGTATTGCTCTGCTCGGCGAAGTTCCTGAGAACTATGACGAGTTTGTGGTTACAATAGGCGAATAGGGATCAGATGAAGGTGACCTAAGGGGTCGACCTAGGCCGCCTTATATAGGCTCACGGCCTAGGGTTTACAAGGCTGTTATCTCTAATTGTACCCGGCTAGAACTAGGAAACTAATCTGAGTTGGTTACAGCATAATCTCCATGATCTTCGAATGAGATCCGAGTATCTCGCCTCAAGCCTTGCAAGCTAAGTCTTCATCAATCTTGTCAATCAAGTCCGGAGATCCTCGTGAGCTCGCCCCAGGTCAGCCTACATCGCTGTCAGATGCGGGCCCAGGCCGACTGACTACCCGGACGGTAGTTGGCCCAGGGGTACCCATATCCCACATGACGGCTTGAGCAGATGTGAATACAAAGCAGTTCTTTTCGTTTTTATTAACGAAAGGGTAACCCTAGGTGTATTCTAAAGGATACGTATTCACTAGTGTGCAGGCAGTTATGTTTTCGCGGTATTTACCAGATGCATAATAGTGCAATTTTTCCTAATGGCTAAGTCACTTTTGTGCGGAGGCGTTGCCACGCTCGGGGGCTCATGCTTAATGGGATGTTTTTTTTCGAATCAAAGAATATTTATTTCCTAAAAAGTCTTTAAGCTTATTGACATTAGCTTTAAGCTTGGGGGCTGAGGGGGACATAGTATATTTCTTCTGGAAAGTTTTTTCATTAAAGACCCTGAAATTGTTTTTAATCCTTGAAAACATTTCTAGGCTTAGGGGCTGACCCATAATGGGTCCATATTTTTTCAAAAGCTGGACACCGTCATATTAAATGGGGAAGTTTTTGCATCATCTTTGATTTAAAAATCAAAGCCTGGGGGCTGATTGCAAAAGTAGTCCGAAAGGGCACATCATGTTCACTACTGAAGGCTTTCAACGAAGGCGCAAGAAGGCGAGGAAACAACTTGGCTAATGCTAAGTTTGTTGAGAAACAACTCGACAAAAGTGAAGACATGAAGACGCTCGGGGCCTTGACGGACCAAGATCCATGGGAATCTTTATGGGCTACAGGCCCATGAGGAGATTGGGCCGCCAACTCTGACAGATACAAGGAAGAGACATACAAGTTAAGGAAACTAGTAGGCTACTAGGAAACAACCTGGCCTACTCATGTTAGGACTCTATGTTTAGTATCCAACTAGGAATCTGTATTATTTGCCTTGTAGACCCTGTCTCCCGAGTATATAAGGTGAGGCAGGGACCCTTTGTAAAATCATAACCATCAATACGAAGCGATCCACCATACAGGATGATGAGGACATCCATTCCATTGATACAACCATGCCTAATGTTCAGCAACGACCAATGACTCGAGCCCGTGCACGACAACTCAACTATCAGGTAAAGTCGTTCCTCGCTGTTCATACAAATCCATCTCAGAATTGGATGCTACTAAACTATGGTGATGAATGTCTTATTCTTAGGAACATGGGACATAAAGAAGAGGGGAGAAGCAGCCACAACAACCCAGAACGTCAGCAAGCTCCACGTTTGGAGATGAGGGGCGCTCCCACGCAAACGGAGTGATTCCTCCCGTTTTGAGTCGAGTGGGCAGCCGAACAGCACAAGATTGTTTCGCCCATAACTCTTAGCTCCAGATGTTGTTAGAGGCGTATGAGTACTTGTTGGAAAGCTCTTGAAGTCTTCTTTCAAATGAATCTAACCTCATGCCCAGATTCGGTCGGAGCAGGGAGAAATCGACCAGGCAACGTTTTGACCTCCAGGCTGCACACAACCTCACCTTTTGGTATTTGGGCCTTGTATTCAGTCTGGCCCATAAAGAGGGCGTCCTAGGGTTAGAAGAGCTTCTCCAGGACCTCCTGGTAGCAGCCGTCCTATAAATAGAAGTAGCAGCCACCATTGAGAACTTGGGTTTTGTTTAGATGCAAGTTAGCTACTGCTACTTCCTAGTGAACGCGTGTGTCAATCTGACCACCCGATTTGCTGATTCAAGACCCCAACTTGTGTTCCAGATTCATATTGTTTCCAATCCGTGAGTTATTTGCTTGTCATCTTGTTCTTGCTTGTTCTCGATTTCTAGCAGGAGCATTGGTGTTCTTGGCACGGCAAGAGTACCTCAAACGGAAACGGTGTACCTGTTGCTAAGGCGCAGCCCCGGATGGTGTTGTAGTCGGACAGTCAACGTCGATTCCACCCCCAAATCGAGTTTACCCCCAACTCTCATTGAAGGTCGGGAACAAACCCTAGCGGGTTCTATCACAGGACGTAGGGTATTACGCTATCCATCGAGGCGGCCTGAACCTGTCTAAATCGTGTCGTGTTCACCATCGTGCTTCTGGTTCCGGCAAGGCCCTTGCGAACAACTCGACTACTTTGGGAACCCCCACAGTGGGCTAGCCGGTATAAAAAACCGACACCAAGTTTTCTAAAGATTTAATTATTAAGGGCTCTATCTAGGCCCTATATGGGTTTTGGTGAGTTTGATGACAAAACGATTAAAGGTCTAACTTGTTTGCTTGAGGTGATGATTGTTTTTAATGTGCTCATCAATATATATGGTTATTCATTGATACAAGCAAGCAAGTGTGTGAAGAAATAATGCTCATTGCAAAAGATAACAACTGAAGCTAACCTGGCTCAGCCAAGTGTAACCTAGGTCAGCTAGGTGGAATTAAATTCAGAACAGAGAAGCTAACTTGGCTCAGCCAGGTGGCACCCAGATCAGTTAGGTAATATTAAATTTAGGACAGAGAAGCTAACCCGGCTCGGCTCGGTCCAACCCAGGTGACTCGGGTGTCAAGTCAAAACAAGCAATTACGAAGCAAAGACTTAGGGATATGCTATGTGGGTCTCCAAGTCTATGAAATGACTTGTTTGACTAAGAGAAATGATGTTGCAAGACTTCATGCATATGAAATAGAAGGACATGAGCTTACATGATACATATTGGTCTTCATGATTGGAAGTTTGCAATCTATGGGATATTCTTTATCAATCAAGAACAAGCATTTAAAGAGTCTTTCAAATGGAATTCACTTGATGGCAAAGCAAAGCTAAACTAGATGAGGCAAGGGTAAGTGGTGAAGAAACAAAATGAGATGACTAGAGCACAGCCTGTACCAAACCGGTCCGACCAGTTCTGGCTGAGGCAACACTCGAACCTCCCAAGAAGAGTGATCAAGCTGCATCTTCAAGTAACAAGGCTAGCAAGGGGAAAGTGGTCAACAAGAAGAGCAAATCACCAAGAAATATCAAGAAATGCATTTGCTACACTTGTCGATCGAAGAGGCATCTAGGTAAGGATTGTCCAAACGGTAATGCTCCAAAATCTGATCTTGTCCATTATGATTTTGCTAGGCTTGGGAATGACAAAGCTGGTACTTATGCTACTAGAGTGATTAGTTCACCTCCAACTAGCACAAGAGCCATTTGGGTTCCCAAGTTTCTCATGACTAATCTTAAAGGACCCAACATGGCTTGGGTACCTAAAAGTACTTGCGAGACCTGCAGGAGAACAGAGATGCATTGAGGCTTTGGCAAATAAAACAAAATGTGTGAACTTCACAAACTTGCCAAAGTATTACTAAATCTTCTACATCATTTCCAATAACATCTCGGTGACATGTTCAAATTGGTTATCTTAGTCATATACTGTTCTTTGTCGATAGAAGTATCTCATATTTTATTGTGAATACTTGGATGTGACTAAGTCATCTACTTTTATTTATTTTGTTCCTCTCATGGCATATGATGCTTTTAATGGCTCTCGAGTAGAGCATATTACTTTGAAGTGCAGGAAACTATGTGACGAGGACATCAATACCAACGATACTTCCACGCCATCTACGTCAGCCACGCCGCCTACGCCAGTACCAGTTTCTGGTCCTATTATTCGTGCTCGTGCTCGCCAACTCAACGATCAAGTGAGTTCATTCTTGAGTTCATATTCAGATTATTTAGAACATAGAAACGCGTGCACTCTTCTTTTGCTTAGGAACGATGGAGAGGACCAAAAGGGGAGAGGATTCGCGCAGGCAGGATTCGGGCTACAGGACAGCACCAAATTGTGATGGATGCCACAACTTCATCTGAACTCCGTTTTGGGTGTTCAAGTACTTCACGGAAAGCTGATAAAGTCTACTTTCCAACGGATCCGGCCTCACGGTCATATCTGTTCGGAGTCAGCCGCTATCGTCATTTTATTACAGAGTACTTTTCAGCCCACGGTGCTGCGTCACCTGATTTTGGCCCAATGGGCTATGTATCAAGTTGGGGAACGACCACAACACCCTTGTGGTCGTTCTTCCCACGTCATATACCCCTTAGCCGCCACCAGGAACACTTGGGTTTTGTTTAGATCAAGTTTAGCCATTGCTACTTGCTTGAAGTGCGCGTGCTGGATCAGCCGCTCGTCTTACTGTCTTCAGAACCCCACCTTATTGAGATTGTGATTGAGTTTGAAACCTTCATCTACATCTAGTAATTCAGTACTTGTATACTTGTTCTTGCTAGTTCTTTGACTGCTTGCAGGAAGAGGTGCCCTAGTGGCCGGGTGACGCGCTCCACAAGATCGCGGCAGCCATAGGAGGTGGTGTATCGGTTGCTAAGGCGCATCCTTGGATGGTTGTAGTCGGGCCGTGAACGTCGTCTCCTCCAATCGAGTTATCCCCATCTCCCTCTCATCGAAAGATCGGGCGCAAACCCTAGCGGGTTCGCATCACCATACGACATGTACCTCTCCATGATATCGAGATACATCTAAGTGCTGCCCGGATGAATCGAATAAGCGGAATCATGGGCTTCCCTCAATATAGCCTCTCTGATATGCTTCACTTCTGGTACACATAGCCTTTTACCATACCATAAGGTCCCTTGCTCATCGACTCTTAAATCCGGTGTGTGTCCAAGTGGGAATTGTTCTACAATTTCCTGTAGCTTCTTATCGTCCAGTTGTGCCTTTCTGATTTCTTGTTCCAGAGTAGTTTCAACCTCGAGTTCTACCAAATTGGCTACCAGTCCCATGTTCAGCCGTTCAAACTCCTTGGCTAACTCGTCTGGCATCTGATCCACTTCTACCATATTGGCGTAACTTCTTCTATAATGGCGTCAGCAACGAGATTCGCCTTCCCTGGATGATAATGAATCTCCAGGTCATAGTCTTTGATCAACTCTAGCCACCTTCTCTGCCTTAAGTTCAGGTCAGCTTGAGTGAACACATACTTCAGACTTTTGTGATCTATATATATATCACACTTATGGCCAATCTTCAGGGCATGTACCACGGCTGCCAACTCTAGGTCATGAGTCGGGTAGTTGACCTCATGTTTCCTGAGTCTTCGAGAGGCATACGAAACCACTCTGCCTTCTTGCATCAACACACATCCCAATCCTTGTCTAGAAGCATCACAGTAGATGGAGAAACTCTTATTCAGATCTGGCAACATCAATACTAGAGCTGTGGTCCTCCTTCCCACGTCATATACCCCTTAGCCGCCACCAGGAACACTTGGGTTTTGTTTAGATCAAGTTTAGCCATTGCTACTTGCTTGAAGCGCGTGTGCTGGATCAGCCGCCCGTCTTCCTGTCTTCGGAACCCCACCTTATTGAGATTGTGATTGAGTTTGAAACCTTCATCTACATCTAGTAATTTAGTACTTGTATACTTGTTCTTGCTAGTTCTTCGATTGCTTGCAGGAACGGGTGCCCTAGTGGCCAGGTGACGCGCTCCACAAGATCGCGGCAGCCATAGGAGGTGGTGTATCGGTTGCTAAGGCGCATCCTTGGATGGTCGTAGTCGGACCGTGAACGTCGTCTCCTCCAATCGAGTTATCCCCATCTCCCTCTCATCGAAAGATCGGGCGCAAACCCTAGCGGGTTTGCATCACCATACCACATGTACCTCTCCTTGATATCGAGATACATCTAAGTGCTGCCCGGATGAATCGAGTAAGCGGAATCATGGGCTTCCCTCAATATAGCCTCTCTGATATGCTTCACTTCTGGTACACATAGCCTTTTCCATACCAAAAGGTCCCTTGCTCATCGACTCTAAAACCCCGTGTGTGTCCAAGTGGGATTTGTTCTACAATTTCCTGTAGCTTCTTATCATCCAGTTGTGCCTTTCTGATTTCTTGTTCCAGAGTAGTTTCAACTTCGAGTTCTAACAAATTGGCTACCAGTCCCATGTTCAGCCGTTCAAACTCCTTGGCTAACTCGTCTGGCATCTGATCCACTTCTACCATATTGGCGTAACTTCTTCTATAATGGCGTCAGCAACGAGATTCGCCTTCCCTGGATGATAATGAATCTCCAGGTCATAGTCTTTGATCAACTCTAGCCACCTTCTCTGCCTTAAGTTCAGGTCAGCTTGAGTGAATACATACTTCAGACTTTTGTGATCTGTATATATATCACACTTATGGCCAATCTTCAGGACATGTACCACGGCTGCCAACTCTAGGTCATGAGTCGGGTAGTTGACCTCATGTTTCCTGAGTCGTCGAGAGGCATACGAAACCACTCTGCCTTCTTGCATCAACACACATCCCAATCCTTGTCTAGAAGCATCACAGTAGATCGAGAAACTCTTATTCAGATATGGCAATATCAATACTAGTGCTGTGGTCGTCCTTCCCACGTCATATACCCCTTAGCCGCCACCAGGAACACTTGGGTTTTGTTTAGATCAAGTTTAGCCATTGCTACTTGCTTGAAGCGCGCGTGCTGGATCAGCCGCCCATCTTCCTGTCTTCGGAACCCCACCTTATTGAGATTGTGATTGAGTTTGAAACCTTCATCTACATCTAGTAATTTAGTACTTGTATACTTGTTCTTGCTAGTTCTTCGATTGCTTGCAGGAATGGGTGCCCTAGTGGGCAGGTGACGCGCTCCACAAGATCGCGGCAGCCATAGGAGGTGGTGTATCGGTTGCTAAGGCGCATCCTTGGATGGTTGTAGTCGGGCCATGAACGTCGTCTCCTCCAATCGAGTTACCCCCATCTCCCTCTAATCGAAAGATCGGACGCAAACCCTAGCGGGTTCGCATCAGTTGGTAATCAGAGCAAGGTTATTCGGTGTGAGATTTCCATCCCTACGCTGTTTTTATTTTCCTATAGTCCAAAAGCCAAAAAAATATTAGTAGATTAGTTTCCCCCTGCAATCCTATAAACCTGTTTGAGCCTTTACTAGTACTGCATGGTTAGGGCTTGTTGAGTTTTCGGTTGCATCGGTTGTGTCGAGTTGCTGGTCTTAGTTTAGGTCATTTAGAGTTTCGAGTTCTTGTTACGCCCTGGTTACAACGCACAATATCATATCGCCTCTCTATTGGCCGAATCTGAATACAGCTTTGTTCGACTCGGACTCGGCTATCCACGCGCCTGCTTTTTACCGGAATACCCCTATACTTTCGAAAAAAGTGTGTGTGCTGATTGGACTTTTGGGATCCCCTGTGTTCATATATTCAGTTTTGAGACCCCTGAAAAAATCAGAAAAAAATCAGAAAAAAATAAAAGAAAAGAAGAAAAAGAAAAAAAAAGGAGAAGAAGCAAAAGAAAAGAAGAAAGAAAGGGGCTGTTCTTTGTGCTTACTTATTGTCTTCGGTGGTGCGTTGTGACTTCCTTTGTGTCCAGGCTCGCGCCTCTAGCACGGTCTAGGCTAGGACCAGCACAGTACTGCCGTTGAACAATTATTCAACTTGCTTTTATAACTAACGTGGTGCTAGTTCCTCCTTGTTTCAGCCACCTATAGCTCCACATATTAGACTACAGCTTGACAGGTCTTGTTGCTGCGGCACCGATACACTTCATTCCAGGCTTGCAGACTTGTTGGTGGCTGTCCCCTCCTGTTGAGCAAGGTAAGGATTGGTAAGAGCTTGTATAACAGGTTGAGAGTGAGTGCCTTGCAGTAGCTACATCCTAATAGTGTTAGGGCCTTTATCTCTTCACTTGTTTCTTTGTTGTCTCTGTTGGCCTAACCATGACAGGATCAGAAGATGATGATGCGTCTGGACAACATATGCCACAGTCTCCTCGCACCAAGGGGATCATACAGCATTTTGAAAAGTTGGTGAGGGAGCACAACGAAGGAATTGATAATGACTTGCTGGTGACGAATGACAAGATTGGGCAGTTGGAGACCGCACAGATCGCCACCAACACCAAGCTTTCAGGGGTGGAGGTGTCACTTGGTCGCATGGACAAGAGTCTTGCTGCTCTTTTGCGCAGGTTTGATGATATGCATGCTAAAACCACTGGTGGGCGTGATGAGGATGACAAGAAGGAGGATGGCAAGAAGGAGGATGGCGACAAGGACAACAAGAAGAATGAGAGTTTTGAGGATAATTGGGATGCATATGTTGGTGATACTGAACTAGATGATGGAGAAGCTCCTGAACGCCGACGACTACGTCATAATCGTAGAGGTATGGGAGGTTTTCGCCGACGTGAGGTACATGTTAACAATGATGCTTTCAGTAAGATTAAATTTAAGATACCTCCTTTTGATGGTAAATATGATCCTGATGCGTACATTACTTGGGAGATTGTTGTTGATCAAAAGTTTGCATGTAATGACTTTTCTGAGAATACACATGTTAGGGCTGCTACTAGTGAATTTACTGAGTTTGCTTCTGTTTGGTGGATTGAACATGGCAAGAAAAATCCTAATAATGTTCCACAAACATGGGATGCATTGAAACGGGTCATGCAAATTAGATTTGTTCCTTCTTACTATGCATGTGATCTATTACATAAGTTGCAACTTTTGAGACAAGGTACTAAAAGTGTAGAAGAATATTATCAGGAATTACAAATGGGTATGCTGCGTTGTAACTTAGAGGAGAGTGAGGAACCTGCTATTGCTAGATTTGTGGGTGGGTTGAATAGAGAAATTCGGGATATTCTGGAGTATAAGGATTATAATACCATAACAAAATGTTTTCATCTTGCTTGTAAAGCTGAAAGGGAAGTGCAGGGACGACGTATTGGTGCAAGGCCTAACATTTCTGCAGGAAAATCTACATCATGGCAGCAGCGCTCTACTACTTCCTTGACCGGGCGTGCACCTTCCTCCAACGACAAACCACGTGCCACTCCAACAAATTCAGCAACCAAATCTGCTCCAAAACCAGCCACAAGTGCGTTTTCGGTTGCCTCCACGGGTAGAACAAGAGACGTTCAGTGCCACCGTTGCAAGTATGGACATGTGCAGCGTGATTGCCCTACCACCCGTGTTTTGGTAGTTAAAGAAGATGGTGAGGATTCATCTGCTAGTGATTTTGATGAGGATACACTTGCTTTGCTTGCTACTGACCATGCACGTAATGAGGAGCATCCAGAAGTTCATATTAGTGCAGATGATGGACAACACTATGAGAGTTTGATTGTGCAGCGTGTACTTAGTGCACAAATGGAGAAAGCGGAGCAAAATCAGCGACACACATTGTTTCAAACAAAGTGTGTCATTAAGGAGCGCTCGTGTCGCATGATCATTGATGGAGGTAGCTGCAACAACTTGGCTAGCAGCGACATGGTGGCGAAGCTTGCACTTACCACCAAACCACACCCGCATCCGTATCACATACAATGGTTAAATAGCAGTGGTAAGGTAAAGGTAACTAGACTGGTGCGAATTAATTTTGCGATTGGATCATATCATGATGTTGTGGAATGTGATGTTGTGCCTATGCAAGCTTGTCATATTCTGCTAGGTAGGCCATGGCAATTTGATAGGGATATGCATTATGGTAGATCAAATCAATATTCCTTGCTGCACCATGATAATAAAATTGTGTTACATCCTATGTCTTCCGCGGCCATTGTGCGTGATGATTTAGCTAAGGCTGCAAAAGCTAAAACTGAGAACAATAACAATGCCAAATCTGCTGATGATAATAAAAATGAGATAAGATTGAAAGGGCAATGTTTGCTTGCTACTAAATCTGATATTAGTGAATTGATTGCTCAACTTCTGTTGCTTATTCCCTGGTGTGCAAGGATGCTTTGATTTCAGTCCATGATATACAATATTCTTTGCCTCCTGCTGCTGCTAACATTTTGCAGGAATATTCGGATGTGTTTTCAATTGAAATACCACCGGGGCTGCCACCAATACGAGGGATTGAGCACCAAATTGACCTTATTCCTGGTGCATCTTTGCCAAACCGTGCGCCGTACAGAACAAATCCGGAAGAAACCAAAGAAATTCAACGACAAGTGCAAGAACTACTCGACAAAGGTTATGTGCGTGAGTCTCTTAGTCCTTGTGCTGTTCCGGTTATTTTAGTGCCAAAGAAAGATGGGACATGGCATATGTGTGTTGACTGTAGAGCTATTAATAATATTACCATTCGATATCGACACCCTATTCCACGTTTAGATGATATGCTTGATGAATTGAGTGGTGTTGTTGTATTTTCCAAAGTGGATTTGCGTAGTGGGTACCACCAGATTCGTATGAAATTGGGAGATGAATGGAAAACTGCTTTCAAAACTAAGTTCGGGTTATATGAGTGGTTAGTCATGCCTTTTGGGTTAACTAATGCACCTAGTACTTTCATGAGATTGATGAATGAGGTTTTGCGTGCTTTCATTGGAAAATTTGTTGTTGTCTACTTTGATGATATATTGATTTACAGCAAATCCATAGATGAACATCTTGATCACTTACTTGCTGTTTTTAAAGTTCTATGAGATGCACGTTTATTTGGTAACCTTGAGAAGTGCACCTTTTACACCGATCGAGTATGTTTTCTTGGCTATGTTGTTACTCCACAGGGAATTGAAGTTGATTAGGCCAAGGTAGAAGCGATACAGGGATGGCCAGTACCAAAGACTGTCACTCAAGTGCGGAGTTTTCTAGGACTTGCTTGATTTTATCGCCGTTTTGTGAAGGATTTCAGCACTATTGCCGCACCATTGAATGAGCTTACAAAAAAGAGCGTGCTTTTCTCTTGGAAGAAATCACAAGAGGACGCTTTTAACATGCTAAAAGATAAGTTGACACATGCACCTCTTCTCCAACTTCCAGATTTTAATAAGACCTTTGAACTTGAATGTGATGCTAGTGGAATTGGGTTGGGAGGTGTTTTGTTACAAGAGGGAAAACCTGTTGCATATTTTAGTGAGAAGTTGAGTGGGTCGGTTCTGAATTATTCAACTTATGATAAGGAATTATATGCTCTTGTTCGAACATTAGAAACATGGCAGCATTATTTGTGGCCCAAAGAATTTGTTATTCATTCTGATCATGAATCTTTGAAGCATATTCGTAGTCAAGGTAAACTGAACCGTAGACATGCTAAATGGGTTGAATTCATTGAATCCTTTCCTTATGTCATTAAACACAAGAAAGGGAAAGAGAATGTTATTGTTGATGCTTTGTCTAGGAGATATGTTTTGCTAAATCAGCTTGATTACAAGATTTTTGGATTAGAAGCAATTAAAGATCAATATGCTCATGATGCTGATTTTAAGGATGTGTTGGTGCAATGTAAAGATGGAAAAACTTGGAACAAATTCGTCCTTAATGACGGGTTTGTGTTTAGAGCTAACAAGCTATGCATTCCGGCTAGCTCCGTTCGTTTGTTGTTGTTACAGGAAGCGCATGGAGGTGGCTTGATGGGGCATTTTGGAGCAAAGAAGACAGAGGACATACTTACTGGTCATTTCTTTTGGCCAAAGATGAGGAGAGATGTGGAGCGATTTGTTGCTCGCTGCACTACATGTCAAAAGGCTAAATCATGGTTGAATCCACACGGTTTGTATATGCCTTTACCCGTTCCTAGTGTTCCTTGGGAGGATATTTCTATGGATTTTGTGTTGGGATTGCCTCGAACTAGGAAGGGACATGATAGTGTTTTTGTGGTTGTTGATAGATTTTCTAAGATGGCACATTTCATACCATGTCA
>CM014277.1:38197839-38239183 GCA_004135705.1 Alloteropsis semialata
GAGGCGGCCTGAACCTGTCTAAATCGTCTCGTGTTCACCATCGTGCTTCTGGTTCCGGCGAGGCCCCACGAACAACTCGACTACTTAGGGACCCCCCATAGTAGGCTAGCCGGTATAAAAAACCGACAGCTGGCGCGCCAGGTAGGGGCTCTCGTCGAGAATCGTTCAGCAAGCTCGATGGCACCAGTCATCATCAACTGCGACGGCGACATGGCGTTCGAGAAGGGCGCCACCTTCGTTTTCGGCTCCTGGGTCTGCACGGCGGACGGCGCGGGCAACTTCGACCGCGTCCTCAAATCGCCGACTCCGGAGCAACTCGCCGACAAGCTCGACGAGATCGCGCTCCCGGGACCGAATACAACTCGGGCTCGGGGAACCTCGAGTTCGAAATCAACTCGGACTCAAGAAATCACTCTTCCTGACCCGATTTCAACTCGGGCTGGGAAATTTCCGAAGCGGACCAAGCAACCCGAGTCGGTTTCTGAACCATCGGCTATGCCAAAATCCGCCAATTCAAAAATCCAGAAGAAAAGGAGTCTAGCCACTGTTAAGCACGAGGCCGACACCCCGAGCCAATATCCTTTTGGACTGGCGGGCCCCACCTCTGCTTTCCAGGTGGCGTCCTCAAAACAACTCCGATCTCTGGTCGAATTTGACGAATTTCCCCTGAATGGGAAACAAGTCGGACTCGTCATTACTTCAACCCTCGAAGGACGATTTGTTCACTGGCCGGGACGCAAGCCAGCACTTGGAGTAACACCACAGGAGGACCTGGACATGTCTCGCATCATCGCGTGCATCGATCCACTCCCGTTTCAACACGGGCAACCCCTGAATTCTTCAAGCAGCCGCGGCTCAACTGTCCCAGTAACTTCAAGCACAGGGAGCTACTCACCAGGGCGCCAAGCCATGGTGATCATCGGCCAGGAACAAGAAGTCTCCAACGACGAGCCAACTGTGGAGAACGAAGCTGAAGCTGACCGTAACCGACGCAGGGAGCGAAATGTCGCTCGCACAGAACGACGTCGCCGCCTCGGCCGTAGGCTATCTCCACAGGACCTCAACGCCAAGTTCCGGCAAGTTGCCAGCCAAGACGTCTATTCCAGCGCTGCAGCCAACATCATGGCTGTCGTCACAGAGCTGGGACAGATGCCTGAAACTCCTGAGATCCTCAGGATGAAGACAATGCTCGAGACAGCGGCCATCCAGCATGACGCAATCAACCCGGCGAAGACTATCACTCGAGCACCAAGCCGCCAGGCAAGCAGCGCACACCCTGAAGTTGGAAACCGAGGCAACCAGTCCCACCACCCGAGCAGAGAACAACGCCAACGTCAAAATAAGGGAGGCATAGTACTCGGCGGCGGAGGTCGTGACCACGGCGCCGGACCAAGCAACCGCGAAGTTCAGCAGAGCCACGTCGGCGGTCGTGATGGCAACCGAAACAGGGATAGACGCCCCGAGAATCACGATAACAACAGGGATCTGCATCAACAATTGCCACCCAGAGACGCGCGCACCATCATCTCGTCACGGGCGCGCGATCGCGAAGAACAAGAACGCCGCAGACGCCAGGAGTACGACCAAGTCTATGGAGCGCCGGGTCAGGATCACCACAACCTCCACAAGTACGAAGGGTTCCCGGTCTTCTCAGACCGCATCCGCGCTACTTCCTGGCCCGACAAGTTCAAACCAGCTCATATCGATAGATATGACGGGAAACGCGATCCTGAGCAGTGGATCTGCATCTACTACTCGGCAATCAAGGCGGCAAGGGGCAACACCGACACCATGTGCACCTATCTCCCAGTAGTCCTCGACCAGGCCCCACTGACCTGGTTAGAAGGGCTTAAGCCAGGCTCCATCGACTCCTGGGATGAACTCTGCAAGGCTTTCATCAACAACTTCCAAGGTTCATGGCAAAAGTCGGGTACTCGCTTTGACCTTGCCCAGTGCAAACAGGGCCAGAACGAGTACTTGCGCAGCTACAACCGGCGATTTTGGGAGAAACGTTCAACCTGTGCTGGCCTATCCGACCAAGATGTCATCGATTGCTTCCACGGCGGTCTTACAGACCCCGTGCTGCACCTCGATTTCGAAAGGAACAGGCCAAAGACACTAGAGCAGATGTGAGAACTCATCAGCCGCTGGTCAGATGCTGAAGACATGCAGCGTGAGAGATTCAACCGTAACAAGTCGGGAGGAGATCGCAACAACAACAACGACCGTAACAAGGGCAAGCAAGTTGAGAACAACAGCAAACGCGACTTCAGCGATAAGAAGCGCAAACCTGAAGACATGGTCAATGTTGCTGAGAAGAACTCTTCCCGTAGGAAGTTCGAAAAACTACTCGACAAGCAGTGCCCTTTCCACCCAAAGGATAAGCACTCAAGCAGGGACTGCTGGTCGCTTAAGAAAGCGTTCTCAGCAGAGGGCGCTCCCAAACCAAACAACCCTGACAACAAAGGAGACAAGGGTGACAAAGACACCGGCTACCAACAAGCCGACAAGGTTGTCAACGTCATCTTTGGGGGAATCACTCAGTCAGAATCAAAGCGCAAGCAAAAGCTTATTCACCGCGAGATCGCCTGCATTGAGCCTGCCATCCCCACCTTCCTGAAGTGGTCAGAAGTCCCCATCAGCTTCTCTCACGACGATCAATGGACCAACATCAAGAACCCGGGGCGATACCCTCTGGTACTTGACCCTGTGGTAGCTGGCGCGCGACTCACAAGAACATTGATCGACGGAGGAAGCGGACTCAACATCCTGTTCGCCAAGACTTTGAAGAAGATGGGCTTAGACATCACCAACCTGCTCAAGCCCACTGATTCACCCTTCTACGGCATTGTTCCAGGCAACGCTGCCGTGCCCCTCGGCCAGGTATCACTCCCAGTTACATTTGGTACTGAGGCCAATTACAGGACCGAGTACATCACATTCGAGGTCGCCGACTTCGAATCATCGTACCACGCGATCCTGGGAAGACCCGCTCTGGCGAAATTCATGGCGATCCCACATTACATCTACCTCGTCCTGAAGATGCCAGGCCCTAAGGGGATCTTATCCCTAAAGGGCGACCTGAAGACCTCCTACGATTGTGACACCGAGGCAGTGACGATTGCTGCAAGCATGCAGCAACCGAGCCAGGCAGCAATCGTAGCAGCTATGGCAAAACAACTCGGCGAGGCTGAGTTGGAAATCCCAACGAAAAAGCCAGCCGTGCCAAACATGAAGCCCTCCCAGGAAGTTCCAATCAAGGCAATCGACCTAGGGATGGGCGACCCCTCCAAGACGGCGCTGATCGGCGCTGACCTGCCTATCAAATAGGAAAGCGCGCTCACCAGCTTCTTACGGGACAACCGCGACATCTTCGCATGGAAGCCGTCTGACATGCCGAGAGTCCCAAGGGAGTTGGCTGAGCACAAACTCAATGAAGATCCTGCCGCCAAGCCAAAGAAACAACGTCTACGACGCATTGCCCAGGACAAGAAAGAAGCCATCCGTTCGGAGCTGGCGAAACTCTTAGCAGCCGGGTTCATTAAAGAGGTGTTCCACCCAGACTAGCTCGCTAATCCTGTCCTGGTCCGCAAGAAGAACAACAACGAGTGGAGAATGTGTGTCGATTACACTGACCTGAACAAACATTGCCCAAAGGATCCTTTCGGGCTACCTCACATTGATCAGGTGGTGGATTCTACAGCTGGCTGCTCCCTACTCTGTTTCCTGGATTGCTACTCGGGCTATCATCAGATAAGCCTGCACAAAGACGACCAGATCAAGACGGCGTTCATCACTCCGTTCGGCGCCTATTGCTACACTACAATGTCCTTTGGACTCAAGAACGCAGGAGCCACATACCAGCGTGCAATTCAGAGTTGTCTCAAGGCTCAGATTGGCCGCAATGTGGAAGCCTATGTTGATGACGTCGTCGTCAAGACAAAGAACCCGGATAGTCTCATCGATGACCTATCTGAGACCTTTGCACATCTCAGGGAATTCCAATGGAAGCTCAATCCTACCAAATGTGTGTTTGGCGTGCCCGCGGGAAAACTGCTAGGCTTCATAGTCAGCCACCGGGGAATTGAAGCTAATCCTGAGAAAGTTACCGCTATTACATCCATGGCGCCTCCAAGATCCCTCAAGGACGTTCAGAAGCTGACTGGATGCATGGCGGCCCTCAACCGATTTATTTCAAGGTTAGGTGACAGAGGATTACCTTTCTTCAAGCTCCTCAAGAAGCAAGACAAGTTCGTATGGACTCCAGAAGCTGATGCGGCGTTTGAAGACCTCAAGAAATTTCTCCAGTCACCACCAGTACTGACTGCACCAGCTGATCAGGAACCACTGCTTCTCTACATAGCAGCAACAACTCACGTCGTGAGTACTGCCATTGTAGTCGAGCGGGAGGAACCCGGCCATGTATACAAAGTACAGCGGCCCGTTTACTTCATCAGCGAGGTGCTTTCAGAATCAAAAGTGCGATACCCGCAGGTCGAGAAGCTATTATATGCTGTCTTGATCACATCTCGCAAGTTGCGCCACTACTTCGACGCCCACCGGGTTGTTGTAGTCACCTCTTTTCCAATTGGCGACATACTCCATAACCGGGACGCGACAGGGCGAATCTCCAAATGGGCGGTCGAGTTGGGCTCTCATGCCATCGATTTCGTCCCACGAGCTGCCATCAAATCTCAAGCCCTGGTGGACTTCGTCGCTGAGTGGACAGAAATACAACACGCAGTACCAGAAGAACCCCTCGAGCATTGGATCATGTACTTCGACGGATCACTAAAGCTTGAAGGGGCAGGTGCAGGAGTACTACTCATATCCCCAAAAGGCGATCAGCTTAAATATGTGCTCCAAATCCTGTGGAAAGCCACCAACAATGAAGCCGAGTACGAAGCTCTACTGCACGGGTTACGCTTGGCTGCTTCCCTTGGCATCAAGCACATGGTGGTGTACGGCGACTCCTCTGTGGTGATCAATCAAGTCAATAAAGATTGGGACTGCACCAAGGAGAACATGGATGCATACTGCATGGAGGTGCGCAAACTCGAGAAGCACTTTCATGGGCTCGAATTTCATCACGTCATCAGAGACAACAACATGGCTGCTGATGCACTTTCAAAGCTGGGTTCCCACCGAGCGCAAGTACCAGGCGGCGTTTTCGTCCATGAGCTGTTACAACCATCCATCAAGGAGCAGGAAGTACAGCCGACTACAACACCACCCCATCAGCAAGTCATGGTGATTACACCCGAGTGGACAAAGCCCTTCATTGAGTACATACTGCACCAGAGGGAGCCCGAAGATAAGGTGGAGGCTGAGCAAGTTATCAGACGAAGCAAGCACTACATAGTAGTCGGCTCCACCCTTTTTCGACGCGGCGCCTCATCTGGAGTCTTGATGAAGTGTGTCACTCCAGAAGTCGGACGGGAAATCCTTGAAGAAATCCATGGTGGAATCTGCGGGAACCATGCTGCTCATCGCACGATCGTAGGCAAGGCTTTCCGGTCCGGGTACTATTGGCCATCCGCTGTGGCCGACGCCGAAGAAATCGTGAAGACCTGTCAGGGCTGCCAATACTTTGCCCGGCAAGCTCATGTCCCTGCAACGGTCCTCAACACCATACCGCCCTCCTGGCCCTTCGCATGCTGGGGGCTCGATATGGTTGGACCACTCAAGACTGCGCCAGGAGGTTTCAAGTATCTCTACGTGGCGATCGACAAGTTTACCAAGTGGATTGAAGTCAAGCCGCTAGTCAACGCTACAGCAGCGAAGGCGGCCGAGTTCATCCAAGACATTGCTCATCGTTTCGGCGTCCCAAATCGCATTATCACCGACCTTGGCTCAGAATTCACAGGGAGCGAGTTCTTTGATTTCTGCGATAACCTGGGAATTGAAGTCCGCTACGCATCAGTGGCGCATCCACGAGCCAATGGACAAGTTGAGAGAGCTAACGGCCTCATACTTCAAGGTCTCAAGCCAAGGCTCTATGAACCACTCAAAAAGTACGGCGGCAAGTGGGTGCAAGAATTGCCAGCCGTGGTATGGGGGCTCAGAACCCAGCCCAGCCGCGCGACGGGGCAATCACCCTTCTTTCTGGTCTACGGCTCAGAAGCAGTACTCCCGGTGGACATTGAGCACAATGCTCCAAGAATCCAAAACTACTCGGAAGAAGCAGCAGAGCAAAGTAGGGCAGAAGATGTGGACATGCTAGAAGAGGCGAGGCTAGCTGCGTTGATCAGGACAACCACGTACCAGCAAGGACTCAGGAGGTATCATGACCGAAACATCCAAATGCGATCATTTAACATTGGTGATTTGGTCCTTCGAAGAATTCAGAGTACAAAAGATCAGCACAAGCTATCTTCTCCATGGGAAGGTCCGTTTATAGTATCAAGGGTTATCGGTCCGGGTACTTATCAGCTACAACGGGAAGACGGAACAGAGGTGCCCAATGCATGGAACATTGAGCACTTGCGGCATTTTTACCCTTTATGAAGATTATTAAAGCTTTTTTAAGAGTCAATAAATAGTCAGCCTTCTTTATGTACTGATATCGGCTTCTTAGCCTAATAATAATAAAGTGTCAATATTCCATTGTTTTCAAGCTTGGAAATCAGATACAGTCTTACAAATTTGAATCATCCTAGGTTGTTTAAAAACAACCTAGAAAGGGTTGTTTCAAATGCCATCTACTTTCTGTTTCACACAGAAGGATCGGGCGCATCTTTTTTAACTCATCCCGGGTTGTTTAAAAACAATCTAGAAAGGGTTGTTTCAAAAGCCATCTACTTTCTGTTTCACACAGAAAGATCGGGCGCACTTATTTATTTGAATCTAGTCGGGTTATTTAAAAACAATCCAGAAAGACTACATTCAAATGCCATCTACCTTTTGTTCAAAATAAGGAGATCAGGCACACACAATCAGATAAACAGATACTTGTTGTTAACGAAAACATTAAGTATTTACATCTGAAACCAAGTTCTTTACAGAGGGTTTTCTTACAAAAGAGGCTCTAGAACTTAAGACGAGATACAATTTTTTCTACAGTATCCTTCTCCTCCTCCATGTAGGTATCATACATGGCCCGGGTACAAGCCGGGTTGATTCTTCCTTCAGTAACACCTAATGGCTGTGAAGGAAACCATGACCGAACAACCCCGAGTACTTGTTTAGTACACGAATGGGCGATCCATTGGCAATACAGCTTCACTTGCCCAGGAGTTGCTCGAAGACGATCAAGGAGAGGAGGAGCAACACTTCCGGCGGGTACTTTGGCATATACATCAACCAAAGGCAGGGCGGCTTCCTTCCAAGACTCAATTTCCGCACCACGGCGATTGACCTCCACGCGAAGCGCCTGGATTTCAGCCTCTTGATTGCGGATCTTGGTCAGGTCTTCGATGAGTTGGGCATCGGCATGCTGGCGCATTTTCTGCTCTTCTGCAAGATCTGCCATGCATTCCGTCTCCCTCCGCTCCGCTTGGTTTGTGCGCTCCTGCTCCCGATAAAAGCGGTTCTTCATATCGATGAACTCGCCTTTTAGAGCTTCAACGCGCCTTTCATTCTCTGCAGATAGCACATCAGATCCTATTCATTATATGATCACTGCAGGCAGAGAAAAAGTACTCGGCGTACACACCTGAGAGTTTTTGTCGCAAAGACTTATTCTTCTCAACTATGTCATCGCGCTGGTCCTGGTACAAGTTGATCTTCTTGTACGCCTCATCCAACTCTAGGCGTAATTGGGCGCGTTCTTGGTCCCAAGCTGCTTGTCCCTTGGCCAGATCGGCTGTGGCTTTCTCAGCGCGGGCAATGGACGTGCTTGCTCTCCGAAGCATCTCAGATTTCTGCTGAGATCGTACAAGTATACTCTACATCCAGATTAAAGGAAGCAGGGTTGATTACAGTACGAAGGAGATAAGTATTTTCAATACTACACTATTTTTACTAACCTCTGTGAGCTTGGAGAGTTGTTTGTACAGCTCGGCAGCCTTCTCCAGATCTTCGTGGTCAACTTCGGAGTTGAATAAGAAGGCGTCTTCATCCTCATTAGCGTTGACGCCGGGTGTGCCGGTGAAGATCTGGAATGGCTCTGGTGAAGGCTCACGGGGTTTCTTTTGCTCCCGGATGATTTCTTCAACAATAGCTTCCTTCATCAGGCTAGTGGTGGTGTCCAATCCTTCAGAGCGGAGGCCAGCCATCCGGATACTTTGTGTTGCTTTGGGCCAAGACTCAGGAGTAGAAGTACCCGGAGCGGCTTGCTCTCTTACAGGGGGTGGTGGCGCGACGTTGCTGCTTGCTGCTTGAGGTTGGGGCGGTGAAGATGCTTGGGGGCTTGGCCCTTCTCCTCCTCCTGTCTCCATGATTGGAGTCTTTGGTACGTCTGCAGGAGCAGGAGTAGGCGGACGGCTACATAAACAATTAAAGATTAGCAATATTCGCGTTTCATAATTTTGCTCCATGAAGATTGGATCATCTACCTGGCAAATTCCATGTTGAATTCAGGCTCTTCCACAACAAAGTCAAAACCACCAGATGGGTTGTTTTGAGGTCCTTGAGGCTCTTCCGACTGAGCGGGTTCTTCTTGTTGAGGATTCTGCAATTATACATTCAATTCAGAAAACAACTCGCAAGAGGATAAAACCAAGATTTTTTGGCAAACAAGATAATAGGGGTACCTTGGGCGGAGGAGACTGTAGTGGGATGCCCACTGAGATCTCCACATTGGCTTCAGGCTCTGCTTCAAGTGCTTCTGCTTCATCTAGAATGGTATCTGATGATTTCTGCACTGAAGAAGACACTCTCTTCCGCATAGCCCGTTTTTTCTTGGGGACGGTTGGACTTGGGGCATCGTCATCACAAGGCCTTTTCAAGCCTGATCCTCCTTGCCCGAGTATCTTCCCGAGAAGAGGCTGGGGTGTGTCATCATCAGAGTCGAACACTTTATCCAGAATTACCTGGTCCATATCTGGCGATGCTTTTTTCTTCCCTTTCCCTGAACTTTTAGCAGTTTGCTGGGGCGGGGGAGATCCAGGCAACCCGGATTGGTTCTCTGCTACGTCTGGAGGCGAGGAAGCCAGTCTGGTCCGCAATTCCTGGCATTGGATAGTGCAGCAATCGATCAGTTGTCAAGAAGCAAGAAGGTGTATATCATATTTGATATTCGGGTTGTTTTCAAGCTTACCAATGACGACGGACGACTTGCCGAGTACTCGGGTACCCGGCGTGGCAGATCCTGGGCATCCATGAAGAGTGCCTGGACGCGGACGGCGACTTCATCTGACGATAAATCGCTGGTCGAGATCCTGGTCGGGTCTTCGGGGCCAGTATACTCATAGCCAGCGTGTACCCGCTTCTGGCAGGGTTGTACGCGCCGGCGCAAGAACGAGCTGGCGATCCCGATGGCGGTTAAGCCTTGATCTTTCAGCGCAGCGATCATCTTGATGAGCCTGGAGATTCCGTCGACCTTATCCCTATCGAGGGATTCATTCCATGATTCTTGGGGACGAGGGCGATGACCGGAGTGCTTGGATAGCCTCGGGGGCTGATTCTCCACATAAAACCACTTGTCATTCCAGTCTTTAATGGAGTCATTCATCTTGAAGTCAAAGTAGACGTTCTTCATCCCCTGACGCAACTGAAATCCGGCCCCGCCGACTACTTTGTCCGGGGTGGACTTCACACGGAAGAGGCCACGGAACAGATTGAAGTGGGGATCGATCCCCAAGAAGGTTTCGCAGAGATGAATGAAGAGGGAAATTTGAAGAATAGAATTGGGATTAAGATGGACCAATTCCAATTTATAGTAAGAAAGAAGCCCTCGGAGAAAATCATGAGCGGGGAGGGAGAAACCGCGTTCATAAAAAGCGACAAAAACCACGATTTCGTGGATTTCTTCGAAGGGCCAGGCCTTACCATCATCGGTGCGCCAACAGCAGATTGACTTGTCCAGCAGGTAGCCTTGCTCCACAAGACCCTGCACCATCTCGTCTGTAGCCTTGGATGGCTTCCAGGTGAGAGCCGGCGCAGGAGAGTTCTTGAACACTGGCATATCGGTGGTTGAGATCTTGGATTTCTTTTTGCTTGTGGCGGATTTGCTCTCAGTAGGCTTGTTGGAAGCAGGTTTATGACCCATCTTGCCAGACGAGATTCTCGATTGATTCTCGAACGGGGCTTGAGTGGATTGCAGATTGCGCGCGAGTGCGAAAAGAGTTTGAGGATTTCAGTAGTGAAAGCGACGGCGGCGGGGAGGAGAATACGAACGGTTCACCCTCTATCTTATAAGATTGAAGCGGTAACCCTAAGCGTATTCTCCGTAACCCGTTTTCCAGAATACGCCAACACTTATGTATTCGCGGTTACAAACCAGATGCATATTTGTGCGGCCATTTCCTAACGAGCTAGGTCATTTTCCGATGAATTTTCATTCTCGGGGCTGATGCTTAATAGGATTTATTTCCACATCAAAGAATATACATATTTCAACAGAAGTCTTTAAGCTTATTGTCATCTGCTTTAAGCTTGGGGGCTGGGGGGGAAATAGTATATTTCTTTTGGAAAGTTTTTTGAATAAGGACCCTGGAATTGTTTTTAATCCTTGAAAACATTTCTAGGCTCGGGGGCTAGACCCATAATGGGTCCATCTTTTTTCAAAAGCTAGACACTATTATAGTAAATGGGGAAGTTTTTGCATCAATCTTGGTTCATAAACCAAGGCCTGGGGGCTGGCTGCAAAAGAAGTCGGCAAAGGAGCACATCATGTTCACTTCTGAAGGTTTTCAACATGCAAGACGACGAGGAAACAACTCGGCTGATGCTGAAATCGTTGAGAAACAACCCGGCAGGCGTGAAGACATGAAGACGCTCGGAGGCTTGACGGTCCAGGATCCATGGGAGTCCTCATGGGCCACAGTCCCGTTAGGAAATTGGGCCGGCAACCCTGACTGATACAAGGAAGGACTGTACAGCTTAAGGAAACTAGTCGGGTACTGGGAAACAACCCGGCCTACTCATGTTAGGACTCTGTGTATTGTATCCGACTAGGAGTTTGTATTTCTTGCCTTGTAGACCCTGTCTCCCGAGTATATAAGGTGAGGCAGGGACCCCTTGTAAAATCATACCCATCAATACGAGAAGATCCACCATACAGGACGTAAGGTATTACGCTCTCTACTCGAGGCGGCCTGAACCTGTCTAAATCGTCTCGTGTTCACCATCGTGCTTCTGGTTCCGGCGAGGCCCCCACGAACAACTCGACTACTTAGGGACCCCCATAGTAGGCTAGCCGGTATAAAAAACCGACAATTAATAAGAATAAAGTTTGTATAAAATAACACCAAGTGAAACAAGAGACTAAAATAAGACAAAAATAAGGATTAATAATAAGGATGAATAAAATAATCAAGATTAAACTTAAACTGAATTAAGACAAGGACAAAAGAAGACTCTAAACGACCATTCTAACTAGGCTGCGTGTCCTACAGTCAGCACGGCTTTGATACCAATCTGTCACACCCGGATTTATGAAGAAACCCAAATGTTACTATATGTGTACCCAGGAAGTCCAAAACACACATATAGCCTTAGAATAACAGAACATCAAAGTAAATCCAGTGCTCGAATACAAAAGAATAGCATATCGGAATTATTACAATAAGACTTAAGTCTTTAATCAAAGTTTACGCATACGAATAAAATAAACTCTCGTGGCGCCATAAACTCCACAAGGACACTGATTGGTTGACAGCTGCCTAGAAGTCAGGAGTATCTTCAGGGAACTCCACAATACCTTCAGGTTTATCTGATTACCCATTCGAGATTTTGTTGAATAATGCAAGTGTAAGTAAACCAACTTTACTTAACAAATATAACACGAGGTATGAAGGCTTAAAAGGCTTGACACGGTTTAACTGCGGTAAGCACTTTTAGTTGTTCACTTTTAATATTAACCAAATTACTACAATGTATAGGAAAACCTAAGTTATAACCCAATTAAGTGTATAGAATAATATCGTCACGTTCATCATAGTACCATCATTCCATCATCACCAGGGTAAATAACCACTAATCAAAAAGGATCCATGCCACTCGTAACCGTGAGTACGGCTGATATATCAGTTTTCACTCTACAGAGGTTGTACACTTTCCCTATTGGTTGTGATTCCCGTGATGCCCGGGTGGATCAGACCCATTTCACACTTCCTTTGGTGTGCGGTCGGGTTTCACTACGAGACCTTTCGAAAGTCCCTCTAAAAAGCTAAGGGTCATTGACAAAATTTCCTGATGTAAGTAAGATCAAAGTTATCCCTTTTAATTTCCTGAATGCACAGGATAGCACAAGCACTCTCAGAAACTTTAAGCCAAATTTCATCCCACTTGGCCTGGGAATTAATGCCCCTTATATTCCATGACTGCACATTCCACTTTCTGTTCCTATCCATAACTTAACTGTGGAGGAGGACAAGACATCCTAGATGAAACAAGGCAATCCAGGTGAACATACAAAAACCACAACAGACATCACGGGGCATAGCAGCAACATGACAACATGCACCTTGCTAAAATGAACCTCAAGATTCGACAAGAGCGCAAAAGAAACATAAGACCAATAAGCCACATACCAACCATGACAGGTAGAAAGCATCAATGGGTGAACAGGAACAGTAATTTCACGAACCAAGTACTTATGAGTAGCTAAAAGATGGATGCCACGCAGGGGCCAAAAAGGTAACAAAATATAAATCTAAAGATATTATTAGACGATGCAACTTCCTGGCAGCAAGAGCTCCGGCACCATAGATTTTAAGACTTCAATCTTCAGTAACATCCACATCACTGCTGTCAGGGGAGTTGAACAAAGCTTCCTCAGTCAAGTCCCCAGGATTGATCTAAAGAAAACCCTCACCTATTGCTTGCACCATGCCAACATCAAGGTGCGGAGGGGTTGTATGTGCAGTAGGATCAGCAAACCCAACATACATTGCAGCAGCATCTGCACTTTCTTGATCATGAAAACCATTTAGGTCAGGGTTCAGCCTCTTGCTACGCCAAAGAAGCCTCACATCAATTGGGGTCCTAGGCTGATGGCAACGACGACGACAAGGAAAGGTTTCTGGCTAAGGAATTTCCACAACCACATCATCTCCAACTATCTCCAGTGGCTGCACATCCACCACTTCAGAATGTTGACACATGTTCTGGTCCTCAGCTATTTCACCATGTTCCTCAAAGCCATCAGCTAGTTCCTCAATCACACAGCTGCTCTTAATTTTTTCTTGGGTAACAATCTTGATAACAAACCTCTGCATTGGAGGGAAACCACCATGCTGCACAAGGAAAGAGCTAATAGCTGCATCGACCAACTCAAGCGAGGCAAAGTTCACAGAAGAGAGGGCTCCTTGAATAAATTTGCTTTCTCTCCTGCGATGGGGGCCTCAGGCGGTATTATCACTGTGTGGAATGACAGTCTGTTTGAAGAAGTTGAAATCTTGTCTAACTCATACTCGGTCACTATAAAGTTTACCTCAAAAATTTCTAGTCAGTCATTTCATCTCACAAATATTTATGGCCCAGCCTCTGGTGTTGAGAAGGCTGCTTTTACCAATTGGTTGTACAACCTTGACACTACTTCTATAGAGGATTGGCTACGGATTGGAGATTTTAATCTAATTCGCTCACCTGAAAATAGAAGCCAGCCTGGTGGCAATGTTTCTTAAATGTTGATGTTTAATGATGTCATTCAGCATCTGGACCTAGTGGAGTTACCCATTAAGGGTAGGTCTTTTACCTGGAGTAATATGCAGGACAACCCTTTGTTCGAAAAATTGGACTGGGTATTTTCTTCGGCTAGTTGGACTCTAGCTTATCCTGACACTTTGGTACAGTCACTCTCTAGACCAATCTCTGATCATATTCCCTATGTGGTGCAAATTGGTACAGGTATCCCAAAGGCACGGGTTTTCAGATTTGAAAATTATTGGCTGGAATTCTCTTCTTTCATTCCCACCATGGAAAGGTTGTGGAGGTTTGCACCCTATCATTTTAATCCTGCTCAAAACTTATCTACCAAGCTGAGATTCGTCGGAAGGGGTTTGAGATGCTGGAGCAAAGAGCTCTCAAATTTGGGAAAATTGATTAATAATTGCAGCTGGGTTTTAGCAGTCCTTGATGGTCTTGAGGACCACAGAATGCTTTCAAGGATAGAATACAATTTCAGGAGAATCATTATTCTACACCTACAACAACTTTTGAAGGCCAAGAGAATCTACTGGGAACAAAGGAATACTGCAAGGTGGGTAGTGTTTGGGGATGAAAACTCTAGTCTCTTCCAGGCTTTTGCCACGCAGTCCCATAGAAGAAATTATATATCCCAGCTTCGAAGTGATGCTGGAACTGTAGTCACTGATCATGATTTAAAAGCTGGCCTGCTTTGGACTTCCTTCAAGGAGAGAATGGGTACCTCTGATTTCACATGCATGGCTTTTGATCTAGATTCACTACTTGATCCAGTGATTCTTCCTGAGTTGGATGGTCCCTTCACCTTAGAGGAGATTAACTTGGTAGTTAAGGAGATGCCAAATCATCATGCACCAGGACTGGATGGTTTTAATGGTTTGTTCATTAAGAAATGCTGGCATATCATAGGCCCAGAGTACCTGTCCCTTTGTCAAAGTTTTGCTGGTGGCAATTTAAACATTCAAAGCATAAATGGATCTTTTATAGTCCTAGTGCCTAAAGTGCATGACCCCGAGAGTGTTAATGACTTTAGGCCTATCTCTTTGTTGAACTATTCCCTAAAACTTCTGACTAAGCTAATTGCTAGTAGGCTCCAAAATGTGATAACAAATGTTATATATCGGAATCAGTATGGTTTCATAAAAGGGAGATCCATTCAAGATTGTTTGGCATGGGCTTTTCAATTCCTTCATATATACCATCAGTCCAAGATGGAAATAGTTATTCCCAAGCTGGACTTTGAGAAGGCTTTTGATAGAGTTGAGCATCAGGTCATTTTGGATGTTCTCTTACATAAGGGGTTCTCGGCCAAGTGGATAAGCTGGATTAGACAGATTCTTTGCTCACCTCGTCAGTGTTGTTGCATGGGGTACCAGGAAAGAGCTTTCACTGTAAGAGGGGAGTACGGCAGGGTGATCCCCTCTCTCCTCTGCTCTTTGTGTTGGCAGCAGATTTGCTTTAGACTGTTGTGAATAAAATGGTTAACCTGAACCTCTTGAAACACCCTCTTGGGGAAACATTTGGTGGTGATTTTCCTATAATACAGTATGCAGATGACACCCTTTTAATCATGCCTGCAGATGCAGTTCAGTTATTCAATCTCAAAGGTATTTTAAGGACTTCTGCAGATTCTACAGGATTGAGAGTTAACTTTTCTAAATCCATGATGGTCCCCACCAATGTTTCAGAGGTGAAGATGGATCTTCTTGCAGCTACCTTCGGTTGTGTCATCGGGTCTATGCCTTTCACATATTTGGGTCTTCCTCTGGGAACTACTAGACCTTCAGCAATTGATTACCTGCCCCTCATGAACAGAGTTGAAAGAAGAATGGCTGGCATTTCTCCTTTTCTCTCTTATGCTGGCAGGCTCACACTGGTCGATTCTATCTTCAGCGCCATGGCAATGTATACTATCAGCACTGTCGAGGTTGTACTCGGCAGATATTTGTCCGGCAAGCACCCCGCTTTGTGCGAAGATTGATCACGGTGGATGAACAGAAAGACACTGGATTTTATACTGGTTTGGGCCCTTGAGATCGAGTAATAACCCTACGTCCAGTTGCTGCTTGTATTATTTCGGCGAGTACAGATTACAATGGCGTAACAAGTACCCTCGGGTGTATTGGCTAAGATTGGAGATACCCTCTACGTGCAGGACCCCCCACTATTTATATCCAGGGAGACGTGCCTTACAAGACAAAACTGACCTAAACCTAGTAGGACTCTAACTATCTTCGGGCCTTCCTTCTGTGATCTGGTCGTCGTGTCTTGTTTGGAGTCTTCTTCGTTCGGAGTCGGTAGTCAGTAATCCATGTGATCGGGCACCCTGGTATTATGGCCTCAACAGTAGCCCCCGAGCTTATCTTGTTCAGACAAGGTTGAACTTTAAGTAGTCTTCGGGTCTTTTTGCTCTTTGGGTGATTTTAGGATATGCAAATATCTCGATAATCACTTGAGAATGAGAGCCAGAAAAGTTCCCGAACTCTTGAATAGTGAAACCTGCATCTGAATGATAAGGTCAGAGAAAATATCAACCATAATATTAGCAAACAAAAATATTCCATCTTGGAAACTGAAACACCAAGTGTTGATGCAACGGCTGCCCTGTGCATTAAAAACCCACTCTGCATGTCTCCCGAAACTCTAGCAATGCACGCGGCATAAATTACGGCCCTGCTAAGGTTCCTCGATTTTCGCGCGAAGCGTCGCCCCAGGGTCCATAAATATCAGCTCCCTTGGATCAATCTGTACTTGAACCTTCCTTTCTAAGCCTTCTTCCTCCCCACATCATGGGAAAGAAAAAAACTTAGCCACAAGTTCAAGCTTCCTCGCCTCCTTTTCGGAGACTCTCCCCGCAGCTCCGCCGAACCACCGTCCGACAAGCCGAAGGACCCGCCGGCAACGACACCACCCCCTGCTCCTCCTCAGGCTCCCCTCCTTGCTCTCCCCTGGTATGGGGATGAAGGAGTCGAGGTCGAGCCACCAGAGGAGGCTCCGGCAATGGCGTCTCCGGCTCCCGAGGCTGCTCCATCGAGCATTGCCGCCGGGAAGCGCCCTGCACCGTCTTCCCCAGCCCCGGCGTCTCCCATCTCCCTCTCCTCCGATGATGAATCGGTTCAAGGAGGAAGTGGAATTCGACTGAAGCCGGAGCCCTCGCGCGTAGGCGCATCTTCGTCTTCTGCTCCGGTGGACACCAGCGGCGACGAGGAGTTCGCCCGGCGCCTCTTCGTCTCTTTGAACCGCGACCTGATCGGGAATCCTGGAGACAGAGCACTCGTGGACCTCGTCAGCGACTCTGAAGAAGAGAACGCGGTAGATGATCCGCCGGCCGGCGCCGCACCACCTTGATCCTCGTCGATGACAGTAGTCAGGCGAAGATCAATATTTTGATCTTTTTAGTTTCATGATAGTTATTGATCCCTTGTGAAATGTACCCCCTTTTGGACTTAATGAAGAAATTTCACTTGAGAGATACAACAATAATCCCTCTTTCTGTGTTCGGAAACTTTTGTGTTAATCTGTTTGTGAAACTGCCTGCCTAGAGAATGAAATCTCCTGATCAAGAGTTTCTTCCGAACAGACCAACTAAAAACTTAGCATGTTCGGGAAATTTGACCCCAATCAGGCATGATCGGGGTATTTCCTCTATACATACCAAGCATTCGGTCATTTTAAAACTAGTAGCTTCTCAGGTAAGCTAGCAATCCTAAATGCATTGAATTTGACCTGCACAGCTTTTGAAACGACGCGTGCCGCAGAAAAAGGAAAGAATCTTTTCGACCCAACAGTGACTGCGGATTGCGCGGCTTGAGGCCGATTTTCTCGGGGTTCGTGCTCCCTTGCGAAACCATAAAGCCCCCAGGCGCAGCCGCCTGGACTCCATTTAAACCTTCGTCTTCCTCGCTTGCATCTGCAAACACTCGCCATTCCTTTCGCTCCCCCAGTCCCTCGAACCAGCTCCTCGCTGCCATGGCATCCTCGCATCCGGGGGTGAATCATCTGGTGAGCAGAGCAGCGCAGCCGCCGGACAGGAACTCCGCAGCGGAAACACCATCTGCACCGCGGACAAGTATTGGGACAAGTCCAACATCACGGCCAAGCAGCTGCAACAACTATAGGACCTTGGATTGCTCCCTGACACTGCCACTTTTCCTCATCGTCATGCTAAAGGTCAACTGTTCCCAACCCCCAACACTCTTGAGTTAGTGGCCTTCTTGGAGTTTTCTCACTGTGGTTTTGGGGTTTATCCATCAGATTTCTTCCACAACATCTGCGACTTCTACCAGATTGAACTTGTGCATCTCAAGCCTGGCGCTATAACAATGCTCAGCGTCTTTGCTTTTCTGTGTGAAGCCTGGTTAGGAATTAAGCCTTCATTGTTGTTGTGGAGATATTTTTATACCCCGTCATTTTACAAGAAACAACTGATGATCGGGTCGATCGGGTTCTCCTTGAGAGATCGGGAGACTTACATCCCCTTTCCAGTGAAGGATTGCTGGAAAGGTTACGAACGTCACTGGTTTTACATCACTCTCCCCCAGGCCTCACTAGCCAAGGGGAAGTACTTGATGCCCTATCTCAAGGAGGAAACAAAGGCCCTGCCCGAAGTCACTCCTGCTATGCAAAAGCACCTTGATCGGATCCTTGAGCTCCGTCAAAAAGGACTGACGGTGATTCATGTGACGGAGATTTTCATCAGGTGGAGATTCATCCCACTCATGACACATGATCGGTATGCCTGGACCTTTACAGGTGATAATGACCCGAATAGGATGAAGCCAGATGGTAAGCTCCTTTCTTTGATGTATTCGGTAAAATTTTCCTAGAACCTGGTCGGTCATTTGAATTACCATGACTCTTAACCAACAGTTGTCCTAGAATCGGAAGTGGCCAGCCGTCTGAAGAAAATGCTGGGCGCAGAACTTCCAGATTGGGATGGCGTCCCGGCTCCCTACAGCCGTGACAACCCTCCTCCAAAGGTAAACCGGTTCTTCAGAAAATCTCCTGTCTTGCTTAAGATTTATATGAAATGATCCTTTTTCTGTCAAGGCCCCTCCAATTATTGATGCCCCCGCTCGGAGCGGAGCCATCGATATTGAAGAAGGCGGGGAGCAGCCTGTTGACCAGGGCGCCAGGTCCCCGATCGTCGAGCAGCCCGAACCTGCGGCTATGTCAGAAAAAGATGCCCCGAGCAGCCCTAAGAGAACATCCCCCGAACCCGCAAATGCTCTCGTGGAGCGAGCGTGGAACGGATGACCCCGAGTTTGGGCACCCCTGGTACACCCAGGTCTGGTGAGCTGCTGCCCAGTTGTGATCCGCCTCGCCCTATCGCCCAGGTACCAAGCATGATCGTATTCGGGCGTTTATTCGCAGCATTTGATCGTATAACCGAAGCTAAACGTGTTCGGGAGATTTCTCGTCAGGAAATTCGTCCGTCCATGCGGCCACCAAAACCTACACCTGGAGCTAAGAGATTCAAAGTCAGAATCCCGACATCCAAGTAAGGAATTTGACTTGCTTGGTTATACTCGAGCGCTTCTCGCAGAGAGAGACTTTTATTTAACTGTTTTTGATTATTCGGGAGTGTAAGTCTTCCCAGCCTACCATTTCTCTTCTCGCCAAGATGCCCGAGAAGGAAAAAAACTCCCGAACCAGTTTCGGTAGCTCATCCTGGTGGTACCGAGAAACCCATCGAGGTGCCAAGACCTGCTCTGACACCCTTGGGCCCGGTCATTGCTTCGCTCTTGACAGCTGAGGATCAGTGGCGTTCACTAGACGCTCGTGCCTCTGCTGCTGAAGCGTCTGTGACCAAACTGGAGGCCCAAGTCACTGCTCTCTAGTCCGAGAAGGAAGGTACATGTCTTATGCTTGTTTTTGGGTCCTCATCCGTGAACTTTTGCTTACACATTGCCTCTGACCCTATAGCTAACTCCAAGAGCATTGAGATGCTCGAGAAGAAGAGCTCGGATCTGGAAGGCAGGCTCGCTGTTCGGGATAAGGATGTTGCCAATCTCACCGCCCGACTTGAAGCGTTAGAGAAGCACAGCTCGTCACTGGAGTCCAGGCTGATTGAAGGTGCATGCGTTGCTGCAACTCACACCATTGGGGCCTTGAAGAGCCACACTCCCGATCTCGACGTCTCGCTACTCTCCAAAGGTTTCAAGTGCTCGGCGACAGATGCTGAGGCGCTGTTTGACAGCCTTGCCCCATTAGTGGAACCATTTGTTAAGAACCTTGATCTCCACTTGAGTGATTCAGAGGAATCGCCTTGAACTTTGTGCTTGGATCCTGTAATAGGGCAAAACTTGGAAGTTTAGTATGCGACCTTTTTTTTGCGAAACATATGCTTGCATGTTTTTGCACAAGTCTTAGAGCTGATCGGTATTTTTGTGGAGCTTTTTAACTGATAGATTTATCATAGCCAAAAGTCCTGTTACCATAAGCTATTTTGGAATTGTTTAGTTGCTGAGACACGGGCGGCCTGCTGAACTGTGTAATTCCTTGTAGTCATGGTGTTCGGTAATTTAGCGTAGCCTAGCTTTCCAGATTTAAAAAGCCTAATTCTTGTGTGGTAGTAGTACCATAGTTGCCCCCGGGCTCTTTTACAGTCATGCGGGCATGCTGAAAAAGAGTCCAGAAGTACTGACCACAAGAATTTCCCGATCATATGGGGAGCCCCCGAGCGTTGCGCTTGGGATGCATAGAATAGGTCTGAAAAAACCTTCAGTGTGGTAGTCCCCGGCTCTTTGTTAGTATATGCAATATGATAACAAAGAGTAGAAACAGAATTTGAAAAATAGAACCCAGCCCCCGAGCATAAAGTGAGGGTGAGCAAAGTGTATAGAACTTATCTTTTTTTTTTGTGTTGGTGCTGTAGGCGACTCGGATGACGGCTTTTATCTGCCAAACTGGATGGACAGACTTGAACTTACTTGATTTCCTTTGTCTAGGTGTAGAATCTGCGTAGTTGATCCATGTTCCATGTGTTTGGCAGTATATCTCCATCTATCTCCGTGATCCTGTAGGCTCCTGGTCGGGCGATGTCTACTACGATGTACGGCCCTTGCCAAGGAGAGGATAATTTGTTTTTGTCCTTGGTGCGTTGATCTAACTTGAGCACCATGTCTCCAATGCATAGGCTTCTCTTGCGAACATTAGCATCGTAGTATTGTCGCAGCTTTTGCTGATACTAGGCCACTCTAAAAGCGGCTGCATCACGAGCCTCCTCCAGGAGGATTAGCTCATCTGCACGTCTGTCAGGCTCTTCAGTTTCTGAAAACAGTGCCACGCGCGGGGCTTGTAGTCAGATGTCGGATGGTAGGACCGCCTCTGCTCCATACACCAAGAAGAAGGGTGTCTCGCCTGTTGCTCGGTTCATGGTGGTCCTCATTGACCAAAGTACTGTTGGGACTTCATGAATCCAACGCTTGTCGTAAGCTTGTAACCTGTTAAAGATTCTCTTCTTGATGCCTTGGAGCACGATGCCGTTGGCACGCTCTACTTGCCCGTTCATCTTCAGGTGATTTACAGATGACCGATCATGCCTAATCCCGTGGTCGTAGCAGAAATCAGAAAACTTTTTGCTCTTAAACTGTGTTCCATTATCAGAGATTATCCTGTTCGGGACACCGAATCGTACGACAATACTCCGTAGGAATTTGACAGCTGCCTCTTTTGTGATTTTCTGAACTGGCTCGGCCTCAACCCATTTTGTGAATGTGTCTATGCCGCGAACAGAAATTTGTAACCCCCAACAGCCCTTGGAAAGGGCCCGAGGATGTCTATTCCCCATGTGGCAAAGGGCCATGACAAAGGAATAGTGTTTAGAGCTTGCACAGGTTTAGTTTGTTTCCGTGCGAAGAATTGGCACGCCTCGCACTTCTTAACTAACTCGACTGCATCTTGAAGAGCTGTAGGCCAGTAGAAGCTCTGTCGAAATGCTTTCCCTGCTAGATATCGGGGAGAAGCGTGTGATATCCTCCGTGAATATCGTGGAGCAAACTAATGCCCTCGGTCTGTGTGATGCATTTGAGGAGCATTCCATTGCGGGTTGACTTGTGTAACTGCCCGTCAACCAATTGATAGTTCTTGGCTTTACGATGGATTTTCTCCAGTGTAGCATCATCGTCCGAAATAGCTTGGTTTGTGAGGTACGCCTGGATTGGATCCATCCAGTTCTCCTCGTTTCCAACTAGAGCGGCAGCTCGGGCCGTACCGACCAACATAGACTCCTTGACGGATTCGTTGGTTGTAGAAACTGTGCCCTTGGCGGGCGCAGTTTTTTGGTTCGGTAATGAAACCGACACAGATGGTTTAGTAAGAACTTCAAGTAACACGTTACCTGGGAGTCGTGTGCGCTCGGCAGCTGCCGTTGCTAGCTTATCTGCGTCGCCATTGAATTCCCTTTTAACATGCCGTACTTCAAGCCCATCAAATTTGCTTTCCATCCTCCTGTATGCTTCCAAGTATTTGGCCATGACCTCGCTCCGTGCGCTGTACTCTTTCATGACTTGCTTTGCAGCTAACTCGGAATCCCCTTTCACGAGCAGCCTCCTAACGCCTAGAGATGCAGCTATGCGGAGTCCTGTCAAAAGTCCTTCATACTCGGCAACATTGTTAGTGGGGGTTGGATCAACAAAATTGAATTGTAATGCGTACCTGATGACGTCATTGTGTGGCGAGATCAGGACCACCCCAGCCCCCGCGCTTGCTCTGCAAAACGCTCCGTCATATAACATGGTCCAGTGTTCGGGATTTTGGGCACCTTCTTCGGGTTCGGGATTAGTCCATTCTGCAATGAATTCTGCCAGAGCCTGCGACTTGATGGCAGTTCTGGGTATGAATTCAACGTCGTAAGCCCCCAGCTCCACAGACCATTGTGCGATCCTACCCACGGCATCTCGATTATGTAAAATGTTGCCTAGGGGGTAAGTTGACACAACCTTCATCGTGTGGCTCAGAAAATAATACTTGAGCTTCCTAGAAGTCATTAGTACAGCATATAGCAATTTCTGAATCTGAGGGTACCTGGTTTTGGCGTCATGTAACACCTCTCTTACGAAATAAACGGGGTGTTGTATTGTTGACTTCTCTGTTGGTCTCTCGACCACCAAGACTGTGCTGACAACAGTTGGTGTCGCTGCTACGCACAACAGCATCTCCTCTTGTGGCTGCGGCGGGACCAGTACGGGCATTTTCCGTAGGTATTGTTTGAACGCCTGGAATGCCTCTTCTGCTTCTGCCGACCATTCAAAATGATCAGTTTTACGTAGCAATTTATAGAATGGCATACCTCGTTCGCCTGACTTGGATACGAATCGACTCAGGGACGCCATCATTCCTGCCAACTTCTGGACCTCGTGGCGGCTGCGTGGAGACTTCATGTCGTCGATTGCCTTGATCTTGTGTGGATTTGCCTCTATACCTCATTGGGAAACAAGGTAACCAAGGAGCTTACCCGATGATACACCAAAGGTGCATTTGGCGGGGTTGAGCATCATCCTGTTTGCACGCAAGTTGTTGAATGTTTCGGTTAAATCAGCGATCAGGTCGCCCTTTAACTTACTTTTTACCACAATGTCATCTATGTATGCTTCCACATTACGGCCAATTTGGCCCTCGAGAACAATGTGAACACATTTTTGATAAGTGCAACCTGCGTTTTCAGACCAAAAGGCATCTTTATATAGCAATAAACACCGAAGGGAGTTACAAATGCAGTTTTTTCCTCATCGTCAATGCACATGCTGATTTGGTGATACCCCGAATAGGCATCTAGAAAATAAAGCAGCTCGCATCAAGAGGTTGAATCTATAATTTGATCTATCCTAGGCAGTGAATACTCGTCCTTCGGGCAAGCTTTATTTAGATCGGTGTAGTCCACGCACATCCTCCACGTTTCGTTGGGCTTCTTCACCATGACTGGGTTTGCCAGCCACTCTGGGAAAGGGACCTCTCGAACGAAGCCGGCTTTGAGTAGTCGGTTGATTTCTTCGTTAGTGGCGTCTCGCTTCTCCGGAGTATATCTTCTTTGCTTCTGCTTGACTAGTCGGACGCCAGTTCGTATGCCAAGCTTGTGCTCAATCACCTTCCTGGGGATCCCGGGCATGTCAGATAGTTCCCAAGCGAACACATCTACGTTTGCCCGGAGGAAAGCAATGAGCTCGAGTTCCTATTTGTCACCCAGACCAGAGCCCACCTGGGTGGTCTTGGTCGGGTCTGCCTCATCAAGGGTCACCGATTTGGTGCCCGGTTCGGTGCGTTTTGCCGGTGGCGCTCTTGGCGAGGCGGCAGCTGGCGATTCGCCTGCTTGCTGTGATGGCGTCTCCTTGATCGAGGCCTGGTCCACCACAGTCTGCTTCTCGGCGGCGCCGACATCGGTCTTCTTTCCTCCCGCAAGCACTGGTTCAGGAACTTCTTTTCCCTTGGCCCTTGATCGGGCCTCTGCTGCTCGGGAGGTTTCTGCCCCTGCTGCTTTTGCAGCAGCCTTTGGCAGGCTCTTGGTCTTTTTCCTGGCAAGTTCGGCAGCCTTGGTTGGCTCCTGCTCGTCTCCCTTGATCATGTCCAGGGTCTTCATGTCGCACTAGACCGCGCCCTTGCGATCGCCGCAGACGGTGATCGGGCCCAATGGCCCTGGGACTTTGATCATGGAGTAGGCGAAGTGGGCGACTGCCATGAACTTTTACAGGAACGGTCGGCCCAGAATGCAGTTATAGGCCGACGTGATGTCAGCCACCTCAAAGGTGAGGAACTCTGTTTGGATGTTTTTGCCCTCCATGAGGGTCACCTGCAGATCGATCCTCCCTAAGGGAAAGGCTTGGATGCCTAGTATGACCCTGTAGAAAGGCTTCTCCACCGGGGACAAGGACCTCCTCAGGATCCCGAGCTCGTCAAAGGCGTTGACGAATAGCAGATTGAGGGCGCTTCCACTGTCGATCAAGGTTCGCCCGATCTTGCAGGGCCCGATCCAGGGTTTGATGCATAGTGGGAGTAGCGGCCCGTCGTACAGCATTTCGGGGTGATCCCTCTAATCAAATGTGATCGGGATTTCGGACCACCTTAACGGATGCTTGCAGGGCTCGGTGCTGGCTATCTGCCTTTCGACCAGCTTTAGCTGGGACTTGGAGATTCGGGTAGAATAGCCACCAAAAATTGTGGCGATCTCCAGATCCTCGGGAAAGTCTGGCTCATCGTCACAATCCATGTAGTTCGCCGTTCGAGGATTATGAGTGGCCTGGTCGCGTGGAGCCCTCTGCTGCTGGCTCTCCTCCTCCTGCTTTTGCTTCTTGTACACCATGCAGTCGACAAAATGATGGTTTGTTGATCGGTGAGTCGGGCAATACATCGGGAGATCGGTACGCTTGCCTTGACGCCTGTACGGGGGTTTGTTGTCCACGGCCATGACTTCGTCACCCTCGGTCTTGTGCTTTTTGTTCTTGTGCTTATTCTTTTTCTTGTCTTCCCCAATTGGCTGGCTTTGTTCGGGCTTTCCATGGACCCGTGCTCGGGCATCCGCCATCTTGGCAGTCTCTTCCAAGATCCCGTAGAGCTCAGCCACCGTCTTGGGTTCTTCTTGGCAAGCTCCTCCGCCGTTCGCTCGTCCTTGCAGCCCTGATTAAAGGCCACAATCACCTGATCATCCACCATATCGGGGATGGTGTTACGGGTGTCGCTGAAGCGACGGATGTAGTCCCGGAGGGACTCTCCAGGTTTCTGCACACAATTAAGCAGATCTCCTTCGTGTCCGGGGCGTTTGTAGGTGCCTTGGAAGTTGGCTTCAAATGTCTCTCGGAGGTGGCTCCATGACTTGATGCTGGCCTCGGGCAGGTTCATGAGCCATGTTCGGGCTGATCCCTGCAGGGTAGTCGGCAAGTAGTTGGCCTTGACGTAGTCGTCACCCCCGGTGGCGTCGATGATCATGGAATAAATTTGAATCCACTCACGAGGGTTGGTCGTTCCGTCATACTTTTCGATGTTAGTAGGATGAAACTTTTCCGGCCACCTGACCTTGCGCAGGCCTGGAGAGTATGCGAGACATCCTCCTGTGCCTGGTCGGGAGTCACGTGGCGGCGAATCTGGATGGGACCGGTAGTAACCATCACGTGCTCGGTAATCTCAATTGTAGTTGAGAGTTTCCCAAGCGTCGCGAGTGCGACGGTTGCGTTTGAGCTGCGGCCTCATGTCACGCCCTTTCATGCGGGCGATAGCGGGGTCGTCCGTTAACAGATCGGGAGCGAACCGGTTGTGGTTCACTAGGCCTGTTTGACGGAGCTGGTGGTGCGGCAGCGGCGGCCTCGAGGCACTCCTTGGCCTTGTCCGCTGCTTCCCGAGCCTTCTTGGCGATGGTGGCCATCGGGGTTCCCTCGGCCATTGCCTCCATCATCTCCAAGAGAGTTCGGATCTGCAGGTTGTCCTGCTCGACTGCCCAGAAATCATAGGTATCATTAATCTGAGAACTCAAAACAAGGCACTGATACCAAAGTTTCTTCATAAATTCTACAATTGTCTAGACATCCCCTGGGTGCAATTAACTTGGAGCACTTTTTACACAAACGGAAAGCCACCACATGCTAAGACCGGTTGGTTATTTTTGGTGGAGGGATGTTCTGTCCTTGACAGATAACTTTCGGGGGCTAGCAGCTTGCTCTGTAGCTGATGCAAGATCAGTTAAATTCTGGGATGATATATGGGACTTGGGCTTTCTAAAGGTCTCCTTTCCTCAGTTGTTCTCCTTTGCGAAAGAACCAAATATCTCAGTTCTGAATTTTCTGGCACATGATATAGCAGATAACTTTCTCTTGACATTGACATAGTAGCTTCGGACCAGCTTGTGCAGCTGCATGGTCTTTTGGATGAAATGGAATTTAATGCATTGGGAATGGATTCATGGTCTTATATCTGGGGGTCTGCCTTCTTCTCCTCGAAGCTTTCTTACAAGGCATTAAGTGGAACATCTCCAGCACCCGCTCCGTTCACATGGCTTTGGAAAACCTCTTGCATGAGCAAGCATAAATTCTTCTTCTGGCTGCTCCTCAAGGATCGCCTGAATACTAGAAATCTGCTACGTCGAAAGAATTTTGATATCCCAAGCCATAACTGTGTTCTTTGCTTGCATGGAGCTGAGGAAATTTTAGAACATATGTTCTTTGACTGCACTTTCAGTTCTTGGTGTTGGAGATTCATTGGAGTAACATGGGACCGAAGGTTGCAGGTAGTAAATATGCTCGAGGAATGTAGACGTCGTATGGGTTGGCCAGTTTTCAAGGAAGTGGTTATTGTGGCTGCTTGGATCATCTGGACACATCAGAACGGGATCATCTTTTACGGACAAAGGCCTTCCCTGGGTAGGTGGAAAGTTGAGTTTAGGAAAGAGCTCAATTTTGTGGTGCTTAGATCCAAGTCCTCTAAGAAATCTCTTCTTAGGGCTTGGTTAGACTCCTTTCGCTAGTTGTTTTCTTTTCTTTTGCTGTCTTCTTTTGCTTTTGGTACAGTTTTGTAAAGTGTTTGTACAGTTTTCCTTCATATTAATAAAAAAGCCGAAACTAATAGGGGATCTTCCCTCCTGTTTCATCAAAAAAAAGCTAAGGGCCGCTGAGGTTTCAACATGGGCGCATGAACCCAACTCCCGAGATCAACAAAACAACCAGGGCGCAACGTGAGTGGGTTGATGGCGTTCAGGGCGCAATGTGAACAAAGGCCTATGGACATCAGGGCGCAACGTGAGTCCATCCTCGAGTAGATCAGGCTCATACTTAAACCGTGGTGGCCTAACGCCTTTCGGTAACCCCCGCTAGTTAGAATTGTGCATTTTACTTAGTCAAGACCAGAGCCCATTGATTCCCGTGGTTGTACTGTTTTCCTGGGTTGCCACTTTAAGAATCGGACCTTAACGAGAGACGCCTAGAACAAAGCACACAGCACATGTTCTAGCTCCCTATACCATGTTGCTAAAAGCAAGTTTTATCCATCATTCCATAAATCATTAATCAACATTAAACAAGTATCATCATGTCATTCGTCCAGTGTGCTCAAGTTGCATACCCTAGCATTTTTCTACCCAAGAAATGCATAAACCCAAGTTGAACAAGGTAAAACAAGGTATAAGCAACTAGGTATGTCCTTATATTACTTAAACTCATGCATGAATGTAAATGATTATTAAAGTGTATAGGTGGCAAGGAATTTCTTGTGTTATACTTGCCTTCCTCTTGGTACTGCAGCTGCTACTCTTGCTCTTTGAAGTGTTGCTCAACGGACGACTCGAACAGCTCACCGTCTAGACACGAACAACAATCACCAAACACACATTCCAGACAAGCCAGTACATGCATATCAATAGAAATAAATTAGAATAGTACACCAAACATTACAAACAGTGGCTGAAAAGCTAATAAAACTATTCTACACATTACTACGAACACATGAGCGAAAGAACCACTGAAATCAGAGTTAAAACGCATATTCTATGGCTAAAACAAGATCTAGGGGCTTGCTGGCAAAGAAACTAAAGTTCCGGGGGCTTATCTGTGAAAAACTAGGGACCTAAATGTAATTATGCATAAAAGCAGAAGGTCTAACATGCAAATAAGGCAACCTAGAACGGCGGGTACAAATATTCAAAAGCTCAGGGTCTAAATCGAAATAAAAAGGACTTAAACCTAAATAATTTTGAACTAAGCAGGACTGCGGGTTGATTTCAATAAAGTCAAGGGGCTTTTCTGTAAAAGGGTCAATGACACGGTGTAACACCCGGAATGCGCAAAAGTAAAATACGTTTTGAATGTGGGAATACATTAAGATGATAACCAAAGGTTGACTTTTAGATCCGTCTCTCGGATGGACGAATGGAGACCATGGCTGCGTAGAGACCGTCGAATCCTTTCCGTTTGACTACTCATTCGCATCGTTTGGAGATTGGATCGCGAAGAAATTGAAGTTGCAAGTTTTATCCTTGTAAAGTACAGTAACCGGGTTACTGTAGCACATGGGTACTCTAGCGTCGCGGCTACCGTAGCACCATGGCTACAGTACCTGCAGGTCTTTTTTTTCCTTTTCTTCTCTCCTTGCCCCAACCCTAGACCGTGCCTGTGCCGCCGCCGCCTCTTCTTTTACCGTGAAAGAAAGGAGAGGGGGAGAAGAAGAGAAGGGGGAAGTAGAGAAGAGAGGGGAATCACGGCACGCCGCCGTTTGCCATCGCCGTTCCTCTCAAGAAATCGGTCAGGTTTTCTTTCCTCTCTCCGTTCCTCCCCAAATCGGATCTGTTCCTTGCTGTTCATGGGGTGCCACCATAGGTGGTGCAGTTCGGAGCCAATCCATGGGTTGCCGCGACCCTCGCCGCTAGGAAAACGGTGGGGAATCGTTGTGGTGATTGTCATCGCCGTTGCCCTTGTTCTTTTCAAAGGGAAACCCTAGATGAGCCATGCCCCTGCACTAATCATGTTTTCCCTAAGGTTTTGGATGTTCTAGCACCTGCATCTAGTGGTGATCATCGCCGTTTAGGGCTATGATTAAGGGTTTACCCTCGTCGCTGTTCTCAGCACATCGCTGATCTGCACAGTGTTTGGTAATATCAGTTTTGCGTAACCTTAATGACCTTAAAAAAATATAAACCCTATACATGAGTTGTAGAGGAGTTTGATATCTTTCCAAATCCATAAAGAACTCTGCAATCCGATTTAAGACCAGAGAGATATCGATGTTTTAATCTGACAGTTTTCAGCCTCGTAATTCTGGGCAGAATATGTTCACCTAAATTTTAGGCAACCCGAACGACAGAATTGGAATTTTGGATGAATAGAGAAGTTGTGAGAATTTTCATAAGTTTCCAGATTGGTTAATTTCTTATTAATGTGAATTTTGGAACTCCAGATATATCTGTTTTGCTAGGACTGTTCTGCAGTAGTTGTCAGATTTTCAGTATGAGGTTCATCTCAAGATTAGCCTATGTTCATGATTTTTCCTCTAGTTATGGATCATTAGAAAGATGTTAATTCTGAAGTTATCTATCATATGGAAAAAGGATGAGATTTTGTTAGCCAACAGAATTAATTATACAAAAAGGAGAAGCAACAGCGCTGCTGTCATGTCTAGATTTGTGTGTCTTTTCTATGAGAATGTCGGGTTCGGGCATAGGAACACTTTGATTTATGTTTGTTTGTTCTTGTGTGGTTGTGTTGGTGCTGAGATATGTTTGTGAACATGTGGTGCGCCTTCGGATCGTGCTTAACTTACGTCTTTGATCTTCGGTGAAGGCAAGTAAACGTAGCGATGTGGTCTACATGCTTTAACTTCGTTGTTTGAATTGCCTCCACTTAATTTCAGTACCTCACACTAGCAAGATAAACCTGAATTTATCTTTATATTGAAGTATTTTTGATCCACTTGAGGCTTTACTTTTGAAGTTATGAATTTTGAGGTATATGAAGTTCATGCATTGCAACCTTGAATTCGCATTCTCATATCTTTATGCATATGAAGAAAACCGTAGCCAGATTGGTGCGGTAAGTACCGGCACAGCAACGCACGTTGAGGTATAGCAATGTGGTTGCAACCCTCACTTCCTCCCTTGTGGGATGTGTGGGTAGAAGTGAAGTCATGCATTGCATTGCACCTTTTGCATTTTCATCATGAAGTATCATTGTGAAGAATTTATTTATCTTGCTACTCGAAGATTTATGATGCTCTTTTTGTAATTTTAATTCCTAAATTGTTGCTTAATATATTGTGATTTAAACGAATTGGTTGAAGCAGTTTGCTTGCTGAGGTTTTCCATAAACCTCATATGTTTTTCCCTCTCCGCAGGTTCACGAGTTTGGAGGGTGCTTGGTTGGATGGGAGTAGCAACACGTGTGCACACACCTCTTTATATATTCTTGGACATTTGTGTTGTAATAAAAATATTTGGTTGTGAAGTCTTTTGATCAATTCATAATACCCTTTTGATTCAGTTGTCAGAGGTTTGACTAGATGATTGAAGTTGCTTCTGCATGCTCTATTTATATATCTTTGTTTTTTTTATGTGTGCCTATAATAGCTGTAGCGTAGTGTGGTAATGCTCCAGAATGTTGCTGCCGTTCTGGGGTGTTACAGTTGGTATCAAAGTCTAAGGTTATAGGTTCTAGGTGAAGTTCTTTTGATAAAATTTGACTCACTTTAAAACTTGACACACTTGCACTTGTAGGATGGGGGTTGCTTGTTTCCCAGTTGTTGTATCTTTTTTTAATTCCTTATTTGTGATTGTGCTATTGTACTGATATTGCTGTGTGGGTTGTAAATGCCTGGTCGTGGTCGAGGTCGTGGACGTGGTCGTGGTAGGGGACCTGCTCCTGAGGCACCTCCTGTCAATTCGGATATGGCTGCAGTCTTAGCAGAGATGCAGGCATTGCAGGCAGAGATGAATGCTCTTTGTCAGGCTCCTGCGGGTGCTGTTCCTGGTGCTGTTCCTCCTGCTTCTGGTGCTGTGGCTGGTACTGGTGGAGAGCCTGTAGTGCCTCCTCAGCGTTCGCTTGACTTGAGGGAATGGTGTGGTATGGCACTAGAGAAGTTTGCTGGTACTGGTGCTCCTATTGAGGCTGCAGATTGGCTGTCTTCAGTGGTTGACAAGCTGGAGTCCTTTCAGGTTCCTGCTTCAGATTGAGTTCACTTTGCTCACCAGCTACTTAAAGGTGAGGCTCTAGTGTGGTGGAGGAATGTGCAGTCTTCTCATCCTGTTGCACGTGGTCCTATCACTTGGACTGACTTTGTTGTTCAGTTCGAGAGGAGGTTCTACCCTATTGCTTTCATGGACAAGATGAAGACTCAGCTTGAGAGGTGCCATCAGGGCAAGAGAATTGTTGCAGAGTATGAGGTTGAGTTTAACCAGATTGTGCGCTTTGTACCTCATGTGGCACGTGATGAGTATGAGAAGGCAAGGATATTCAGACAGGGTCTGAAGGCCTCCATTCGCCGAGTCTTGGGTGCTTTTGTAGTTGAGGATTTTCGCTCAACTATTGAGAGGGCTTTGGGAGTTGAGGTACAGGATGACTATACAGAAGAGCTTAGAGGTGGAGATCGTTCTCAGGTGCATAAGGACCAGAAGGAGCAAAAGGGCCATTCTGGTGGTCCTATTCATAAGAAGGACAAGCATCATCGTCACCATCCTTATAGTGGCAGCTCTTCTCAGAGTCGTGGTTCTGGAGGTGGTTCTAGAGATGGCTCCAATCGGTATCAAGCTATCGTCAAGCCAGGGCTAGGACTGGTGTGTTTCCGTTGCGGTGATGCTCACCACCGTGCGAATTGTCGTTGGACTGGTAGCTGCTCCAGGTGTGGACATGATCATGAGGAGGTGGTATGTAGGAAGAATCCAAACAGTAAGCTGATCTGGGAGCCAGTGACTTCTTCCTCTTCTGGACAGCGTGGTTCTGCACACATGATGACTGGGGTTTCTTTTGGGCAGCAATACACTAGTCCAGCGCAGCAGTTTCTACCAGCACCTGTTGCACAGCAGTACTTACCTGCACCTTCTTCGCAGCAGCTCTTATCAGCACCTCCAGCTACTTCGATGCTTGGTTCTTCACACACACCTATTCCTGGTGGTGCGTATTGGGTGTCCCATGCTTCTACTCCATCAGCTCCAGCGTGGACACCTACACCAACTGGGTTTCACATGCCTTCTTCTTCTACTGGTGTTCAGGGGGCATACTCTATGCCCTCAACTGACGGCCGAGACCGTGGTGACGTGGTGACAGGTACTATCTCCATTGATTCATTTGATGCATATGCCCTATTTGATTCTGGAGCTAGCTTCTCGTTTGTTTCGGAGGATTTTGTGGTTCGTACTGGTATTTCTGTTCAGCAAATTAGTCAGGCAATTACAGTTAGTTCTGCCAAGGGTCCAGTCTCTAGTACTTTTGTTAGTCCTGGTTGTCGTATCTCCCTACCAGATGAGGATTTTGTGGCTAATCTAGTAATTATTCCGCTGGACATATTTGATGTTATACTTGGGATGGACTGGCTTTCTCGTTATCATGCTGTTATATCTTGTTTCTGGAAGACAATCTCACTTCAGGCACCTTCAGGACGTGAGGTTGTATTCCAAGGTAGTGCTCCTAAGTTTTCCCTTGCACTGCTATGCTATTTGTTTCCTAGTCGCTGGTTGAGGAAGTCAGGTCTTTTGTGGTCTATGGTTGAGGTTCTTGAGGCCATCTTGCGTGTTGAGGATATTCCAGTTGTTTGCCGGTATCCAGGTGTGTTTCTTGCTGATCTTCCTGGTTTGCCTCCTGAAAGGGAGTCTCTCTTTGAGATTAAGTTTGTCCCTGGGACTCAGCCTATTTTCAGGTCGCCATATAAGATGGCACCTGTTGAGCAAGTTGAATTGAAGAAGCAGATTGATGAGGTTTTAGCAAAGGGATTTATTAGAACAAGTGTATCACCATGGGCTGCCCCTGTGATTTTTGTGGAGAAGAAGGATGGAACCAAGAGGTTATGTGTTGATTATCGAGGGCTTAATCACGTGACAATCAAGAATAAGTATCCTTTGCCTCGTATTGATGCATTGTTTGATCAACTAAAGGGCGCCAAGGTATTCTCAAAGATTGATTTGTAATCTGGTTATCACCAATTGAGGATTAAGGAGGAGGACATTGAGAAGACGGCTTTTAGCACAAGGTATGGACATTATGAGTATATGGTTATGTCTTTTGGTCTAACCAATGCTCCTGCTGTTTTCATGGAAGCCATGAACAGGATGTTGCACCCATACCTGGACGTATTTGTGGTGGTGTTTATTGATGATATCTTGGTTTATTCAAAAACCAAGGAAGAGCATGAGGTGCATCTCAGTTTGGTGTTGGATAAGCTGAGGGAGTATAAATATTATGTCAAGCTGAAGAAGTGTGCATTTTGGCTTTCTGAGGTCGCTTTCCTTGGACATGTTATTAATCAGGATGGTATTACTGTTGATCCAAAGAATGTTGCTTCTGTGGTTAAGTGGCAGAGACCGACTACTGTTACAGAGGTTTGGAGTTTCCTTGGTCTTGCTGGATACTGTCGTCGGTTTGTTCAGGGTTTTTCCTCCATTGCTAAGCCGATGACGAAGCTGACGATGAAGGGTGCCCCATTTGTTTGGACTCAGGATTGTGAGGCGAGTTTCTGTACCCTAAAGGAGAGATTGGTGAGTGCTCCTATTTTGGTATTGCCTGAGAGTGGCAAGCGCTATACAGTATATACAGATGCCTCCCGTATTGGTCTTGGTTGTGTTCTCATGCAGGAGGGTAGAGTTATCGCCTATGCATCTAGGCAGTTGAGGAAGCATGGGGAGAATTATCCTACACATGACTTGGAGTTAGCAGTTGTGGTTTTTGCATTAAAGATTTAGAGGCATTATCCCTATGGTGAGTCATGTGACATCTTTACAGATCATCAGAGTCTCAAGTATATTTTCACTCAAAAGGAATTAAACATGAGACAGAGGAGGTGGCTTGAATTGATTAAGGATTATGATTTGAGTATACAGTATCACCCTGGGAAGGCGAATGTGGTTGCAGATGCACTTAGTAGGACTGGTGTTCCTAAGACTTGTATGCCATTGACTGCTGATTTGGACCGTATGGGAATTTCTCTTTGCTTTGCTGCTGTTGCCCGTGAGGAGACTGAGTTGGTTATTCGTTCACCGTTGCGTGAGCAGGTGCGTGTGGCACAATTGCAGGATCGCTTGCTTCAGGCGGTTCGCAAGCGCATTGAGGCAGGAAGACCCCATGATTTTAGTATGGAGGAGGATGGTACCATTTATTTTAGAGGTCGTCTCTGTGTGTCATAGAAAGCTGCAATTAAGATGGAAATTTTGAGGGAAGCTCATCGGACTCCATATACAGTGCATCCAGGTGAGACTAAGATGTATCAAGATTTGAAGCAGAATTTCTGGTGGAAGCGGATGAAGGTTGATATTGCTAAGTATGTGGCTTCTTGTGGTATTTGTCAGAAGGTAAAGGCCGAGCATCAAAGGCCTGTAGGATTACTAAAACCATTGGAGATTCCCACATGGAAATGGGAGAACATTACCATGGATTTTGTGGTTGGGTTACCTCGTTCCCCTAGAGGTAAGGATGCCATTTGGGTTGTGATCGATAGACTTACTAAGGTTGCCCATTTTCTTCCCATGAAGACTACTAATTCTGCTTCGGATTTGGTTCCATTGTATAGTGAGGTTGCATGGTGTGCCTAAATCTATTGTTTCTGATCGTGATTCCAAATTTGTATCTAATTTTTGGAGGAGTTTGCATAGTGCTTTGGGTACTGGATTGGATCTTAGCACTGCTTTTCACCCTCAGACAGATGGTCAGTCAGAGAGTACCATTCAGACCTTAGAGGACTTGTTGCGTTCTTGTGTGCTCTCTTGGAAGGGCAGTTGGGATGATCACTTGCCATTGGCAGAGTTTGCTTATAATAACAGTTATCAAGCTAGCATTAAGATGGCTCCATTTGAAGCATCGTATGGCCGCAAGTGTATTTCCCCACTCTGCTGGGATGTCGTTGGTGAGAGATCTCTGGTTGGTCCGGATTGGGTACAACAGACTCATGATAAAGTACGCGAGATCCGTCAGAACCTGTTGGCTGCTCAAAACCGACAAAAGAGCTATGCAGATGTGAGACGGAGGGATTTGGAGTTTGCAGTGGGTGAAGAGGTTCTTCTCAAGGTGTCTCCAACAAAAGGCATTGTTTGATTTGGCACTAGAGGAAAGCTCAGTCCAAGATATATTGGACCTTATTTGATTACTGCTCGAGTTGGTGCCTTGGCATATCGTTTACAGTTGCCAGATTCAATGAGTGGAGTGCATCCTGTGTTTCATGTATCTATGTTGAGGAAGTATTTGAAAGATCCAGAGCAGAAGATGGAGGCTGAGCCAGTGATCATTGAGCAGGATTTGACAGTGGAGTGTCATCCAGTGCATATATTGGATTTCTCTCAGTGTGTCATGCGGAATAGGACTATCAAGTATGTGAAGGTTCTATGGACTAATCAGTCGGAGCGAGAAGCTACATGGGAATTAGAGGAGCCTATGCGCCAGAAACATCCAGAGCTCTTCGAGACTGGTAAGTAATTTGGTTACATGTGGTTCTATTTCTTTGTTATCTCGTTAGGAATGGTGAATTCGAGGACGAATTCTTTTAAGGGGGGAAGAATGTAACACCCGAAATGCGCAAAAGTAAAATACGCTTTGAATGTGGGAATACATTAAGATGATAACCAAAGGTTGACATTTAGATCCGTCTCTCGGATGGACAAACAGAGACCATGGCTGCGTAGAGACCGTCGAATCCTTTTCATTTGACTACTCATTCGCGTCGTTTGGAGATTGGATTGTGAAGAAATCGAAGTTGCAAGTTTTATCCTTGTAATGTACAGTAACCGGGTACTGTAGCGCACGGGTACTGTAGCGTCGCGGCTACTGTAGCACCGTGGCTACAGTACAGCAGGTCTTTTTTTCCTTTTTGTCTCTCCTTGCCCGAACCCTAGACCGTGCCTGTGCCGCCGCCTCTTCTTTTACCGTGAAAGAAAGGAGAGAGGGGGAGAAGAAGAGAAGGGGGAAGAAGAGAAGAGAGGGGAATCACGGCACGCCGCCGTTTGCCATCGCCGTTCCTCTCAAGAAATCGGTCAGGCTTTCTTTCCTCTCTCTGTTCCTCCCCAAATCGGATCTGTTCCTTGCTGTTCATGGGGTGCCGCCATATGTGGTGCAGTTCGGAGCCAATCAATGGGTTGTCGCGACCCTTGCCGCTAGGAAAACGGTGGGGAATCGTTGTGGTGATTGTCATCGCCGCCGTTGCCCTTGTTCTTTTCAAAGGGAAACCCTAGATGAGCCATGCCCCTGCACTAATCATGTTTTTCCTAAGATTTTGGATGTTCTAGCACCTGCATCTAGTGGTGATCATCGCCGTTTAGGGCTATGATTAAGGGTTTACCCTCGTCGCTGTTCTCAGCACGTCGCTGATCTGCATAGTGTTTGGTAATATCAGTTTTGTGTGGCCTTAATGACCTCAAAAAAATATAAACCCTATACATGAGTTGTAGAGGAGTTTGATATCTTTCCAAATCCATAAAGAACTCTACAATCCGATTTAAGACCAGAGAGATATCGATGTTTTAATCTGACAGTTTTCAGCCTCGTAATTCTGGGCAGAATATGTTCATCTAAAGTTTAGGCAACCCAAACGACAGAATTGGAATTTTGGATGAATAGAGAAGTTGTGAGAATTTTCATAAGGTTTCCAGATTGGTTAATTTATTAATAATGTGAATTTTGGAACTCCAGATATATCTGTTTTGCTAGGACTGTTCTGCCGTGGTTGTCAGATTTTCAGTATGAGGTTCATCTCAAGATTAGCCTATGTTCATGATTTTTCCTCTAGTTATGGATCATTAGAAAGATGTTAATTCTGAAGTTATCTATCATATGGAAAAAGGATGAGATTTTGTTAGCCAATAGAATTAATTATACAAAAAGGAGAAGCAACAGCGCTGCTCTCATGTCTAGATTTGTGTGTCTGTTCTATGAGAATGTCGGGTTCGGGCGTAGGAACGCTTTGATTTATGTTTGTTTGTTCTTGTGTGGTTGTGTTGGTGCTGAGATATGTTTGTGAACATGTGGTGCGCCTTCGGATCATGCTTAGCTCACGTCCTTGATCTTCGGTGAAGGCAAGTAAACGTAGCGATGTGGTCTACATGCTTTAACTTCGTTGTTTGAATTGCCTCCAGTTAATTTCAGTACCTCACACTAGCAAGATAAATCTGAATTTATCTTTATATTGAAGTATTTATGATCCACTTGAGGTTTTACTTTTGAAGTTATGAATTTTGAGGTATATGAAGTTCATGCATTGCAATCTTGCATTCGCATTCTCATATCTTTATGCATATGAAGAAAACCGTAGCCAGATTGGTGCGGTAATTACAGGTACAGCAACGCACGTTGAGGTATAGCAATATGGTTGCAACCCTCACTTCCTCCCTTGTGGGATGTGTGGGTAGAATTGAAGTCATGCATTGCATTGCACCTTTTGCATTTTCATCATGAAGTATCATTGTGAAGAATTTATTTATCTTACTACTCGAAGATTTATGATGCTCTTTTTGTAATTTTAATTCCTAAATTGTTGCTTAATATATTGTGATTTAAATGACTTGGTTGAAGCAGTTTGCTTGCTGAGGTTTTCTATAAACCTCATACGTTTTTCCCTCTCCGCAGGTTCACGAGTTTGGAGGGTGCTTGGTTGGATGGGAGTAGCAGCACGTGTGCACACACCTCTTTATATATTCTTGGACACTTGTGTTGTAATAAAAATGTTTGGTTGTGAAGTCTTTTGCTCAATTCATAATACCCTTTTGATTCAGTTGTCAGAGGTTTGACTAGATGATTTAAGTTGCTTCTGCGCACTCTGTTTATATATCTTTGTTGCTGTTTTTTTATGTGTGTGCCTGTAATTGCTGTAGCGTAGTGTGGTAATACTCCAGAATGTTGCTGCCGTTCTGGGGTGTTACACACGGCGGCAGGGCTGACGTGGCGCTGGCGTGGCTGCTGACGTGGCTGCCGGCGCTCACGTGGCTTGCCACGTAGGCCGTGGACCACGCTGTGGACTCGGTCCACTGGTCCATGGCGGATTTCGGCCGTCCAGATTGGATGCAGCGGCTGGGTTTGAAGCGGGCGGCGGTGCTCCGACTTGCGGCGAGCGGGCGACGGCGGCAAGCGGCGGCGGGGGGCGGCGCTTCACCGAAGTTGGCGATTCGGGGGCTGCAGTGCTCGGTTTGCGATGCGGCCAGCGGCGCTTCGCCGAAGTTGGCGATTCGGGGGCTGTAGTGCTCGGTTTGCGATGCGATTTGCGCGGCAAGGACGAGGAGCGGGCGGCAACTCACCTAGGGGCTTTGTAGTGGTGATTGGACGGCGGAGAGGGCTCTTCAGCGTTGAATGGCGGCGACGGTCCTGGGAGCTCAGCGGCGAGGTCGCTCCGGCACCTGACTTGGCTTGGGGACGTCGGCAAATGCTTGCGGGTGCTCCTACGAGAGTGACAGGTGGTTCGGGGTGAGCGGAGGGCGGCACAACGGTGCTAGCGAGGTTGGCGGCGGGCTTACCTCGTTAGCTATGGCGGACAGCGGCGGCGGTGCGGGAAACGGGTCAAGGCAGGGGCTAGGGCTCCTTTTATAGTGCAGGGCTGTGGGCGGATATGCACGGAAGTCTGCGACGAACGCGGGAACGACCCGCGTGGATCACGCATGGTGGTTGTGCAATGGCGGTGCCGGTCGAGTCCGAGACGGGCTCGGTCGAGAGGTGGGAGGCGACCCTGACAGGTGAGCCCCACCTGTCAGCGCCTCGGGCAAAGGCACCGGACGTCGGGGCGTCTTCGGCATGGGGAAAACGGAGGCAGGAGCAGGGCGCGGGGCAGCTGGGCCATCCTGGGCTGAGGCGGGTGCGGGCCGCGGGGTGAGGGAGAGCTGGGGGAGGTAAAGCGGACTGGGCCGGGAAGTCTAAAGGGCAAAGGCGGACTGGGCTAAAAGTTCAGGGGCTAAAGTAGACTTAATTGTAGAAAACAAATAAACACTCAATCAAGAGCAAATTAAATGAGGATTTCAAATACAAATTCAAAACCCATCAAACAAATTGTTAGCAATCAAAAATATGCATCGGCATGAGGGCACACACATGTTTCTAAACTTATATTTGCTTTTAAATTTGACATAATTCAATTAAACTCCTATATGACCATGAGCAAAATAATTAAATAAATTAAATCCTAATTTTTATTAAGGCCTATTTTTTTTAGGGTGTTACACCCTTCCCAGCAATGAGAATGGGAACAGATAGAGCCTGATTGCCTCCTGTTGACTCCCCGTATCGTGATGGTGCTACACACCTCCAAGAAGTGATGCAGATAGGCGCTAGCATCTTCATTGGCCTTCCGACAAAAGGGACTGGCCTACACCATGTTGATGAATAGGGCTTGCGAGGAAGATAGGCTCGAATGGGTGCCAGGCCAGGTCGCCCGACCTAGCCAGGTCGGCCGACCTGGGCCTGGGCCCAACAACCTTCATCTTTTGCTCCAATGTCCCAGTACTCAAAGATATTCCATATATGCATGCTACCATATTATTTGAATACAAATGCCTAAGTTATGCTTAGTCTTTATTCATTTTCTGAGGCTATTGGCGGTCGTATTTTCTGCTATAAAGACCATCAACAGGGCACACCATTTCTAGCGAAGGTATAGCCATTGATCCCGGCAAAGTACAAGAAGTGATGGATTCGAAGCCTCCCACTTCCGTTCATTAGATAAGAAGTTTCCTTGGTTTAGCGGGCTACTATCGCCGCTTCATTCGTATTTTTCAAGAATCGCTAAACCAATGATAGAATTATTAAAGAAAGGAGTCAAGTTTGTATGGAGTGAAAAATGTGAAGAAGCTTTCCACACTCTAAGAAAACAACTCACATCAGCCCCAGCCTTAGCTCAACCTGATAACACCAAGCCCTATGATGTTTATTGTGATGCCTCTAGGACTGGTCTCGGTTGTGTTCTTATGCAAGACAATCGAGTCATTGCTTATGCTTCACGCGCACTTCAGCCTCATGAGCAGAATTACCCGACACATGATCTTGAATTAGCGGTTGTCATTCATGCTTTAAAGATCTGCAGACATTATCTTATGGGCGCTCATTGCAATATCTACACTGATCACAAAAGTCTCAAGTATATATTTACCCAAGCCAATCTGAGTATGTGTCAGAGAAGATGGTTGGAGCTCATTAAGGATTACGATCTAGAGGTGCACTATCATCCCGTAAAAGCCAATGTGGTTGCAGACGCGTTAAGCCGCAAGACTCATTGCCACTGCTTAACCGTAGAATCCTTTAATGAAACATTGTGTCATGAAATGAGGAACCTTAGTTTGGAAATCGTTCCTCAGGGCACGTTGAATCACATTTCAGTCGAACCTACCTTACACGACCAAATTGTTATGGCACAATTAGAAGATGAAGGCATAAAAATCATCAAGCAAAAGCTCTCTCAAGGTGAAGAGAAATATAAGTATTTCCACCAAGATTGGAAGGGAGTTGTATGGTTTGAGGACCACATAGTTGTTCCAAAGAATCAAGATCTCGAAGGCAAATCCTAGATGACGCACATCTCTCCAAGTTCTCTATTCACCCGGGTAGCAACAAAATGTACCAAGATCTAAAGCAAAATTTTTGGTGGACTAGGATGAAAAGATAAATTGCCAAATATGTATCGGAATGTGACACCTGTCAAAGAGTGAAGGCCAGTCACTTAAAGGTAGTCGGTACCCTTCGACCCTTACGTATACCCTCATGGAAATGGGAAGACATAAGTATGGACTTCATTGTTGGATTACCCAAAACCTCTCAGAAGCATGATTCCATATGGGTTATTGTTGACCGGCTTACTAAGATGACACATTTTATTCTGGTCAAAATAACCTACTCAACCAAGAGGTATGCAGAGATATACCTTGATCGCATCATTTGCCTACACGGAGTGCCCAAAACGATCACTTCTGATCGAGGTACTCAGTTTGTAGCACTCTTTTGGGGGCAATTACAAGAATCTCTTGGCA
>CM014277.1:38240183-38250196 GCA_004135705.1 Alloteropsis semialata
CCTGATTTCTGCTGGTTGATTATCCATGGTCTCTGGATAGGTGAATTAAGCCGACGACAGAATTCATATGTTTTCTGTAGGAAGGTGAGGTGGAAGAAATAATCTACATTGCACTTTGCTATAGCATCTCTACTACATGTATATATTCTTGCATGAAGAATTTGGAAAACTGTATCTCTTGTTTGCACTGCATTATATATCATTTTGTTACCATTGCTTGGTGATTATTCTGGCCATAACTTGCAATTTGTGTGTTAGCAATTTCATGGTCTCTCAATATCTAGATTATATTCTCATTGTTTGATGCTTTTGTTTTTGCTTCTATCTATTCGATCTAAACCCAAGGATTCATTTTTTTACAGCTCACCTAGGGATTCATGTGAGTGACATTGAAACTAACTATTTGCATACCTTCTGTGACTTTCAGGTAGGACAATTAGTGATGCATGGTGGCATTTGTCGAAGTTTAGCTTTGTCTTTCATGGAGCTCTGGAAATACGAAATAGTGAAGCTCTAGACACACGTTGTTCACTTCTTGATTAATAAAATTCTCTCTAAGGTTATTTAGACTGATTTCAAATTACAAATCTTACAGCTCTACTGCTTTGTTTAGTTGGTGTAGGAGATTATATTCAAGGTAAATATCAATATCAGTAACCTCTTTCCAACGGTGAACGTCCGTTTGAGTTTTTAAAAACAAATAATGTTTGTGTACCATTTGCTTGTTCATGCTTTTGCTGGATTGTGTGCACATATTCTTGTTTTTAGTGTAGGATGTAAGTATGTAACTATAATTTTTCTTTTGGATGTAACTGTATAATTTCACTTTCACTTTTGAGTATCCTAATTCTTTTCTTTGATCTTGCAAGTGATTAGTTGGTTCCAGTCTGCTAATAGCATCATATCCTAATTTCTCGCTTTCGTAGCAAATACCATATTCTCTCTACAACATATCCTGAAGTTTTGCATTACTGAAGATATGTTGAGACAAACGTCGATAAGTGATGGTGACTCGAGGACCTTCATGAGGTGAAACAATCGCTGGATAAACTCCGTATGCTTAATGATCACACGTCTTGCTGACTTGTAGAGACAAAAAGGTTACAATCTACATGCCGATAAGATAACTATTTTTTCTTATAAATTGCCACAAATTACTGCCATTAGGCATACATTTCTCATTTTGAAATAATTTTAAAGTAAATCACTGTGAGGAAGGAAGGACCTTCTGGTAATGAAGGACAGCCAATTTGTTTTTTTTTGTTCCCAAACAAATAAGCTCTGTACCTCAAATGCCCAAATTAATTGTATATGTTATTTATGCAGGAAATATGTGTGGAGCATATATCATATTGATGGTTATCTTGATGTTGCAAAGGCCGGATACAATATTTATGTTTGATGAATGATGGTGACTTTGTTTTACTTTATTAGATATACTCCAACAATGTCGATTTAGGTAATTGAAGACTTAAGTTGTTAAAGATTGTGAAAGTTATGAATTTGACTATTTATGAAATTCTTGATCATGTGTCATACTGCTTTTCCATTATTACTTTAATCCAAAAAATTTACTCCTATTTCAGGTCCACTAAAATTTAAAAGTATTTGAATCAAAGCAATACCCACAAGTAAGCACACTAGGTTTCACTGAAATCACTTCTACTCTCTTCTGGTATTCTTGAATTGTGTTGACCTAGGATAACTTGCAGAAAAGGTTTATTTTGTCTTTATCTAGAAATTTGGTGCATTCAGATTAATTTTTTATGAAAGTGCATTCAAATTATTGTCTTTTGAAAAATCTAAGAATTCTGAAATTTCTTATTTCTTTCAGCGCTCCTGCTGCTTTGGTCATCTTCATTGAGCCGGCTTGGTCCCAGACTGATGGACCATTGGCTTTGTGCATGCCGGTACAGACTATGCTCATGCCAAAGAACATTTTTCTCTTAGTGGAAATTTCATAATTGTGCTGGATACTTTAGAGAAATGTCCATGTTTGATTTTTTTCAGGTATGAACACTGAATATTTCTCCATTCACTTATATAATGTTGTTGATTAGTGTGTTCCATGATTTAGAGGAAAATCATCAACTCTGCGCACGCACCAGCACCCGCACGCTTGCCGCCACATACAGCCATGAGGTGAGGGCCTTCGCGGACACCATGCTATTTCTCGCCTCCTAGCCAGTGAGGTCATCTACATAAATGTTCATTAGTTTGTGATTTGTAGGAACATGTGACCTGACCCTTTTGCAGTTTTGCTCTATGGTGTGGACTGTGGAGGCTATTCTTTATGAGTAAGTGAGCGAGTAATGTCTCTCCACTGGAAATAACATGACTCCTACACCAAATGTAATGGCGGCAGCATGCTTGTTTTTTTTATCCTTTTCTAGATCACAGTTCATATGGATTTTCAGTATTCAGACTTACTGGAAGGACGAGGCATATTCAGTAATCATTGAAATTCAAGCTCATGCAGCATCTGTGGTGCCCATTCTTCGAAGGATCATCATATCACACAGTCCAATTTTAACACCTACGGGTTCTATTATTCTGGTGGTTGTAGCAGCATGCCAGCTACCAGAAGAGATTGAGAAATTGATTGCATGCCAGCTACATGAAGAGATTGGGAAATTGTTTGGTAGTAGAACCTGTGATATGGGAGAACCATAACGTAGAGACGAGAGAAACTTTTTATGTTATGATTATTTGTTTGAGCAAGGTGCTTTTCCCTGGCGGTGGCCTGCTTGTTATTTTTTTGGCAGATGTGTAGAGATAAACTATATAAGAGCTTCACGTGATTGATTACTTCAATGAGCGTGTTCTGTGTATATGCTTGTTATACAAGAGCTTTACGTGATTTGTTTTAAAAATATTTATGCGCACTCTACTCTTTTAACAAAGATGCACTAATATGTAGGCCTCCTTCCTAAATTTTTTGGTATATAATCTGATGGTCCATGATTTTTCTTCATAAAAAATCTTGATTTATTTAAACACGTGTGGGCAGGATAATTTCAATCTCTGGTGCTATAATACTAAATTTCTTTTTTTAAAAAGACGCATATCATTTTTTCTATAAATATTAAATTATTTATACTAGATTTTTTAAATATAAAATTCTTATTACTAAGTTTTTGAAAAACGTGCCTGTGGCACGTGCCTCTCCACTAGTAAAATAAAAAAAACAGTTGCAGGAAAGACGCAGCACAAGAGACCTGATCAATCATTTATTTATGGGGCACGCGAATGAAGGGCTTACCTCGTTAGCTATGGCGGACAGCGGCGGCGGTGCGGGAAACGGGTCAAGGCAGGGGCTAGGGCTCCTTTTATAGTGCAGGGCTGTGGGCGGATATGCACGGAAGTCTGCGACGAACGCGGGAACGACCCGCGTGGATCACGCATGGTGGTTGTGCAATGGCGGTGCCGGTCGAGTCCGAGACGGGCTCGGTCGAGAGGTGGGAGGCGACCCTGACAGGTGAGCCCCACCTGTCAGCGCCTCGGGCAAAGGCACCGGACGTCGGGGCGTCTTCGGCATGGGGAAAACGGAGGCAGGAGCAGGGCGCGGGGCAGCTGGGCCATCCTGGGCTGAGGCGGGTGCGGGCCGCGGGGTGAGGGAGAGCTGGGGGAGGTAAAGCGGACTGGGCCGGGAAGTCTAAAGGGCAAAGGCGGACTGGGCTAAAAGTTCAGGGGCTAAAGTAGACTTAATTGTAGAAAACAAATAAACACTCAATCAAGAGCAAATTAAATGAGGATTTCAAATACAAATTCAAAACCCATCAAACAAATTGTTAGCAATCAAAAATATGCATCGGCATGAGGGCACACACATGTTTCTAAACTTATATTTGCTTTTAAATTTGACATAATTCAATTAAACTCCTATATGACCATGAGCAAAATAATTAAATAAATTAAATCCTAATTTTTATTAAGGCCTATTTTTTTAGGGTGTTACACCCTTCCCAGCAATGAGAATGGGAACAGACAGAGCCTGATTGCCTCCTGTTGACTCCCCGTATCGTGATGGTGCTACACACCTACAAGAAGTGATGCAGATAGGCGCTAGCATCTTCATTGGCCTTCCGACAAAAGGGACTGGCCTACACCATGTTGATGAATAGGGCTTGCGAGGAAGATAGGCTCGAATGGGTGCCAGGCCAGGTCGCCCGACCTAGCCAGGTCGGCCGACCTGGGCCTGGGCCCAACAACCTTCATCTTTTGCTCCAATGTCCCAGTACTCAAAGATATTCCATATATGCATGCTACCATATTATTTGAATACAAATGCCTAAGTTATGCTTAGTCTTTATTCATTTTCTGAGGCTATTGGCGGTCGTATTTTCTGCTATAAAGACCATCAACAGGGCACACCATTTCTAGCGAAGGTATAGCCATTGATCCCGGCAAAGTACAAGAAGTGATGGATTCGAAGCCTCCCACTTCCGTTCATTAGATAAGAAGTTTCCTTGGTTTAGCGGGCTACTATCGCCGCTTCATTCGTATTATTCAAGAATCGCTAAACCAATGATAGAATTATTAAAGAAAGGAGTCAAGTTTGTATGGAGTGAAAAATGTGAAGAAGCTTTCCACACTCTAAGAAAACAACTCACATCAGCCCCAGCCTTAGCTCAACCTGATAACACCAAGCCCTATGATGTTTATTGTGATGCCTCTAGGACGGGTCTCGGTTGTGTTCTTATGCAAGACAATTGAGTCATTGCTTATGCTTCACGCGCACTTCAGCCTCATGAGCAGAATTACCCGACACATGATCTTGAATTAGCGGTTGTCATTCATGCTTTAAAGATCTGCAGACATTATCTTATGGGCGCTCATTGCAATATCTACACTGATCACAAAAGTCTCAAGTATATATTTACCCAAGCCAATCTGAATATGTGTCAGAGAAGATGGTTGGAGCTCATTAAGGATTACGATCTAGAGGTGCACTATCATCCCGTAAAAGCCAATGTGGTTGCAGACGCGTTAAGCCGCAAGACTCATTGCCACTGCTTAACCGTAGAATCCTTTAATGAAACATTGTGTCATGAAATGAGGAACCTTAGTTTGGAAATCGTTCCTCAGGGCACGTTGAATCACATTTCAGTCGAACCTACCTTACACGACCAAATTGTTATGGCACAATTAGAAGATGAAGGCATAAAAATCATCAAGCAAAAGCTCTCTCAAGGTGAAGAGAAATATAAGTATTTCCACCAAGATTGGAAGGGAGTTGTATGGTTTGAGGACCACATAGTTGTTCCAAAGAATCAAGATCTCGAAGGCAAATCCTAGATGACGCACATCTCTCCAAGTTCTCTATTCACCCGGGTAGCAACAAAATGTACCAAGATCTAAAGCAAAATTTTTGGTGGACTAGGATGAAAAGATAAATTGCCAAATATGTATCGGAATGTGACACCTGTCAAAGAGTGAAGGCCAGTCACTTAAAGGTAGTCGGTACCCTTCGACCCTTACCTATACCCTCATGGAAATGGGAAGACATAAGTATGGACTTCATTGTTGGATTACCCAAAACCTCTCAGAAGCATGATTCCATATGGGTTATTGTTGACAGGCTTACTAAGATGACACATTTTATTCTGGTCAAAATAACCTACTCAACCAAGAGGTATGCAGAGATATACCTTGATCGCATCATTTGCCTACACGGAGTGCCCAAAACGATCACTTCTGATCGAGGTACTCAGTTTGTAGCACTCTTTTGGGGGCAATTACAAGAATCTCTTGGCACCAAACTAATCCATAGCTTGGCTTATCACCTACAAACAGATGGCCAGACGGAAAGAGTAAATCAAATCCCTGAACATATGCCATGAGCATGCGTCATCCACTATGACAAAAATTGGGATAAATGCTTGCCTCTTGCAGAATTTTCTTATAATGATAGCTATTAGGAAAGTCTCAAAATGGCACCATTCGAAGCCTTGTATGGTCGAAGGTGTCGAGGACCAGATTTGATGGTTGAGGCAGAAGAAAAGTTTAGGGTCATACAAAGAAACATTAGAGCTGCTCAATCCAGACAGAAGAGCTATTTTGACAAAAGGAGGAAGCCATTGTAGTTTGAGGTTGGTGACCGTGTGTACTTACGAGTCTCACTGACCAAAGGTGTGCAAAGATTCGGAGTCAAAGGAAAACTAGCCCCTTGATACATTGGTCCCTATGAAATCACTGAAATTTGTGGACTCGTGGCATATCGAGTGAAACTTCCAAATAAACTTTCGGCTATCCATAATGTCTTTCACGTCTCTCAACTTAAGAAATGTGTTCGTATTCCAACTGAGGTTATTGACCAAGAAGAATTATGGGTAGAACCTGATCTTTCTTATGTCGAGCATCCTATCAAAATTCTTGATCGTAAAGAAAGGAAGACTAGGTGACAAGTGGTTAAAATGTTTAAAGTGCAATGGAGCCACCATATAGAAGACAAGGCGACCTGGGAAACTGAACACTACCTCAATGAAAATTTCCGTGGTTTTCTTCTAGTACATGAAGGCACATGCCATTTCCGCACTAGTCTATCACCCGAATCTCGGAACGAGATTCTTTTTAAGGAGGTAGGTTGTGACATCCCTCGTGTCACTAGGGTAATTAAACAACAATTTAGAACTTAATAAATCAAATCATGACATGCATCATTTCATAAGCATGCTTCCATGTGCTTATGTGTGTGATTGACTAAGTAAACTTGCATAAACAGAAATAGTAAGGTGATGTCAAAATGTGCTCATATTTAATTTCTTGAAGGCCAATAAAAAGGTAAACTGATCAAATAACTCATCTGGTCATCATGAGAAAAATACATAAACACATTCACCTTTTAATGCCTAACAAATTGCTTAAAAGACCAAGTTTCAAAATTTGATATAGTACACAAAAAATGACGAGTTTTCTTTTTCAAATGAACTTTGATGTTGCTCATTAGGCTGCAAATTAAAGATAATTTTGTTTAACTTGTTTTGACAAGAGGAACCTATCAAAACAATCCTAAATTAGGGAAATGAAAGTTTGCTTGAGGGTTGAAGTAGAAACTCAAAAGATAAACACATGAAATGATGAGTTAAAGGTTAATTAAGCCCTTAAGAGAGGTTATCATAGGTTGACAATAAATCAAATTTTATATAAGAACTCAAAAATCGGCAAATCTAAAAGTTGTAGAACTTTTTAAAGTGGACAATTTAATTTGAGTTTCTTCCAAAAACAAGTGCTCGGTGTCTGAAAATCCAATCAAAAGCAGCCTCTTTTTCTCTCTTTCTCCTTTCCTCTCTCTGTTTCTTCCCCAATGAGCTGAGCTCAAGCAACACATGGCTAGCACATGGCCGAAGGCCCTGGCTGCGGCCCTCTCCCCCAACCAGCGTGCACCGTTGTGCCCTCCAACAAGCACCCACCACCTCCCTGATCAGTGCCACGCCACTGGCCATGTGCCCCGTCCCCAGCAGCCACACGGCCGAGCACGCCTGTACCGCCGCCCATGGTCGCCAATGGCTGGTCATCGCCGAGCTGCCCAATCGATGCTCGCCGCCCACACTGCCCAATCGTGCCGCTATTCCCTTCCTTATTCTCGAAGAAAACGCAGCCATAAATAGAGCTCGGCCCCTTCCTTTCTCCCTCAGCCTCAATCTCCATTGCCTCCACCGAGCAGAGCTCCGCTCTCTCCCTCTCTCTCTCAAATTATCTTGACTCTCTCGATCACCGTTCGATTCCTCACAGCACAAGCGCCCCAACATCATTCTCTCCACTCCCAGACATCCTGATACCCGGCCCCACTTTCCTCTTACCGGGAATCGACAAAATTCCAGCCGCCCGCCACTGTCCTCGGCGCCGAACTGCCCCTCACCGTGGGGCCGAGCCTACAGTCCATCTCTGCCCCCAACCGACCCCTTGGTGAGCTTCCCCATACTCCACTGATGCTTCCACTGATTTCCCTTTCCAATGATGTTGTCCCGTGGCCGGGCCATGGCCGCAGCATGCCATGCACGGTGCTGTGCACCGGCCGCCGAGCCAGGCTACGCCACGGCCACTGGATGAGCCTAGGTCGAGCCGGCCGGCCGAGCAGCCAGGGCGCTGGCCACCTACAGGCCGGACTCGAGCAGAGTGAGGCTCTTTTCCGAGGAATAGAAAGTCCAGGGACCTATACATAAAATTGATTTTTTGGTTTATAAAATAGTTTAAATCGGCTGAAAACAAATAAATGTGTATAAAATCACAGGAAAATGCTAAAAAATACAAACTCAGTTTTGTTAGGTTCCTTGTACTTAGTGTCGGATATGGGTACCCCTGGGCCCACTACCGACCGGATATGTAGTCGGCCTGGGCCCACGTCTGACAAGGATGTGGGCCGACCCCAGGCCGGCCCACGAGGATCCCCGACTTGATGGATAAGATTGGAGAAGACTTAGCCCGCAAGGCATTCGGCGATTTATCCAGATCCCGCCCTGAGATCACGGAGATTATATTGTAACCGACTTGGATTAGTTTCCTGATTTGAGCCGGACCATAATTAGAGATAACCGACTTGTAAACCCTAGGCCGCCAGCCTATATAAGGCGGCCTAGGTCGACCCCCTTAGATCATCGAAACTCATTCAATCAGACCTCCACGCATTGTAACCAAGAGCTCGCTGCTGTTCTCCGGAACACGCCGAGCAGATCAATACAAGACCCCCGAGCACAGGACGTAGGGTATTATACCTCCAGGTAGCCCGAACCTGTATAATCCCTGTGTCCCTGTGTTACCTCGAGCTCCCTAGTCCAGCGATCTCCCTTTGCCTACAAATCAACCATCTGGGTACCCCCGGGTGGACTGCCGGACTAGAACTCCGACAGTTGGCTCGATGGCAGATCGTCGCTCCGTCATCTTCCCCGACTCCATCAAGAACTGCGCCACGCATCTGGAGGGTATCAGCTTTTTTTGCTGAGACTCACTCCGCCACCACCACCGCCTCCGACTCCACCATGACGCCCGACGCTCCCACGCCGACCAGCTCCGCGCTGACTTCATCGCCGATCTCCTCGTCAATCATCGCCCCGCTCCAGCAGCGGCTCGATAAGATCTCCATCAACGACCAAGCTCCGGACCTGGCCACTCGCCGAAGAATCCCTCCCCCGGATGAGCTTCTCGCCGGGTTGGATCGTGTCCAGGACACAATCGCCGAGTGCATCTCCATGTCGGAGGAGGCCCTGCGCCGACCCCGCAAAGCGCTCCCGCTTGGGTTTCGCAACGCCTCGTCGATCTACTTAGCCCAGGTCCAAGAAGACATGTCTCAGATCCGATTTGAGATCCCACCCCAGCCCGCCCAATCTCCGGATTGCGGCGAGTTCCAGGTCGCCACCAGCGTGCTCTTGCCGGCCCCGGCCGACTCGAGCAATGACTCAAGCTACACCACGCCTCCGGGGCGTGAAGTCTTCGTTTCCGAGGATTCCGTAACTCGGGACGGAGAAACCGACTTGGCCAGAGATCGCCGACAAGAGCGAAACCAAGGCCGAGCCCGACGGCGCGCCGAAGAAGCCGCCCTGCCCCCGGCAGCGGCCGGCAACGTCGCACCTGCTGCAGTTCCTGGAGATCCCGCAGCCGCCGTACCAGCTAGAGAGATCCCCCCTGGGGCTCCACAATGACGGCAACCCCCACCTCGGGGTCCCCACGGAGTCGCGCCCCAGAACCTCGATGGTGCATTCGCCCGGGTCCGCAGTCTGAAACTTGCCACCCCTGATCTGCAACCTGGAAGCCCCACCCTCCTTTAGATATGTGGCGGTACTTTCTGCTGAAGTCACCAGAAGGATTGTCCATGATCTTAAAATTTAAGTCAGTAGAGTTACACAAATAAGTTTATAGAAATACAACTGATAGAACTACAATTCTGTGCAATAATACCTGGGAAGCTTTAATGAAATTATACGCTTTATTGAGAGTATTTTTATATTCTTCTGCAATATCACAAGCTAATATTGCTTGAACTGCGAAAGCAACGTCCCATAATTGACCAGCACAGA
>CM014277.1:38251292-38343460 GCA_004135705.1 Alloteropsis semialata
CCATCGCCTTCAGCCGTGCCGACCACTGGGTTCATCTCCCCGAGCCGGGATCCTACCCACTCGTCGTCGCCCCCGTCGTGGACAGGGTCCTCCTCTCCAAGGTCCTGATTGACAGCGCGAGCGCCCTCAACATCATCTTCACCAGCACCCTCAACAGGATAGGGTTCGACTACAGCAGGCTCCTGAGCGCCGAAGATCCGTTCTTTGGCATCGTGCCAGGAAAAGCTTCCTACCCGATAGGATGAGTCGCCTTACCAGTCACGTTTGGCACTGCCAACAACTACCGCACGGAGTTCCTATACTTCGAGGTAGCCGACTTCAAGAGTTCCTACCACGCCATCTTTGGCAGGCCCATATTGGCCCGGTTCATGGCAATTCCGAACCACACCTACCTGGTTCTGAAGATGCCGGCGCCCAACGGCATCCTTTCCATCCGTGGAGACATCAAGACTTCCTTCGAGTGCGACGGGGAGGCCATCAAGATAGCCGAGTTGTCTCATCAACTCGGCAACGCTACCCTGCTGGCAGAAGAAGCCTCTAAGGCAGCCACCGGAGAGCCTGTACTCCCGGAACAGAAGCAGCAGCCCACCGCGCTGGCACCTGCAGACGCCCCCAAAGCAATAAGCTTGGGGCTCGACGACCCATCCAAGACGGCCCTCATAGGGCCAGGGCTCACTCCAAAATAGGAAGATGCGCTCACCTCCTTCCTTTGGGACAACCGGGACATCTTCGCATGGAAGCCATCAGACATGCCGGGTGTTCCGAGGGAGAAGGCTGAGCACTCCTTGGAATTGAGCAAAACCGCAAAGCCTGCCAAACAGAAGCTGCGCCGATTCGCTCAAGATCGCAAGGAGGCCATTAGGGTAGAACTGAATAAGCTCCTAGCTGCCGGTTTCATTAGAGAATGCAAACACCCAGAGTGGCTTGCAAATCCTGTACTTGTAAAGAAGCAATCCGGTGAATGGAGAATGTGCATTGATTACACGGATCTCAACCGCTACTGCCCTAAAGACCCCTTCCCTCTCCCGCGAATTGATCAAGTCGTCGACTCTACGTCCGGTTGCGTGCTCCTGTGCTTTCTCGACTGCTACTCGGGTTATCACCAGATAGCCCTGAAGACGTCCGACCAGGACAAGACAGCGTTCATCACCCCGCACGGCATCTATTGCTGCAAGACGATGACGTTTGGGTTGAAGAACGCCGATGCCACGTACCAGAAGGCCATCCAAGGTTGCTTGCAGAGCCAGATCGGCCGCAACATGGAGGCTTACGTGGATGATGTCATTGTCAAGACGTATGACGCCGATTCCCTAATCACCGACCTCCAAGAAACCTTCAACAACTTGCGCCGCTTCAGATGGAAGCTTAACCCCACGAAGTGCGTATTCGGGGTGCCGTCAGGAAAGCTCCTGGGCTTCCTGGTCAGCCAACGCGGCATTGAGGCAAACCCAGTCAAGCTGGACGCCATACGCAACCTCAAGGAACCAACGTGCAAGAAAAATGTCATGAAGCTCACCGGGATGATGGCGGCCCTGAGCCGGTTCATCAGCAAGCTCGACGAGAAGGGACTTCCGTTCTTCAAGATCCTCAAGAAGGCGGACAAATTCGAATGGACCCCTGAAGCAAGCAAGGCCCTGGCCGACCTCAAGGAGTTCCTAGTTACACCTCCGGTACTCACGGGTCCGACCCCTGGGGAAGAGCTCTTGCTATACATCTCGGCTACCACTCATGTGGTCAGCACGGCCCTGGTCGTGGAGCGGCCAAAAGAAGGCCACCCATACAAGGTCCAGCGCCCTATATATTTCGTTAGCGAAGTACTCAGCGAGTCCAAGGTCCGGTTCCCCCATCCTAAGAAGCTGCTATACGCGCTCCTGATCACTGCCAGGAAGCTACGCCATTATTTCCAGGCACACGTCATCCGAGTCATCTCGAATTTCCCCCTCGGAGCCATCCTCCACAACAGGGATGCCAACGGCCGCATAGTGGTCCGTTGAGCTCGGCGAGCACACCATAAACTTCGAGCCACGGGAGGCCATCAAGTCCAAATATTGGCCGACTTCGTGGCCGAATGGACGGAAACCCAGACGCCGACCCCCGCAGAACGACCGACACACTGGAAGATGTACTTTGATGGCGCCCTCAATCTTGAGGGAGCCAGCGCAGGAGTGCTGTTCATCTCCCCGAAGGGGCAGCACCTGAAATACGTTCTTCAGATACACTACCAGGCCACCAACAATGGGGCCGAGTACGAGGCCCTTATCCATGGTCTCCGGATCGCGGTGTCGCTGGGCATCAAGCGGCTAATGTGCTATGGCGACTCCAAGCTTGTCGTCGAACAAGTCAACAAGAATTGGGACACGACCAAGGAAACCATGAGTGCGTATTGTGCAGAGGTACGCAAACTCGAAGCCCACTTCTATGGGCTCGAGTTCTACCATGTCCTCCAGGAAGACAATGTCGCCGCTGATGTTTTATCCAAGCTAGGATCCACCAGAGCCCAGGTCCCAGTCGGCGTCTTCGTCCATGACCTGCGCACCCCGTCCATCAAGATGCTTGAGGACGGCAGCCCCGTGCCCGACTCGGAGCCACCCCCGGGTGGCCCGCCGACCAGTGAAGTTCTTGTGGTGGAAGCAGACTGGCGCGCCCCCTTTATCGCTTTCCTCATGGAGAACTGGTCACCGGGTACGAAGGAAGAAATCGAGAAGTTAACTCGGCGAGCGACAAATTACGTCGTTATCGGCGACGCCCTGTACAGAAAGGCCGCCTCCACAGGCATACTCATGAAATATGTCCTCCGCGATGAAGGTATCACCCTCCTGCAAGATATCCACTCGGGCACTTGCAGCAACCACGCGGCAGCCGGCACCCTAGTCGGCAAGGCTTACAGGGCAGGGTTCTACTGGCCAACGGCCCTATCCGACGCAAAAGAGTTGGTGCGCTGCTGCACCGGCTGCCAGTTCTTCCAGAAACAAAAGCACCTGCCGGCTCAGGCGCTAAGGACCATCCCCCATCTTGGCCATTCGCCATATGGGGACTCGACAACGTCGGGCCCTTCAAAACCGCTCCGGGCGGATTCAAGCACATCTTGGTGGCGGTTGATAAGTTCACCAAGTGGATCGAATATAAGGTTGTGACCGACACCAAGTCGGCCACAGCAGCCAAGTTCATCCAAGAGCTTACCCACCGGTTTGGGGTCCCAAACCGCATCGTGACTGACCTTGGCTCTGAATTCACAGGCCACGAGTTCTGGGACTTCTGCCAGGACAGTTGCATCGACGTCTACTACTCCTTCACGGCGCACCCCAGGTGCAATGGCCAGGTTGAGCGGGCCAATGGTATGGTCCAGGACTCGCTCAAGAAAGCCATGTATGACGAACTCAACAAGCACTCTGGCCGGTGGGCCAAAGAGGTTCCTCATGTCATGTGGGGTCTACGCACCCAGAAGAGCAAAGCAACGGGATACACTCCTTTCTTCCTGGTGTACGGCTCCGAAGCCGTCCTCCCAGCCGACATCGCCCATGGTGCTCCGCGCATCCAGCACTACGAGGAAGGTGAAGCAGAAATCGGCCGCCAGGTCGACATAGATTGCCTAGAGGAACATCGACTCGCTGCACTGGTCAGGCACGCAAGACACGAGAGCAGATACGGCGCTACCATGACCAAAACGTCCGGGAACGCTCCCTCAACGTTGGCGACTTGGCCCTGCGCCGAGTCATGTCCACCAAAGACAAGCACAAGCTATCGGCCCCCTGGGAGGGCCCCTTCATCGTCAAAGAAGTTGTTTCGCCAGGAACATATAGCCTCCAGTGGGCTAACGGCGACCCCGTCCCGAACGTGTGGAACATCGAGCACCTCGTCAAGTTCTATCCGTAGAATTTAACAAAGCTATGTATCCTTTGTCTTATATCAATAAAAGTATCTTTGCCTCATTTTATGGCTTGTTATCAACTCCTTACTCGGCACCCATGCTGATGCTCGGGGACTGGGCCCGACCCAGACTATGTTTCCTTCATCACGATACCTGGGGGAGTACCCGCTCACTCCGACTCCCGAGTCCTTGCCCAACCCTATGTTCCCCCCGGTGACTACTAAGCTAACCCGGCTGGTCCGAGTCCCCAACTGTGAAACCCTGAGTTCCGCGCTCAACCTGCGCGCCCCCTACACATAAGCCTCCCCGCTGAGCAGTATAGCAGGGTAAGCCGTCCTCTCCGTGAGCAGTGGTCAGCAGGTCAAAAAGGGTGCTTAAACGGCACAAGGCAGTGGTCAGTCGGTTGACGCAAAGTACTAGTCGGCAGGGAAAAAGGGCCCAACAGAACACTAGTGCTCATTAACACTTCAAATAAATCCAGAATTTTATATATATCCGAACACTACAGAGTTTACATGTATAATTATTTTTACAGGCCCAGCTCCGTCGCTACAGTCTCGGCCAGAAGGGCACACTCCTCGACTAACCCGTCGAACTCTTCATCGGCAAGTTCTTCGGGAATGCCACCGGCGATCGGAGCCAGCTCCTGCGTCGGGAAGTGTATTCTGAATAACGCCAGTATCCGACTCCCGAAGCCAATTGCAGTCTGGTGCATCAACTGGGCTGCGCGGTTTGGACCGGCCCTGAGCCTTTCCACCAACGTCAACGTCGCCGGGCCTGACTCGGCGGGCACCAACGAATTGGCGTTGAACTCGGCCGCCTGCTTCAGCTCCATCAGCTCCGTCCGAAGCCCTGTAAAGGAACGCACATAAGCACTTTGACTTCCTAAAAGCTCCAGAAGACTCGGCAAGGGAAACTTACCATGCATGGCTTGGTCATGTGAGTCCTTCAGGACCTGATTGGCCTCCTTCAAGTGCTCGGACTCGGTCACCAGGCGAAGATTGGCTGCTTTCAGCCCCCGCACCTCCTCCTCGAGCTTATGCTTGGCCTTGGCCAGCTTGTCTTCAAGCTTTTTTCTGGCCCCGGCCAGCTCGTCGACCTTCCCTTGAAGGGTGGCTTCCCTCTTCCTCGCCTCTACAAAAAAAAACCATGAGCACAGGCTGTTCGGAGAGATGCACCAGCAAGCAAAGGCACAAAGAACTTACCCTCGGTGAGAACAACCATGTCTTTCATGAGGTCCTCATTGGTCTTTTGCAGGCCGGCGAGCTCCCGCTCCCTCTGCATCTAGTACTCCTTGGCGGCTTCAGCTTCACGGACCCGCTCCGTGTGGATTTGCGCCAAGGTTCGGCGGTCCTCCAGGGCCTGCCGCCTGAAGTCAAGATCCCTCGTGGCCCGTGCCGTGAAACACTGTCATACAACACATTAGCCCTCGGGTTAACCCACGCCTCACATTTACAACAAGGTACCGGAAAGACATACCTGCACAACACGGTTTAGGACGCCGGTTACGTTCTGCAGCTTCTGGAGCTCGCTCGCTTGGTCGGCGAGATCAAGTTCCATCCGCTGCTCCAGAGTCAGCTCTGGCGCCTGCGGCCCGCCCTCGTGCTCGGCTGTGATCGCTTCCACCTGGGGAGGCACGTGGACACCAGGGTCGACATCCAGGTCCTCCCCAAGGAGCCGGTTGTCATCATCTTCAAGCGGAGGAGGACTCCTAGCCGGCTCTATCACCGTGCGGCCCTCTGGGGCCTCTTCCTCGAGAGGCACCGCGGACGCTCCGGCCTGAAGATCCTCTACCGAGTCACCTATCCCTGTGACGCGCGGAGGACTCGGTGGGTGCTGCGGCCCTGACATGCCGACCGGCACCTGCTCCAGCACGACCAAGGCTGTGCTGGAACCCGACCCTGCCACCGTGGCGGCAGGCCGACTTGGCGGCGCCTTGCCCCCGACCTCCACTTGGCTTCCGAGCCTGCATCCATTACTCCAACAACTCAAGACAGGCTCATCAAGAATATACTGGGTTGTTAAGGCAACTTACCCGCCCTTGCGTGGACGCTTGAACTGTACACCCCGCAGCACCTGCAGAGGGGTCTGGCTCGGTAGCAGGGTCGCGTCTGGCCGCAACGCCGGTTGGACGAACAGGCCCCCGTGGCCCCTTGCAGTCTCCTGCGTTGGCTGCTCTGACTCAAGCCCTGCGGGAGACCCGTCGGCGCCACCTCCCGCGTCACTCGCCGCCTTCCTCTTCCGCCGCGCCTCGGTCTCGGCCCACGCGGCCTGCCCCAGCGGCGGAGACGGACTGGGGGACTCCTCTCGAGCCGCCCTCTAGGATGGCGTCAGCTTGCGTACGGCCTGACGCAATGGCCTCCCCAGCCCACCAAGCACCTGGGCCACCGGGTCATCCCCCGCCTCGTCTCGGGGAGCCGAGATGAAGTCGGCCACCTCCCAGGCGGCCTGTCCCTCGTCCACGACTTGAGAAGTCCTAGACGTCTCCTCCACTGTCATCAATTTCTCAACCCAGACAGTACCCTCAGGCAGGGGCGCCGGGTTGAAGTACTTCGTCGCCCGCTCCTGCAAGACAACGGCACGGCACAAATAAGGGTACAGTCCATCAAACGCCCAGCAACTCAACAGTCAGCGACGCAACATATAAGGAAATAGAGAACTGACCGCTGGAGGAGGGTTATGCAACGAAAAGGGCATCGGCGTGCCCTCATTATAGATCCTGCCACGCATGAAGCCGGAGATCCTTTCACAAGTCTCCGGGATAGACACCGTCCGGATCTGCTCCCGGGTCGGATCATTGCCCCCCGAAAATTCGAACCCAGGATGCACCCGATCCTTGATTGGCTGGGTCAGCCGCCGCACGAAGGATATCATCACAGCCACGGCAGTCAACTTCCGTTCCTTCAGCTTGGCAATCAACCCGAGCAGCTCCTCGGCTTCTTGCAGCTCCTTACCCTCCGGCTACGAATCCCAGGAGTCCTTCTTCTCTGGCCGGTGGCCAGTCTGGGCAGGCAGAGCAGGGGGATGGTTCACGACATAGAACTACTCTTGCCTCCAGTTTTTGTTGGAATCGTTCATATCCAGGACAAAATACCTCCTGGACATGCCGACCCTCAACGAGAACCCAGCCCCTCCAGTGATTCTAGCTGGACCCTTCTCGGAACCTTCTCCGATGATCTTCATCCGATACAAGCGCCGCCACAACGGGAAATGTGGCGGGATCCCAAGAAAAGCCTCGCACAGATGGATAAAGACTGAAATTGACAGAATGGAGGTGGGGTTCAAGTGACTCAGCTCAACCCCGTAGAAATGCAGCAAACCCCAGAAGAAGTCCCCCGTGGGCAATCCAAATCCACGCTCAAAGAATGGCGCGAAGACGGCCATCTCTGTCTCCGAGCGCTCCCATGGCCGGGCATCATCGCCGGCGGGCCGCCACTGCAAGATCTCCCGCGGCCCGAGCACACCGCGACGAACCATATCCTGGAACCTCTCCTCCGTGCTGGAGGATTGACCCCAGGCCGGCTCTTGGGGCGGCACTCCCCCGGGCACGGAGGTCAGCTCCGGGACCTCCTCCGTTGGGGCCACCCCCTTTCCCTTGGCGTCCACTCCGGCGGCGGTCGCCGGCGCATCAGCATTGTCACCTTCGCGGGCGGCCGCGTCCCCCGCGGCCCTAGACTGGCCAGCGGGGGGCGTCACCCTCTTCTCCGTGTTACCTTCACCGAGGCCTGCGGAAATGCCCGCGTCCACCATTTCTGTCGCCGGCGGCACCTCCTCCCCCGATGTCGGCGTCCTCAATGTCTCCCTCGAGTCCGCCATCGCCGCCGAGGCACTCAGACACGATGCAGACAAGTAGCGGCGGCGGCGGCGCTTGCACTTCGGTGGCGGCGAAGTGGTGGCGGGCGAATCGCTCCTACAGCGGCGCTACGCGGCGGTGGAGGCGCGGAATGCTTCTTGATTTGGAACATGTGGTAAAAGCCGCCGGTGAACAGATCCGATTTATCCCCTTCCGCCGATCCGAATTACCCTAACGGCGCCGTAACTAACGGACGGAATCCGCGGAAGTCCCGTTAACTGTGGGCCAACGGCTTTCCGCGCGCCAACGGCTCTTTTGCTGCAGGACTTGGCCAGCCCCGACCCTCGGGGACTCGGCGCTCTTGACTCCGGTCAACGGGTCTCCGGACTCGGCCAGCCCCGACCCTCGAGGACTCGGCGCTCTTGACTCCGGTCAACGGGTCTCCGGACTCGGCCAGCCCCGACCCTCGGGGACTCGGCGCTCTTGACTCCGGTCAACGGGTCTCCGGACTCGGCCAGCCCCGACCCTCCGGGACTCGGCGCTCTTGACTCCGGTCAACGGGTCTCCGGACTCGGCCAGCCCCGACCCTTAGGGACTCGGCGCTCTTGACTCCGGTCAACGGGTCTCCGGACTCGGCCAGCCCCGACCCTCGGGGACTCGGCGCTCTTGACTCCGGTCAACGGGTCTCCGGACTCGGCCAGCCCCGATCCTCGGGGACTCGGCGCTCTTGACTCCGGCCAACGGGTCTCCGGACTCGGCGCTCTTGACTCCGGTCAACGGGTCTCCAGACTCGGCCAGCCCCGACCCCCGGGGACTCGGCGCTCTTGACTCTGGTCAATGGGTCTCCGGACTCGGCCAGCCCCGGTCCTCAGGGACTCGGCGCTCTTGACTCCTGTCAACGGATCTCAGGACTCAATGCCTCGGCACGTCGACGAAGAAGACTCCGTAGCTTGTTACTATTGTGTGAACCTACGACGCCTCTCTTGACCCCCGGGTCCAGGGACACAGATATTGCGTTTATAAGAAACGAAAAGGAGAAAAGATTCAATACAAGGATTACAAATTACAAAGGGAGCCGGTCAAAGGGCCGGTTACAAGAATCAAACACATCAACCGTCAAGATGACGGCCTGGGGCACTCGTCCCTGCGCCTAGTGCTGCATCCGTAGCAAGCTTGGCCCACATGAGCTCCTCGCAAGCTCTCTTGTAGCACCACTGCAGCCGTCGACGGGACAGCACCAATAGAGGGCTGTTAGCGAATGCCTCCGGGTATCCCTTGCTCTACAAAGCATTTCACCCCACATGGCCCTGGTCACATGGGAATGCAGGGGTGAATGGGACAGCACTCAGACGCTAATCAACACCTCAGGATCTTCGCAAGCACTCTTCTAGCACCAAGCTACCAAGTCCCCATGATTCCTCCCTGGAGGATGAACCCAGGAACAAGCCCCCAACATTCCTCAAAATGGTTGGTACGCCTATCATCTGATTACCGCAAGGCCCTGTGCCTTGGTGACTATTTATAGCCCTGTGCTAGACCATCGCATGTGACTCCGGTTGCATTGTTCAGTGCGTGAGCTCTGTGCCACGCAGCAGCTCCTCTCTTCGAGGTGCTCAGTCCGCCCTTATCACCTTCGGCTTCATCCGACCACGAGTGTTCTGTGCATTCACGTGAACCCTGTTCTTGTCACGACTCGTCTGGCAAAGCTTATCCTTTGGGCGGCCTGACTGCCCCGAAGCATGGAGATCCTTTTCTTGACCATTAGCCCGACTTTTCTAGTCGGCCCAATGCTCGGGGACTACTCCATATGGAGGGCTCCTTGCGTCGCCCTCCATATGCCCCATCAGGATGTGTCACTTTTCCAAGTGATGCAGCTCCTCGGCGCCCGACTCGGCCACGACTCGGTGCTACGCCACTCGAGGCTCCGCCCCGGGTCCGCCCAGGGTCATCCCCGGATGGCCTGCGGTTTTCTTTTTTGAGCACCGCCCACCCTTGTGTCGGCCTGCCGACCAAGATGCTTCAGCTGACCTGGAAGGCTTCGTTTCTTCATCGATAGTCCGACACGCGCCTGCACGTTGCTCGGGGACTTGTGGGATATGGGTACCCCTGGGCCCACTACCGACCGGATATGTAGTCGGCCTGGGCCCACGTCTGACAAGGATGTGGGCCGACCCCAGGCCGGCCCACGAGGATCCCCGACTTGATGGATAAGATTGGAGAAGACTTAGCCCGCAAGGCATTCGGCGATTCGTCCAGATCCCGCCCTGAGATCACGGAGATTATATTGTAACCGACTTGGATTAGTTTTCTGATTTGAGCCAGACCATAATTAGAGATAACCGACTTGTAAACCCTAGGCCGCCAGCCTATATAAGGCGGCCTAGGTCGACCCCCTTAGATCATCGAAACTCATTCAATCAGACCTCCACGCATTGTAACCAAGAGCTCGCTGCTGTTCTCCGGAACACGCCGAGCAGATCAATACAAGACCCCCGAGCACAGGACGTAGGGTATTATACCTCCGGGTAGCCCGAACCTGTATAATCCCTGTGTCCCTGTGTTACCTCGAGCTCCCTAGTCCAGCGATCTCCCTTTGCCTACAAATCAACCATCTGGGTACCCCCGGGTGGACTGCCGGACTAGAACTCCGACACTTAGATCTACACATTGGTGGGTGATGAACTCATGTAATCTAAGTTTTTGCAATAGTTTTGATTCAAGTAAGGAAAAGGCTAAAGAAACTAAATAAATAAATGCATAGTAATCCTTCTAAGTATGAGAATAATATAAATCCACTTGGCATAGCTTTGTTTTGGACAGTAGGTTTTCATAAGCTAGTTGTTCAATACATGTTATATAGGTTTTTCTAAAGTTTTTGTGCACTCATGATAAAGGGCAAGAAAAATATATATAAAGTTCTAATATGTTCAAAATGATATGCTTTTTACCTTGTGCTTCTGTATGTTATACAAATACCCTGTGAAAATCTTAGCCCCAGCAAACATGCATAGCTCTAGTTATGCTTTAATCTTTGCTCTAGCTGCTTTAATGCAAATAAATCACCAGATATTATGTGTATGTCAGAAAAATCTGAAAATTTCATAGTAGAGTTACCGAATGAATAGTAACCTCCAGTAAAAATTTCAGCTTCATAAAGTACTTGTAGATTTATTTATGCTTTTCTGTTTGCTACCACTAAGTGGTTGTTAAGATAAATAGAACACAAATAAATAACATACTGGTAGGGTCTTGGAAATTGTGTTTTACTATGTAAAACTCAGAAGTGTGCTTACTGTATTTTGTTCATATAAAAATGTTGTCTATGCTTTAATCACTAAAATATACAAGAAAAGGTCTTGGAAATAATTAAATAATATTCTTTCTACAAACTTAATCCTAAACAATTCAGTTGCTACACTCATAAGCATCTTGTTTGCACTTGTTCATGCACTCATGAATCTCATACATATGCATTGTCATATAGATGGTTCGTTAGCTGACGGAACGTACGAGTTAGTCCCGGAGCGTGAAAAAGGACATCAGGAAAGTGAGTTGAACGTGATCAAGGTGAATCAAGGCCCGAACCAAGGTTCGGAAGAGCCCAAGGCTAGCTTTGAGCAAGAAGGCAAGCCTCGAAGCATAACCTAACTTTTTAAATTATGCAACTATGTTTTACCTATGTTTGTCATTTAAGTTTAAGGAGTTGATTTGAAACCTTAGATGCATGATCCTAGTGCCTATGTTCTGGAATACTAGTATGTACTAGGAAGTCGAGTGATTTCCTGTCACTTGTGAGATATAGGAGTTGATTGATATACTTATGTTGGAATCATAAGGAATTGGTGGATGGATTTTATGCGATAACCCGGGGTGGTTGATCGTCCCGTCTACCCAGATAAATTTGGCTAAGGTTGTAACATGTCGGTACTGTTGGTCAAGTCTTTGAACGTACTAAACACATGCCGAGAATATGGTAAGCCTAGTACCCAACTAAACTGGGGCGTGGTCTTTATCCCCGCTCGCTTTGGAAGGATTCCCTTGTGTACACATGTGGGTACATGTAATGCCTCAGCATGGCGACCGTGTGGGCCTTGTATCCAAGGGGAGTGGGCCCTGCCTGTGAACTGGGGAACGAGGGGAACTGTTGAAATGTGTGGACCCGGAGTGGGACACTAAGATCATGTGTTTAGGTCCACCTTGCAAGGTTAACAAATTCGATTCGAATCGTCTGTTTCTTGCAACTATTGAGACTGCTTGACCTCTATGCTGCATTGAGTAAGAAGTGGAATTGTTTGCTCCACATGATTGTTTGGATAGATGCTTACCTAGAATGGTTAATCAATTAGAATTTTGAGCTAAAATATTGAAAGTAAGGATTCACTTCTAGTTGCTCTTTGGTAAAACAAACCTAGTAGCCAAAATGCCTTGCATGTCTAGGAGTCGGTAAAGTAGATATCACCCGACGGGTAAGCCTTGCTGAGTATTAGTATACTCAGTCTTTCTATCTTTGAGTATATTGGCGGTCAGATTTAGTGTGTAACAAGCTTGCCCTTTGCTCGTCCTGAGCAAAAGCTAAGACTTAGGTTGTTGATCATGAGTTGCTACAATGTTGTATTTCTTGAGAGTACCCTGCGTTCAACAAAGTATTCTCCATTGATTTGAATAAGTGTTGGTATTTCTTACCTTCACGAATAAGATCCGCAAGCGCACGGAATTACCGTTACAGCATTTCACCCGTGAGTATTCGGGTATCATATTTTCTCAGGGAATGGATGTGCAACAGTCAACTAGCTAGTCACCCCAAGAAGGCAAAAGGTTATCTGGCCTGGGTAGTGAGGTTGTTTGTGGATAGAGAACTAGGATAGGCTATGCTTAGTTACTAAGAACTTGCTTCGGGCATTGGTTTACCCCTAGTCTGCCAAGGGCCTCCAGCCAACAGCTCTACACCGTACCCGGACAAGGAGGAGTACAAAGGACGGACACGGCTGTCACCACCTGCCGCCTACCTCTCAATACTGTGGGGCACGAGGCAAACAAAGGTATCCTCTAGCCTAGACACCACACCTAAGCTATGGATTACAACTCTAGCGTTGATCACATATAGAGCATCCGTCATGAGGACAGACGATGAACCCGCAAGCAATTAATAACGAAAGCACAACCGATCCAGAGAACTCACTACCATAGATGAACTCGGATACTTACAACAATTGTATCATATCCGAAGAGGTACAAGCCGGAGTAAAGCGCTGATAGCCTGGCGCTCCTCCGGACTACATCATCACCCACTCCCTACAACTACGCCACCGAAGTGGCTCTAGGCCCAGTGGTAGCTCCTCCCTCTCTTGCCTCTTGTTGTGCTGTGGTGGAATGGAATTGACGAATGAGAGGAGAGGGGGGTCTTATTCATAGTGGAGGAGTCCTTGGAATATTTTCCTTCCTTGTATTCTTCTCTCCTTTCTCCCACCAAAGAGTCTTGATTCATTGGAGACAAATCGGGCAACAATTCCTGACGATCCCCAGCCTTGGCGCCAAGAGAAGAGCGCGGGAAATGTTCACGCCAAAGTCGGCTGCACGCGAATGCTCCCAGGGTTTGGCCGACCCTGGGTTCGGCTGACCCTAGATAAGGCCGAGTCGCGACCGACTTTCTCTGGTCGACTGGGAAGTGGGCCTAGGTTATGTTCTTGGCAGATTTCCTGCGGGTTTGGTTGGTTTGACTGTGGACTCTTTCACCCTAGTGCTCGTACAAAGTGGTCTGCGACTGTACTTTGTCTGTGTTCGAGCACGTTTATCCCCTTATGCAGATGCGATCCCTGTAAACAGTGATTTACCAAAACTTGTGGAACAAGTTAGAGTTGAAAGCCTATCTCTAGTTTGGTGTTTATTATTACATTGGTTATTGGGATAGTTAATGGTCAAATTTGGCATTTAAGGACCGTCAACAACTCCCCCACACTTAGCCCTTTGCTCGTCCTCGAGGAAAGGCTTGAGGACTAAGGTGGTTGCAACTCCTTGATATGATACATGCATACACGTTATTCCAAGCCTCACCTTACCCTGTGAACTTTGAAGTGTCCACCATGTTGTCTTGAGTAATTGAGAAATGAAACGGTATAGATTTCGAGTTCCCTGCTCCTCCTGCTCAGAAACTTGGGTTTTTGAAAGAGTTTTAAAATAGAAGGGTAGCTTTGCTCCTCGAATGATTCTCTCAGATCTCTCAAGGTGTTTCTGATTCCTCACCAAGGCAAAGGTGTTGCTCTTTTCTCATCCTACCTCTAGACAGGCTTATGTGGAGCTTAGGGTAGGAAGAAAAGTAAGGCATACTTGCTTTACATATATTGCTGAGTCAAAAACTGGATCTTAGGAGAAGCGAGTCATGCAATCGGATCAAGAGGTGAAAGTGTGTGGTAAAATGATTGAAGGTGGAAATGGACTCATATTTGAGTCACCAAGGTGGAGGCCCAATGAAACTCAAGTTTAAGCCCACCTCAGAGTCCAAGAGCAGCACTCACTAAAAATGATGCCCAGGTCGCATATGGAGTCCATTTTGGACGTTCTTTATATGGATGGAAAGAGAATTTCATAGAGCTTCTAATGGCACTAGTCCCACATCAAAATTCCATATGAGGAGACAGGAATCACCAAAATAAGTGGAAGAAAAGAATCTGTCAGGGTGCTGCGTCACCGTCTTTTCGGTTGTTGGCCCGTGTATTGTGTTGGAACCCAAGAGTGGGCGAAAAGAATCTGTCAGGGTACTGCGTCACCATCTTTTGGGCTGTTGGCTCATCTATCATGTTGGAACCCAAGAGGGACGTGACCAGGGGGTTTAGGTCGACCCTGGGAGTATATATTCAGTACACATTAGGGTTTGGGTTTTGCTTAGATTGATCTGTCATTGAACAGTTGCCGTTTATCAGTTTGTGAAATCCTACATTCGAGTGTTTAATCCAAGGACTTTTGTAATTGAGTTGTGTTCTTCCTTGCCCTTGCTTGTGTTCTTGATTTGCATGCAGGGGATTGTGGGATAAGAGTATCCCTGGGCCCACTATCGACAGGGGTGACAGTCGGCCTAGGCCCACATCTGACAGCGGTGTTGGCCGACCCAGGGCCGGCCCACGACGATCTTCGAACTTGATGGACAAGATTAGTGATGACGTAGCTCGCAAGGCGTGCAGCGTGGTACCCGGATCCCACCCGAAGATCACAGAGATAATGTAATAACCAACTCAGATTAGTTTTCTTTGTTGTAGACAGATAAGATTAGAGATAACCGACTTGTAAACTCTAGTTCGTCGGCCTATATAAGGCGACCTAGGTTGACCCCCTGAGGGACATCCAATACATCTGCCCTGTAACGACAGACTCGCCATTGTTCCCCGGAGTTTTGCCGAGTAGATCAATTCCAAACCACAGAGCACAGGACATAGGGTGTTATACCTCTGGGTAACCCAAACCTGTATAAACCTTGTGCCTCCTGTGTTACCTCGAGGTCTCTAGTTCTGCGATCGCCTTTGCCTACAAATCACCACTTGGGTACCCCCTTGTGGACTGCTGGTCCTTAGGTTCGACATGGATAGCCTTCTTGGCGAGGTCAATCAAGCTACGCGCAATTGATAATCAGAGGAGAAGTGGTGTTGCGATTATGGGGTTCAGGACGTGCTGATCAGAAGCTGGATCATTTGTGTTTCTACTCCACCAAATCAAGATTTATCCTCACCTGACGGAAGATCGGGCACCCCTAGTTCCCATCAACATCTACACAGAAAAACATGGACATCACTTTTTTCTCTCTCCTCCACACAGTCAGTTGCATTTACACGCCCCTCTCTGGTACAATCTCTGCTCCACTCCGTTCCTACACCATTGACGCTTGGTTTTGTTGATGACCATCTCCTCTTCTCTTCTTTCTTGGTCACCTGGTTTTCTCATTCCCGCGGACGTTGTTTGGGGTCCATTGCACGGCCATGCCGGCAAAGACGAGCTGGCCTATGCGTTTGTGAGGATGGCTGCACGGACAGTAGGTCGAACTTGTCACGCGGACCCCAATCCACACGTCTACTTCTGAGGGCGAGCCTCTACTAATTGAACTGGACACATGGTGGTTATTCTAATCCTAGCTTGTTTACCATCAGTTGAGGTCAGTAGTAAAATTGCTCCTCCATGTTTGTTAGTTCTTTGCAGTCTATTTCTCTCTTCGCTTTTCTCCACGTGGCCCAGCTCATGGGCTAGGTTGCCATTGTTCTCCAGCAATGTGGCTCTCTCCGGCGAGGGAAGGTTTGAACGACGGCGCCACGGCTCACCAACAAGGGTGTCGCGGCACTACGCGCGCATCATTGCCGTCCAGCGTACCAACAACTGGCACGAAGCGCAGTTTAGGTGTTGAAATTGAACTTGGCTGAGGTATTCCTTGCTCCCCTGCTGCTATACATATGATTCGTCGGTTCTACCAAGTCCAAATAATATGAACCAGTGCTCAGTTACCTATTTGTATGGACTTAATTATCCCTTATCGCATCATCATTTAATTATCCCTATACTATACATAATATAACCAATTAACATTGTGCGCGCATGGGCGCACACCAATAATAGTAGTTTTATAGTATAGGATGTGTGCCATGAAAATACATATCCGCATAATAATAGGGAGCTTTCTTTAATCATGCCATTAATATCTCTTATTTCTTTTTTCATATGATATTAGGCGTGCGTGCCGTGCGTGCTAATCTCTTTAAAAATATGTAAAGATAAATTATTATTATTAATATAAATATTATTATTATATTATTCCGTGTTTTAAGAGTCAATAAGAATTTTGCGTGGCAAGAACTGTTGGACCGCCCAACATTCGGCCCACTGAGGGGGTGTTTAGATGCAGCATTTTGCATAGTATTTTTGCATTGAGTCACGTGTCACAGAAAGAAAAAAAAATACATTGAAAGACATGTATTTTGTAAAATTTTGCAAAATAGGAGTGAACTAAACACCCCCTGACTATCCGTCCCCGGCCTGCCTTAGTTCTGTCGTGTCGTGTCTGACTGAGGAGGCCCCCTTATCCGGAGAGACTACCAAGCGCGAAATCCATCCCCACCGTCCCATCTCTCCAGCTACTCCCGACCTCCCCGGCAGCAATGGAGACAGGACTCAGGTGAGGCGAGCAGCCAGCCCGCCGCCCAGGCTCTCTGATGGCGTGCCTGGCGCCGCAGTTCAAGTGGGCCCCTTCCACCACCGCCCACGCACCCTCCTCGTCCTCCAGGTGTTCCGCCCTCCGCGTTCACTGCGCCGCCACCTCCGCCGCCGCCGTCTTCGACGCCGACCTCCCCAACGGCGGCTGTGCTGCGCAGCTCAGGCTCGCGTATGCCGCGCCGGCGCTTCAGGTGACCCGCTCTACTTGGCTCGATGGTGTTTCGGGTTTGCATTTGCTGTGCTGCCCGGCCGTTCTTCTTAGCGTGGAGTCAACCTATTCTTGTTTTCCTTCGTTTCAATTTGATGGGGACATGGCCCGCTCCTTTGTTCGATTCTCGATCACAAGATACGTGTACTTGGTTGAAGCAGACAACCAGTTTATTGCCAGTACCATTAGTCACCCCTCCAACAATGTCACGAGGTGCTATTTCAATGTCAAAATGAGGGGCGGGCCAGGCGGCCAGCTGAAGTAGTGACTAACATCATTGCCTATAAGCACATTGTCCTAAAGTGTTCCTATAAAAATGTTGAATCGTTGCATAACGTGTGATGTTGTAGAAGTTTGCATTCCTGCCATTACTGTTTTCCTAGTTTTGACATGGAGCATTTGATACCAAAATCTGCTCAAATTCACAGGAACAATTTTGAAATTTAAGTATCTGGATCATATTGTGTCACTAGATAGACAAGGCAGAGATAATCTTGTTTCTGGAGTGCTTATAATTTCTGTTTTTTCTTTTTTTACTGTTGCTTGTCCACTATTGCCTGTAATTGTAATGTTTCAAATTCCTCATGAATAATAATAGAATGTCATAATATTTATTTTTATTTTCTTGCATATGTCGCAGAGAAACTTTGAGTCAACTCTGGCATCAGAGGCACTTCTGAAGGAAGAAGTTGTAGTAGAAGCTGCTGCAGCAGAGGCAGTTGCTCTTGCCAGAGCAGCTGCTGAAGCTGCCAGAGAAGTTGTTCAAATGGTACAAAATAACAATCACCAGCCAGTGATTAGACAAAAGAAGGGTGTGGACAGCTACTTGGCAAATGAAATTCTTCGCACAGAGGTACAACCGAGCAGTCCTGATGGATATGCTAATGATGTTTTGCTGGAGGACTTGTCTTATGGTATCATGGCTGCTGGTGGTCAATTAGACGATGATGTGCGGTACACTGAGAAAATAGCTGTGAAGTCTGCTCGTCAGTCTGAGAGAAGAGCTAGGAGAACCAGAGCAGCAATAAAAGCTGCGGTAACTGTCCATGCTTCTCAAAAAACTGCAATATCCTCAAAGAAGAAACGGCTCAAGAGTTCCTCACCTAGCATGAATCCTTTAGGTTCCTTGTGGAAGATGACTGGCAGGAGACTTCTTACAGCTAAGGAAGAAGTTGAGTTCTCAGAAGGTATTCAGGTGAGACTATTGTATTAGAAGTCAAGAGCATCTTTCTTACTTTCAATTCTATCATTTTTTTTTCTCAAACACACAGGAGAGTTGCTTATTATTATATTATTAAGGAAGAAGCTTTTAATTGTATCATTGCATGTGTACAACTTGCTTGGGACAAAAGGCTATTGTTGTTGTTGTTGTTGTATTGCATGTGTACAACTGAATCTTCTCAACTCAGATGTTAGCTTGACAGTTTAAGCATGATATTGTGCTCCAGTTAGTGCCTAGCCAACCTAACAACTGTGGTAGTCAAGAAAAAAAATCAGGCAAGAAGTTATTCTATGCATTGGATCAGTTGTAGGAGCTAAGGCTTTCTGCACGCAATTTGTATTATTTTATGTGTGTTTTGGATCAGGCTATTGGGTTTGCCATAACTTCATTATTCTTTTCAGTCACGAAAAGGTGTCATTTCGGCATCAATACATTACCAACAATTTCTGTTGTAATTATTATGTAGAAAAAATTATTATAATATGAATTCTCTTCTAACTTACATCACTTTCAAATTTTCCGTCTCAATAGTAGGACCAGATGACCAATATTTAAATATTTTGACTGCACATGACCTGAAAGGTACTTTTTGTGACAAAAGGGTTTAGGTGGTATGTAGTACAAAGTACAAACTAGCTTGACTTGATAGTTGTTCATAACCAGAAATATTCTGATGTTCAGGCCGTGAGTTTGCATAGTTCACATGACTTTCATAGTTGTTTGGATAAGATGTCAACTTATGTTTATTTCTGGTTTGCCATTTCTCATGTGTTTGCCCTTTCTCATGTGAAGTGGCTAAAATTATGGAGTACAGGAAAATCTTGTTTTTTAATTTCGAGATAAATCTATTCAAAGTGTAGAAGTATTTTCATTTTGGCATCAGGGATGGCACATGACTTTTGAATCTTGCAGTATATTATATGTAGTGTTTTTCTCAATCTATGATAAGTATATCTCTGGAAAAAAATTAGTGAAACATATGAGCTCTTCACATTTTTGATGTTCAGTAAAACCATGCAGTGCTGCCATTTGTTGTTGTCCTCCTGTTGCAGAGTTAGTTTTGGTAATAATTATGGAAACTGTGTACCTTGAACTGGTGCAGGATCTTTTGAAGCTTGAGGCAATCCAAGCTGAGCTTACAGAGTACAATGGTGGACAACCATCATTCTCGCAGTGGGCAACAGCAGCTGGGACTGATGAGAAAACTTTGCGGAAGCGTCTGGATCATGGTATTTATTGCAAAAATAGAATGGTAACATCTAATGTGAGACTTGTAATCTCTATCGCCAGGGAATTCGAAGGCCCTGGAATGGATCTTTATGATCTTATTCAGGTAACCATGTACATATATACTTCTTTATTATTGTAAAAAGTTTTATCTGCCATGCTGTATTTAGCATCAGCATTTTATTTTAGGTTTTTGTTACAGGAAGGAATGCAGGGCCTTATAAGAGGAGCTGAAAAATTTGATGCATCAAAAGGTTTTAGGTTCTCTACATATTCTCACTGGTGGATCAAACAAGCAATGCGCAAATCTGTCTCCGAGCAGTCTCAAATATTCCGTTTGCCAGTACGTCCCCCTCTGCTCAGATCGTTTCTTTTCCCTGAATCAATATTTTTGGTGCAGTGTTTTCTCTCCAGTTCTGTATTTGACTGAACACACACTGGTGTATTATTCATGCACGAGTGACCCATATCTACTCTAACAAATTTGTTGGAGAAAAAGATTATTATGAGCAGGTGAAATCATAGGGTAAATGTGTTTGCAAAATTTTGCACGACTGCTAGTCTGTCCATACGCATTTGAGATAACCATTAATGTTATAGATTAAAACATAGTACATGACAGTGTTCTGATTTAGTAGTCATAACAATTTGTATTGTCTTGCTTCCCTATATGACTCCTTTTGTTTATTTCTAGTTTAATATCGTTGCTGTCTATTTTATATTCATGTTCCTTGTGAATTAGTATATTTGTTCCCAATGGATGAAATATATCTTATATTTCGTTAAAGCTGGCTATCTCATTTGTAATATTAATCACTAATTGATTCTGGTGACTAGGCTCACATGGTTGAAGCAAGTTACCGTGTGAAGGAGTGCACAAAACGACTTCGCCGTAAGTTTAGAAGACGACCCACTAATGAAGAAATAGCATTGGACACTGGTATGCCAATCAAACGAGTAGAGGCAGCAGTAAACCTCCCGAAGTACAGTGTATCGCTTGATAGTAAAATTGGTTCCACAGACATGACGTATCAGGTATGGGCGTTCTATGAATCTATGCTTCCAACCATAGAATTCAAGTAACAGCCCAGTCTCTGTTTTCAGGAAGTCACAGCTGATCCCAGTGCCGAGACAGCTGAAGAGATGCTGAACAGATTGTCCATGAAGAAGGATGTACACCAGGCACTCGACATTCTGACCGCACGTGAGAAGCAAGTTGTTGTGCTGAGATTTGGGCTTGAGGATGGTCGGATAAGAACTCTGCAGGAGATTGGCAACATCATGGGTGTGAGTAGGGAGCGGATTCGGCAAATCGAGTCTTGCGCGTTTCGGAAACTAAGGAGCAAGAAAAGGGTGAAGGCTCTGAAGGATTATCTGGTACCAGTAGGCAATTGGTGAACCATTTGTCTATGCAGCATTTTTTCCCTTTTGAATTCCTCAGTTTTTCTTTCAGGATTCTTTTACTTGTATCATTTACACGGGTCCTCATGTACAACACATTTTCAAAAGATCTATTTTACGAGAGTAGTTTAGTGCCTTTAAATTGAAAGACTAAACGAGCGTGTTTTGGGTTGAAAAAATTATATCAAAATAGTTTGATACTCACACAGATATGATTTTGGGTCTAATTGAGTGAACAGAAAATGTCCGTTGCGAAAAAATTCACAAAAAGTTCAGTCGCACAAAACGGTGCATTAATTGCACTAAACGGGTCCATTTTAGAATGTTGTAAAAATTTGTAACCAAATGTTTCGAAACTCACTTGGACATAATTTTGGGTCTAATGGAGAGTAATGGACACATCTGTTGCGACAAAATCGACATAGAGTCTGGCCACACAACATTGTACTAATTGCACTAAATAGGACCGGTTCAGAAGTTGTAAAAACTAGTAATGAAATGGTCAGAAATTCACCCAGACATGATTTAGGGTCTAATAAAGTTGAATGGACATGTCCCTTCCAAAATAATCTACGAAAAGTTTGGCCATGCAAAATAGACCATTAATTGCTGTAAATAGGACCGTTTCAGAATATTGTAAAAGCTTGTATCAAAATGGTCCAAAACTCATTCAGACAGTCTAATGGAGAGTAATGGACACATCTGTTGCGACAAAATCGACATAGAGTCCGGCCACACAACATTGTACTAATTGCACTAAATAGGACCGGTTCAGAAGTTGTAAAAACTAGTAATGAAATGGTCAGAAATTCACCCAGACATGATTTAGGGTCTAATAAAGTTGAATGGACATGTCCCTTCCAAAATAATCTACGAAAAGTTTGGCCATGCAAAATAGACCATTAATTGCTGTAAATAGGACCGTTTCAGAATATTGTAAAAGCTTGTATCAAAATGGTCCAAAACTCATTCAGACATGTTTTTGGGTCCAATGGAGAGAAATGAACACATCCGTTGCGAAAACACCGACAGGGAGTTTGGCCGCACAAAAGGATGTATTAATCGCTTTAAACAGGTCTGTTTGACAAAGTCATAAAAAGTTGTAACGAAATGGTCCGAAACTCACCCGAAAATAGTTTTGGTTCTAATGGAGTGGACTGGACACATCCGTTGCGAAAAAATCCATAGAAAGTTCGCCCGCACAAAACGAGTGGACTGGACACATCCGTTGCGAAAAAATCCATAGAAAGTTCGCCCGCACAAAACGGTGCATTTGCACTAAACGGTCCCGTTTCGGGATATTGAAAAAATTGTAACGAAATGATCTAAAACTCACCCAGAAATGGTGTTGGGTCTAACAAAGTGGAACAGACACGTTCATTGTAAAAAAAATGCACAGAAAGTTTAGCTGCAAAAAACAGTGTGATGTGGGGGCTTGCCCGATCTTCTCTATAGGATTGTGGGGATAACTTGACCTGTGTAACCTGACGAACCGAGGGCACCAAAAGCTACTCAAACAGTCACCTGTGACAAATGATTTCGCCCAACCACACGATTTGGTCGATGCCTAACCTGAACGATACAAGGTAGAGGCAAAGCTCTTACAAATCACAAGGAAACACAAGAACAAATGGTAGAGAAAACTCCCAATTCTCAAGGGGGCAGCTATGGCACAACCCTAAGGATAAGAGCAAGCACTTGGCTTCTCAATTTTCTGAGATCAATTCATGGTTAGGGTTTCTATGTGTACAAGTGATAACTATACTAGGAACATCCCTCCTAGTTGGGCTAGAGGCCTTACAAACAAGCCCATTCCAAAAATACATGAGTTGGAACACTTCACAGGATGTGCAGATCGAACCAGTCTGAACTACATGGTTCCAGAATAGTCTTCACGAAACTGGGCATAACTCTCTCCATATAGCTTCAATGGAGATGCCGTTTATTGCATACAAAAGTAGACTTGATAAGCTTTCCATTCATGTACAATACTTGGGGTAGAACGTCACAAATGGTACAGAATTCACCGGAAACTTAGAAGTCAAAATCTGTGTATCAACACATCCACTCCAACTTGCTCTCTTTGGGTGTCAAGTGCTTGACCCGTCTTTGACCTATTGCTTCAAACCTGAGGACAAGTAATGAACCTTTATTAGGTAGTCCATGGTTCTTATGAGATGCATATTCACAATCATTACAAAAAAGGTTCACCTCATCTTGTAGTTGTTTTGCTCTTGACTGAGTCAATGGTTGCGTGTGGATGTCGCTGCAATGTTGATGATCTTGCTGAACATTCATCAATCGAAGGTCATGAGAGATGTCCTCATCATCCTCCCCTTATTTAGAAAGAGTTGACCTCGACTCTGTGTCTCCAGAACCATGGAATGGAGACAAATTAGCAACATTGAACATGTTACTGATTGCATAATCATCTCGTGGCAGTTCAATCGTGTAGGCATTGTTATTTATCTTTCCAAGGACCTTGAAAGGCCCATTCCCACGAGGTAGCGACTTAGAATTTCATTTTTCAGGAAACCTGTCCTTCCGGAGATGCACCCAAACTAAGTTTCTGGGTTCAAAGATCATCTTCTTTCGGTTTTGCTTTGCCTTTGCAGCATAATACTTAGGTTTCTTCTCAATCTCTTGCTTGGTATTCATGTGGACTAATTCTACATCTATCTCTTTCGAAGTGCGCAAGCCTTGGATAGTTAGTCCATTATGCTCAGCCGCTCTCGTCGAACCATGGTCACAACGCATAGAGCATATTATCTCATTCACGTATATATGACTTAGGCTGACAAGTAAGTCACGGCTTGCAATATAGGACATGTTCTCCCAAGAACCTCGACTATAAAGATTAGATGGAGAAAAAATAAAGAAGTTGGCGATGGTATGTTTGACTCATCGGCGATCATATATTGATTTATTGGACTTAGCCTCCGAGAACCCTGCACAACTCGGTGAATCAAGTGCATGGGCTGAGCCCGAAGTAACTCGGTGTTCCAAGTGTGTAGGTTGTCACGTGGCATGTCCAAAACAAGTCGGGCGTGGTGTAGCCCCCGAGAGTCGTCATCATCGAGGGGCATGTAACCACAAAAGTAGTCGGCGAGGGTAAGTTGACCCATTGACGAGGGTATGTTGACCCATCGACGAGGGTATGTTAACCCATCAGCGAAGGTATATTGACCCATCGACGAGGATATGTTGACCCATCAGCGAGGGTATGCTCCTGTCTGTCATGGCATAGCCCCCGAGAGTTGACGTCATAGAGGTTTATAAGCAGAAAAGTAGTCGCCACGTGGCCAAACATGTAGAAAATATGCTAGAAAAATAATTTTGAAAGAAATAAGTAAAACGAGACTTAGGTTGATTCATGTCTGAGCAGGAGAATCAACGCGTCATTGCCACGCTCGTGAATAAGTCCTTGGGCGTCGTCTTGGTCAGCGTGACCGAGTAGTCGGTAGTTGATGAAGGCAAACTAGTCGAAACTTGTCCATAACTGGGTCTTGCATCAAACCGAGTACTTCTGCGTCACTTATCGCCTGATCTGAGTACTTGCAATTCGAGCCGAGTAGTTCATGGTCGGATCTGACTCGTTGATGTTGTTTGCCATAGTGGGCCGTGTCTCGGTGGCATAGTGCATGCTGAAGTCATCCAAATCCATGTATTGTACACCTCCTATGTTCGTAGAGCTAATGAAGCTTTGTATAACTTTTGGTGCACATACTGCGACTTTATTGAATTGTGCTCATCGGTCTTGCATGCGCCCATAGAAAATCCAGTGAAACTTTTCCTTCTCACTAAATAGCGACTGCATGACGCTCGTGACACATATTGTGGTGGCGTGGGCCAGAAGATGCTTCGTATTGGATTGGGACTCCGCATCCGAATCGAGCACATGGGTGAAGATCAACTCGGTGTGGCGCACTACTGATCAGCATGATCTGGACTCTGCTTTCTGCACGGAAGTCGACGACTTCAACTTGGAGTAGGATGCAGCAAGACTTTGACTTGACTTGATGCCCATACGTGGAGTCGCCATCTTGAAAGAAAACCAGTGAACTTGAACTTGATTTCACCGTGACGCTCAAGTTGTTGTAGATTGATGCCATTGAGCTTGCTTGATGATCTCAGCGATGCCCCTACCTGGCGCGCCAAATGTCGATTTTTTATATCGGCAATCCACCTAGGGGATACCCCAAGGAGGTTGATTGTGCGGAGGGGATTGCCTTGACCTAGAGCAAGATGGTCACATAGAGCACAAAGACACGCGATTTATACAGGTTCAGGCCGCCATAAGCAAAAGGCCCTAAATCCTAATTGTGGTGTATATTATTGCGCTCTGCACTGAGGTGTTGGGTAATTGGATGTTCTCCTAGGAGCACCCCTGCCCTCCTTATATACTCTGAAGGACAGGGTTACAAGGTAAGTTTCCTAGTCGATTACAATATGGGAGTCCTAGTAGGACTACAACGAGGAGTCCTAGTAGGACATGTATTTTCCTTGCGGGTACCTGTGGGTCCCGACCTAACAATTTTCTTCACATAATCAGCCCGCTTGGAGGCCTCCGTGTTGGCACGATCTTGGAGTGGAAGTGGTAGCAAATCCAATGGCGTGATTGGTTTGAAATCATACGCAACCTCCAAAGGACACATCTGCATTGTAGAGTGGATTGGCCAATTATATGCAAACTCAACATGGGCAAGCAATCTTCCCACTCCTTTAGGTTCTTCTTGGTTATCGTTCACAACAACATATAAAGTGTGCGATTGACCACCTCCGTTTGTCCATCAGTTTGTGGGTGACATGTTGTTGAATATGGCAACTTTGTCCCAAACTTGGCCCACAAAGTGTTCCAGAAGTAGCTCATGAACTTCACACCATGGTTTGAAACAGTGATCCTTGGCACGCCATGTAGTCACACAACTTCCCTGAAAAACAAATCAGCTACATGCCACGCATCATTGCTCTTATGACAAGGAATAAAATGTGCCATTTTTGAGAACCTATCCACAACAATAAAAAAACTGAATCCCTCTCCTTCTTAGTTCTTGGTAATCCCAACACAAAATCCATGCTTATGTCTTTCCAAGGTGCATTTGGTGTAGGGAGTGGACTGTACAAACCATGGGGGTTCAGTTTTGATTTGGCCTTGTGGCATGTGGTACATCGCTGCACCAACTTCCACATCATGCCTCATCTTAGGCCAATAGAAGTGATCACTGAGTAGCATGTAGGTCTTTTCTCTCCCAAAATGACTCCCCAATCCACCCATGTGTGATTCCTGCAATAAGAACAAATGAATGGGCGAATTGGGAATAGACAACTTGTTAGCTCAGAACAAGAACCCGCCATGCAAATGGTACTTGTCCCACCCCTTTCCTTCTTGACATTTGAGATATGGTTCTACAAAAGCAAGGTCAGTGACGTATAGATCCTTTATGTTACCTCCAATTAATTAAGCAAAAAACTTTTTTGAGATAATGCTTCGGCACTAAAATTTTATTTCCCATATTTATACTTAACAATATAGGGAAAAGACTCGATGAACTCAACCCACTTGGCATGCCTACAGTTCAGTTTTGCTTGGCCTTTCAAATATTTTAAAGCCTCATGATCATAATGAATGATGAATTCTTTAGGCCAAAGATAATGTTGTCAAGTTTCAAGCACCCGAACTAAAGCATATAGTTCGTTGTCATAAATAGGATAATTCAGTTGAGCACCACCAAGTTTTTCACTAAAGTATGCTATGGGTTTTCCTTCTTGCATCAAGACACCTCCTATGCCTATCCCACTAGCATCACATTCGATCTCAGAAGATTTATTGAAATCAGGCAAAGCAAGCGATGGGCTAAAGTTAAACAATTATTTAGCTCTTGAAAAGCAGCTTTGTGTGACTTACCCCACACAAATTCAACACCCTTCTTGGTTAGCTCATTCAATGGGGCTGCAAAGGTGTTGAAATTATTCACAAAATGCCGATAGAAGCCGACAAGGCCATGAAAGCTTCTCACTTGGCTCACATTGATAGGAGTAGGCCAATTCTTGATAGCTTCAACCTTGGATTCATCCACCTCTACTCCATGTCCTAAAATAACAAAGCCCAAGAACACAACCTTCTCGGTGCAAAAGGTGCACTTTTCTAGGTTAGCATATAATTTCTCAGTTCATACACCTCCAACACCATTTTGATGTGTTCAACATGTTCTTCCATGGTGTAGTTGTATATCAAAACAAACCACCACAAATTTTCCAAAGTAAATTCTCAAAACATGATTCATCAAGTGCATGAATGTGATGGGTGCATTAGTTAAACCAAAAGGAATTACTAACTACTCACACAAACCAAATTTTGTTTTAAAGGTTGTTTTCCATTCATCTCCTGCCTTCATTCTAATCTGATGGTATCCACTACATAAGTCAATTTTTGAGACAATAACAACACCACTAAGTTCATCAAGCATGTCATGAAGCCTAGGGATGGAACGATGATATCGGATAGTGATGTTGTTAATAGCTCTACAATCAACACACACTCTCCAAGTACCATCTTTCTCTGGGACAAGAATAACAGAGATAGCACACGGACTAAGACTTTTGATGCATGTACCCTTTGTCGAGTAGCTCTTGCACTTGTCACTGAATTTCCTTGATCTCTTTCGGATTGGTACGGTACGGTTGCTGGTTTGGAAGGGAAGCTCTTGGAATGAGGTCAATTTGATGCTCAATGCCACGAAGTGGAGGTAGACCAGTAGGTATCTCCTCCAGAAACACATCACTAAAGTCTTGCAACACATTAGACACTTCACTAGGAAGAGTGGTTATGTTGTTAGTGGAAAGAATGGCATCTTTGTATAGCAGCACAAGATGCACCATGTGTGAGTTATCTCTCATTTCTCTCATTTTAGATTTAGTGTCTATGATGACAATCTTTTTCCTCTCATGCTCTCTCTTTCCACTCATGTTTGGCATGTGGCGCTCACTCACTGATTTTTTGACAACACTCATGTGTTTTTATTCTCTTTCGCTCTCACTCATTTTCTTATGCATGTTGGCTTCTATGATTTGAGTGGGAGTCATGGGCAGCAGCTTAACACCTTTCCCTTGCCACTTGGATGCATATGTGTTGCCGTAGCCATCATGTACAGCATGCCTATCAAATTTCCATGGCCTTCCCAATAGCAAGTGACAAACCGCCATAGGCACAATATCACACTCAACGGTGTCAGTGTAATCATGTATGCTGAAAGTAACCTTCACCATATATTGCACCTTGACATCTCCACAATCGCTGAACCATTGCACATGATAAGGGTGTGGATGCTTGATCATGGTCAGCCCCAATTTCTCACACATTTCTTTGCTAGCAAGGTTGTGCCAGCTACTACCATTAATTATCAACTTGACCAATTTGCCATTTACTTTGGCTTGGGTTTGGAATAAGTTGAATCTTTGTGCTTTTTCTTCATCCTTGAGCTGAACACTTAATGCCTTGGTGACCACAATGGTATTGCTGGCCTCGAAAGGACAGGCCTCATAGTCAACACCTTCATCTTCTTGTGCATTGTCAAAGTTTTCATTTTCATCAAGAAGTTCACACTCATCTTCACTAGCTGAATTATATTCTTTGCAGCCTGGCTGGTTGGTGCGAGCCAGGTTCAGATGAGAAGGCAACCAATCAGCCCCTTAGAAGTTAGATTCTGTGTATCGACACATCGACTCCAACTTGCTCTCTTTGGGTGTCAAGTGCTTGACCTGTCTTTGACTTGTGCTTCAAACCTGAGGACAAGTAGTGAACCTCCATTAGGTAGTGCATGGTTCGTATGAGATGCATATTCACAATCATTAAGTAAAAGATTCACCTCATGTTGTAGTTGTTTTAGATGCATATTCACAATCATTAAGTAAAAGATTCACCTCATGTTGTAGTTGTTTTGCTCTTGCCCGAGTCAATGGTTGCTTGTGGATGTTGCTACGAAGTTGATGATCTTACGGAACATTCATCAATGGAAGGTCATGAGAGATGTCCTCATCATAGTGCACTGGTTGCACTAAATGGGCCCATTTCGAGATGTTCTAAAAAGTTATGTCTAAATGGTCTGAAACTCACCAAGACATGGTTTTTGGTTCAATGGAGTGGAATGGACAAGTCCATTGCGAAATAATCCACAAAAAGTTTGCCTGCATAGGACCTTGCATTAATTGGACTAAAACAGACCCATTTGAGGATGTTGTAAAAAGTTACAAAAAAATGGTCTGAAACTCACCCAGACATGGTTTTGGGTCTAACAAAATGAAATGGACACATCCATTGCGAAAATATGCACAGAAAGTTTGGCCACACAAAACAGTCCATTAATTGCACTAATATGGTTCATTTCAGGATATTGTAAAAAGTTGTAACGAAATGGTTCAAAACTCATGGGTCTAATAGAGTGGAATGAACATATGCGTTGCAAAAAATCTATAGTAAGTTCAGCCATCCAAAATAGTGCATTAATTGCAATAAACGAGCATGTTTGACAATGCTGTAAAAAGCTGTAACGAAATGGTCCAAAACTTACCTAGACATGGTTTGGGTCTAATGAAGTGGAATGAACACGTCTGTTGTGAAAAATTGATAGAGAGTTTGGTAGCACAAAATGATGCATTAATTGCTCCAAACGGGCCCGTTTGATAAAGTTGTAAAAAATTTTGAACGAAATGGACCAAAACTCACCCGGGCATGGTTTTGGACCTAAAACTGACCTAGACATGATTATGGGTCTAACAAAGATGATTTCACACATTCATTGCGAAAAAATCCATAGAAAGTCCGGCCCCCAAAAAACGATGTATTAATTGCACTAAACGGGCCTATTTCAGGATGTTGTAAAAAGTTGTATCGAAATGGTCTCAAAGTCACCTAGACAGTGTTTTGGCTCCAATGGAGTGGAATGGACATGTCCGTTGCAACAAAATCAATAGAAAGTTTGGTCGCACAAAATAGTGAAGTAATTGCACTAAACGGGCCCATTCCAGGATGTTGTAAAAAGTTGTAATAAAATGGTCCAAAACTCATCCAGACATGGTTTTGGGTTCTAACCAATAGAAATGGACACGTCCATTGCAAAAAATCGACCGAGAGTTCGTCTGCACAAAATGATGCATTAATTGCTCTAAAAGGGCCCATTTGACGAAGTTGCAAAAAGTTGTAACGAAATGGTCTGAAACTTATCCTGACATGCTTTTGGGTGTAATGGAGTGGAATGGACATGTCCTAGCGAAATAATCCATAGAAAGTTTGGCTGCACAAAACGGTGCATTGAATGCACTAAACGACCCATTTTAGGATGTTGTAAAAAGTTGTATCAAAACGGTCCAAAACTCACTCTGACATAGTTTTCGGTCTAATAGAGTGGGATGGACACATCCATTGTGAAAAAGTCAACAGAAAGTTCAGCCGCACAAAACGGGGCATTAGTTGCACTAAACAAGCTAGTTTCGAGATTTTGTATAAAGTTGTAATAAAATGTTTTGAGACTCACCCAGACATGGTTTTGGGTCTAATGGAGAAAAATGTACACATCCGTTGCGAAAAAATCTACAGAGAATTCGGCCGCTCAAAAAGATGCATATATTGCTCTAAACAGGCCCATTTGATGAAGTTGTAAAAAGTTGTAATGAAATGTTCAAAACTCACTCGGACATGGTTTTGGGTCCAACAGAGTGGAGTGGACATGTCCGTTGTGAAAAAAATCTACAAAAGGTTCGGCCACAAAAATAGTGCATTTTCACAAAATGGTCCCATTTCAGGATATTGGACAAACTTGTAATGAAACGGTTTAAAACTCACCCAGACATGTTGTTGGGTCTAACAAAGTGGAATCGACACGTCCATTGCAAAAAAAAACCACAGAAAGTTCGGCCGCAAAATAGTGCATTGATGGCACTAAACGGGCCCGTTTCAAGAAGTTGTAAAAAGTTATATCGAAATGGTATGAAACTCACCCACACGAGCGGCTCTATGGTTTTGAGGGCCCTAAAGTGGACTCGACATAATGGATCCCTTTTTTATTTGTAAAATATGACATAATAGTATTTATAAGTATTTAATTTTTGAAAAGCAATGTCAATACTATAAAATAAAAGTGTAGCCAAATGAAACTAGCAAGATTAACTCGAATCAAATTCATACTCCAATGACTACAACGAGAATATGCTTTAGTTCTACTAGCAAAGTGCCCGTGCATTGTAACGGGAGAGAAATAATTATTGCAATTTTCTTATTAATAACTATGATAAATAAACTCAAATGATAACTTGATTTATAACCCATGTTAATTGCTCTCTTTTTTCTTACTTTTTCATCTATATAATACTCAAAATAGTCAATATTCTAGCAACAAACACATATAGTTAAATGAGATTTTACCAATATGTAGTGAACCTCTTACCCTTGGACCCATGGTGCATGGACTGGATGAGCAATCGCCCTTTACCTCTTTGACTGTTGTCATCCTAATCCTAGCATTGCAGGCCAACAAACGCGCCTGGACCTCCTTGTTCTTATCGTCGTCTCTCACCAGTCTCAGTCCATGGTGTTCATGGCGGAGATGGCAGCTCGATGGGGTGAGGCAAGTGCATGGCACTATATATGAAGCTATGCTGCTACACCCACATCCGCACTCCTTGAAGCTCCCTTTGGTGTTTTCCATGTCTTATTTTTCCTCCGCTTTATTGGTTTACTTTTGCGTGAAGCTCGAAGCTTGATTTGACTGACATGCTTCAGCAACGGTGGCCTCAGACCTCTATGTTCTTTTTCCCATGTCCTTGTCCTTTTTTGAGGACTTGTGGCCGGTGTGTTGCACCACGACTTCAGCCATCACGAACTAGAGACTACCTGCGAGCCTTGCACCCAGAGAGTGTCATTGTCGACACAGCTAATGGGCTGCACTGTCCCCTCAGGATGGCCCATCGTTCACTGTAATAGGTTCGTTCCCAAAACAAGCTTCATGTTTCTTTCCTTTCCCGTCCTGGATATTATTTATGATTTTGATTTCTTCTCTTCGGCGAGGGACGTGCACAGTATGTGGTGGAGGCGGAAACACACTTAGAGAGAGGTAGGAGATTGTCACACACGGATTTACAAACGAAATCCGAAAGCTACTATATGTGTACCCAGGAAGTCTTAAACACACATATAGCTCTAGAATAAGGTAAATCAAAGTAAACCAGTGCTCGAATTACAAAGAAAACTATTACAGAAGACAAGAGTCTTAAACAAACCACAGCGGAAGTCTATTTACTATCTCTCATGATGAAATCTCCAATCCACAGGGATGCCGACTGGTGAACCACAACCTAGAACTCTTCTGGAAATTCTCCGACTGCTGCCTCATCTGAGTACCCATCCGGGATTTTGTTGAATAGTGCAAGTGTAAGTAAACCAACTTTACTTAACAAGTACAACACGAGATATGAAGGCTTAAAAGGCTAGACACGGTTTAACTGCGGTAAGTACTTTTAGTTGTTCAATTTTAACATTAGCTAAATTACTATAGTGTAATAGAAAAAACCCAGTTGTAACCGAGATTAAGTGTATATAGAAGTATCATTACGTTCACCATCGTTCCAACATCATTCCATCATAAACATCACCAGGGTAACAGTCACTATTCAAAAAGGTCCAGGCCACTCGTAACCATGAGTACGACTGATATATCAGTTTTTACTCTACAGAGGTTGTACACTTTCCCCACTGGTCGTGATTCCCGTGATGCCCGGGTTTGCAAGGCCCATTTCACACTTCCTTCAGTGTGCGGCTGGGTTTCACTACGAGACCTTTCGAAAGTCCCTCTAAAAAGCTAAGGGCCGCTGAGGTTTCAACATGGGCGCATGAACCCAACTCCCGGGATCAACAAAACACCCAGGGCGAAACGTGAGTGGGTTGATGGCGTTCAGGGCGCAACGTGAACAAATGCTTACAGACATCAGGGCGCAACGTGAGTCCATCCCCAAGCAGATCAAGCTCATACTTAAACCGTGGTTCCCCCGTAACGCCTTTCGGTAACCCCTGCTAGTTAGAGTTGTGCATTTTACTTAGTCAAGACCAGAGCCACATAGTTCCCGTGGTTGCACTGTTTTCCTGGGTTGCCACTTTAAGATAGAAACCATAACAAGTGATGCCCAGAACAAAGCACACAACACATGTTCCAGTTTAAGGGTCGCCTAGAACAAAGCACACAGCACATGTTCCAGAACAAAGGTTGCCTAGAACAAAGCACACAGCACATGCTCCAGAACAGGAGTTGCCAAGAACAAAGCACACAGCACATGTTCCAGCTTCCTAACCATGTTGCTAAAAAGCAAGTTTTAACCATTCATCATTAATCACCATTAACAGTATCATTGTATCATTGGTCCAGTGACAGTAGCTCAAGTTGCATAGCCCAGCACATTGTTACCCAAAGATGCATAACCCAGGTTGAACAAGGAAATCAGCATATAAGAAAACTAGGAATGACCTTATCCAAATAAACTCATGCATGAATGTAAATGAGTATTAATGGTGTATAGGTTGCATGGAATTTCTCGTGTTATACTTGCCGTCCTTAAAGTGTAGCCGGTAAATCCGTTCTTCAAAACCTTGCTCTCCTTCAACGTCGGACAGCTCACCGATTGGCACGATCAAGACCAGCACACAAGGTAAATCTAACAAAGCAATACACCAATCAATACAACAGTTTTGAAAAGCGTACTACTAGAAAACACTAGCTACTACGAACTCGGAAGCGCAAGAAACACTAAAGGCAGAACTACAGGTGAAAAGGTATGGGCAATTGAAGAATCAAGGGCGTACTGGTATAAAGAACATAAGCTGGGATTATTTTGGTTGAGGACAAATAAATTGTGACATCATCAAGGCAGAAACAGGATGTCATCAAGGAATATTGGAATAAAGCTTCAATGGAATTTTGTATAAATGGATCAACAAACTTTAGTATATGCACATACAATTCAACATACTATTTTAATATCTAGATTTCACATATGTGGCCACCATATATGAATTTAGTATTAAAATAATACACTGGGATTATAGTGGTTCATATACTAAACATTTATTAAGCCAGATGACAAAATACAATAAGATGGGAATACAAGGTGTAGGCAAATTATGGCAAACAAAAGGATGAAAGGGCATAGCTAACGGAACACTAGAGCTGCGAGAGAAACAAAAGACTATATGCTGCATTTATTTTAATTAAACAAATCAGGTGTAGTGGATATTCATAGAAATACCCGAAGTTGGAATTATTCAATTTAGTTTAGAATTTGAAAGCGAAGTAAAACCTAGTCAAGTTTTATTTGTATATTTCATAGGAATTAAGTATTTCACTATTAAACTTGCAAATAAAGAACATGTGAGTATCTAATCGAATTATAAAGTATGTCATGTTGGACTAAACAAGTTTTATTTATAGAACACATTTATGTTGACATTAATCATATTAACATTATCATAAGAGGCGGCGTAAAACCCTATGTAGCTTTTAATTAGAAAACAAGTATTTAATAGTTATTAATCAAATTAATACTAAATTAATTTCCAAAAACAAGTATTATGGAAAAACAAAACTGCTAACGTGTAGGTTGTGTTATTACGAAGCTAACACAACTTGAATGGATCAAATCGGAGCTAAAACGTGAAATCTATAGCTAAACAAGGATGCAGGGACCTATACGCAATTAACTATAGCCAAAAAGGGTTAGCAGGCAAGATTCGCAAGACTCAGGAAATAGTGCTCACGAAATCTAAAAAGGCCGGGGTTAGTTCTGCAAAAAAGCTCGGATGGGATTTATGTGCAAAGGTGGGATTTTCCTGGGGGTTTTCTGTAATTGTGCCAAGACTCAAAGAATAAGCGAATAATTACATATCACTTCGGGGGTCAGAATGCAAAACCACCAGGAAAGAATGCATCTATGAAGAATTCTTCGTAACTTTTCTGGCGGTGGCGGCTCCCTGGTGGTGGCCATGTCGGCGCTACGGCGAGCTGGAGGACCGGTGAGGGGCCTGAACGGGTTAAGGGCACCGTGGGGATGCCGTTCCGAGGCTTCTCGGGGGCGGTGGAGGCACGTGGCGGCGGCAACAGCAGGCGGATGGCGGCGGCGGTGCTACTGTGCAGCTGCGTCGCGCAGGGAGACGCGGCTCGCGGGCGTGCAGGCACACGGGCTGCTGCTTCGCGTGGCTCTGGCAGGGGGGTACGGGGGCGCGTGGGGCCGGGCTTGGTGCGCAGCAAGTAGGGGCATAACGCGAGGGGCGTGGGGTGGCGACATGCTGCAAGGAAGGGGGCACGGCTCGTAGCTCTGCCAGGGAGATAGGACTGGCCAGGGCAGCAGGGTTTGCCGACGGGGGCCTAGGGTTCAAGGCTACGCGCACACACGAGGGCAGAGAGGAGGGACGGGGCGACACGCAGGGCTCACCGTGGTGACGATGTCGACGAGGAGAGTGGCCGGACTTGGGGAAGAAGGCGGAGCGCCGATGTACGTCCTTGATCTCACGAAGCTGCTGCCCGAACTGCATAGAGGATGTCGCCATGATTGTCTTGGTGGTGGCCGATCTGTCGGGGGTCGCCGGATCTGGCCGGAATTGCTCACCGGAGTTGGTCGCCGGCGAGAAGTTCGGCGAGCAATTCCTGGAGTTTTGGGAGGCGGCTGCGGGAGGCGTTTGCAGATCTGGAACGAGGGTAGCGAGGGCTATCCGACGGTATATATAGACCTAGGGTTCGGGTGGGTTTTATTTTTCCTTATTTTTTAATTTTGGGAATTAATTTCTTATCAAAAACAATTACAGAAAATCCTGAAATTGCTTTTAAACGTGGAAAAATACTCCGAAAGCTCTGAAAAATTAGGAAAAAATTCCTAGAGGCTTATTGGAACATGGTCAACCTAACAAAAACGTCTATGGCTGATGCTAAGCTTTGTGGTCCTCTCTAACGCAACGATTAAGCCAGGGGAAAGCGCGAGGAAATTCCTAGAAAATCTGAAAAAACTCCCGAAACGCTGAGACAACTACTAGACTTGTTTAAAAACAATTTTAGACTCAAATACTATGCATCTCGGCACGAAAGCAACACTCACTTTCTGATTAATTCTCACCAAATCATAGGATTTACTGGAAACTCCAAGAAGGCCAAAAACCAGGGTGTAACATAGATAAAATATTGATTGGTTCAGTTAGGACTCTAGCTCGATTAGGAAACCAATGTTGAGAGTTAGAGTCGTGGCTAGAGTTCGACGGATTAGGTAGGACCCACATGTCAGGATGGACAAAAATAGAAAGAAGCAAACCTCTCTTTAGAAATAGATAAAGATAAAGATACAAAATAACTTTGTCAGATCCTTTGACATCAACGCTACTTAAACTAAAAGGAACTAATGTGAAGCCTCTTTGCATTTTATAAACTGAGCCTCTCATTTTTATTTTTTCCCTTTTTTCTAACACCTGAATTATGAAGGAAAGCAAATACTAGAATTGAAATTAAAACCTAGCAATCTAATTACTTAACACCCTAAGCAAATACTGAAATAATCAAAGCACTGATTAAGTGATTAACTCACTAGTCACTATCACCAATATTGTGGAGGGCATGACCAGTCCATCAGTTGAATCTTAATGGCGATGCGGCAGGAGTACGGCTGCAGCCTGCACGAGCTCCCAAGCCAAGAGGGCTGATGCTGGTGACCCGGTGGCGCCACTGTCGTTGGCATTCGGCAGGCTGGTGCCCTGGTACGGAGGATGAGCGGATGAGGACATGAGGGAACAAGCAAGCGCAATCACAGCCTCGATCGACGTTTCGGCCGTCTGTGTCCCTCACTCGACGTCGTAATCGCGGCTTTGGATGGAAGACGTCCAGTTCATGGGCCAACACATGCAGGTGCACATTTGAAATCGTGGGCCCCCCTCCGGCATGGCCCCCCGGTGGTCGCCTCTCCTACCCTAAGTGCAGAGCCGGGCCTGCTCACCCAGACATGGTTTTGATTCTAATGGAGTGGAATGGGCATGACTGTTGCGAAATAATCCACAGAAATTTTGGCCACACAAAACGATGCATTAATTGCACTAAATGGGCCCATTTAAAGATGTTGTAAAAGTTTGTAACAAAATGGTCTGAAACTCACCTAGACATGGTTTTGGGTCTAACAAGATGGAATGGACACGTCCGTCGTGAAAACATGCACAAAAAGTTTGGCCACATAAAATAGTGCATTAATTGCACTAAACGAGCCTGTTTCGGGATATAAAAAGTGATATGACCCACTAGGGTTTAGTGCTAATTTTCAATGAGTGGTGGATAACTCGATTTGGGAGTGAGTTCGACGTTGTGCTACCCGACTACAACAACCACAGGGATGTTGCGCCTTAGCGACTGAAGGTGCATCTAGGCCCCTAATTCGATTTTGGAGATTAATTGTCACTAACATGATCATTGCGACTAACGTGTGTTTTGCAGCGGCATTCATTAAGTTAGTGCAATGATGGGTTTTCATGGTATTCTTGGCCCCCATCATTTGATTTATATATGTCGGATCAAAGGAAATGTGAGAAGCATAAGGACAAGCTAGTCCCAAGTGCCATTTTGAGTTGAGAGGCACTTGGATTAGTATAGGTCTTTGTTTTTCCTTTGGTCGTACTATTAAGGGGGGCAAGAGTTGTAGCTTGACCTAATTAAGACTAGAGTCTAAAGGTGATGTACACTTGTGAAATTCAAGCACTAGGTAGCTCAGATGAAGCCATGGAAACTAAGGAAGAAGTTAGAAACTTAAAAGGTTTTGAATTGGTCGAGTTTCATAATTTGGGAGTGCATTTCTACACCCCACCGACTGTTGCGGTGGTGACCAAGATGGTCATCGCAACAGTTGGTCAGGCTAGGGCCATCAGGGCCATTACAGTCAGAAGCCACCGACTGTTGCGGTGGTGGTACTCAGGTACCATCGCAACAGTCGGTCAGTCATGGGCCAGGAGGGCCCAGGGTCAGTAGACCACCGACTATTGCGGTGCTCAGCTGAGCACCCACCGCAACAGTCGGTCCCCCAAGGCCAGAGACAAATTCGTCTCTGGTTTGACGGACTGTTGCGGTGAGGACGGGTTTTCACCCCACCGCAACAGTCAGTCATGTGTCAGTGACCGTTGGGTTTGTACTGAAAAGCAGCCACCGACTTATTGCGGTGGTGGTATTTGTACACGACCGCAACAGTCGGTCATCACGACTTCAGCAGCAGCTGAGCCCTAACGGGCAGTTGCTTTGCTTGAGCTATATATACTCCATGTATTGGTTCAATTCAGCTCTCTTGCGACCTGAGGAAGTTCATAGTCATATTTGGGAGCTAAGAGCAAGCAAAGCACTAGAAGTGATTGAGAAGTTCTTGATTGTGAAGATTAGGAACACTTTTAGTGCTTAGTAAGTAGCAAGTGTGCATCCACCTTTGTCTCTTGTCTTGTGCAGGTCAAGTGAAGCTATTGCTTGTTACTCTTGGTGATCGGCATCACCTAGACGGCTTGGTGATGGTGTTCTTGGTGATCTCTCAAGGAGGCGTCTTGTGAGAGGCCCAAGAAGGTGTACACGGTGTTTGGAGTCTGCCATTCTGGAGGGGACAATCGACATCCACTAGAGAGCACTTGATCCTTGTGTTGGATCAAGGGGGAGCTACACCCTCGTGTTGGGTGCTCCAATGAGGACTAAGGGAGAGTGCCAACTCTTCGATACCTCGGGAAAAAATTTATATTTTCGCATTTACATTCTTAGAATTGCCATGCTAGACTAGGATTGGAACTAGGTTGCAAAACTCCTTTTACCGTCTAGATAGTCACACTAGTTGAAACTAGACACATGGGGTGAATTGGCTTGATTAGGTGTTTAATTCCGCAAAAATTTGTTAGAAGCCTAATTCACCCCCTCTTAGGCATCTTGATCCTTTCAATTGGTATCAGAGCCTCGTGCTCTTGGATTAGGCTTCACCGCCTAGAGTAAGATGTCTAACGGGGATGGTCCCCTTCCCATGTTCGATGGCGATGATTTCTTCTATTGGAGAATTCGTATGGAGGCCTATCTTGAGGCCGTCGATCCTGGTGTGTATCATGCCGCTTTATATGGTTATCCCGAACCTAAGAAACCCGAGGCACTCACTATCGAGGAGTCTAACACTTCCAAGTGGAATGCTAAGGCTCGTAACATCCTCTTTCGTGGCTTAAACAAAGAGGTGTTCAACCATGTGCGTTGTAGCAAGAATGCTAAGGAACTTTGGGATAAGTTGTGCGACATGCACATCGGATCCAAGGATGAGCGTGAGGAGCTCTATAAAGTTATCATGGATAGAATTAATGCTTTCAAAATGCTTCCTCATGAAAATACTAATCAAATGTACTCTCGCTTTGGTGTCCTTGTAGAGGATTTGCATGATCTTGATATGGGAAGAATGGAAAGTGTGGATCATAAGAAGACTTCTTAGTATTCTACCAAAAGAGAAGTATGCAAATATTGTCACATACTTTCATCAAGTTGATCTCAAGATTGTCACTATCACTCAAGTTCTTGGCAAGATTGCTGGCCATGAGCAATATATGGGAATTGCCCAAGATCAAAGCTCCTCCTCCTCCAAGAATGATATTGCATTCAAGGCAAGCAAAGAGAAAAAGGTGGTTGTCAAGAAAGATTGAAGTGATGATGATGTTGATCTTGCACTCCTCATGAAGAGAACAAACAAGATGCTCAAGCTACAAGAAGAAGAAGAAGAAGTTATTCACCAATGACAAGAAGAAGTCCCTCAAGTACAAGAACTCCCCCTGACATGGACCTTTGTTGAGGCTTGGCCTCAACGTCCAAAGAAAGTACACGAGGCTTGGCCTCGAGCAACTGCCACTGAAACTGTCACCCAGCTGCCATCTGACACTGACCACTGCCTGAGAACACCCTGCACGCATAGAAATGATAGAAAGGAATACATAATCATTAATAAGCATTTTCTAGAGAAAAGAGAGTTCAAAAGCATGAATTAGGTGAGATCTCAGAAAAATGACTAAAAAATCCTAAGATAGATAAGACATTGATCATGAGAGTGGCATAAGCTAGAGCATATGAGATATGTATGAATTTTGATAGAATATGGCAATATTGGCACTAACTCTAGCATGGATGAGAACATTAAATTAGGAACATGGAAAATGACATAAAAAGAGACATGTCCTAGAGCTTTTTCAGATTTTTGTGAATTTCAATAGAATTTGTCATGAAAGGCATAGGCTCTAGAGATGATATGTTCACTAACTCATGGGAAGATATGTAGGAAATCTAAGCATTTGGTTTGACCCAAGGAGTTTATCTAAAGAAAAATTGGGCAGCATCTCCCCATAAAATGGAGGTAAAAAGGACCACCACTGAAATTCAATCCATCCTTAGATTATGTCCCTAAACATTACATCCAAGATTTAATCATAACATGTATGCAGATCTTTTGAGTAATCCATTGACAAAAGAGAGGAGAGCTGGTTTTGGATTTTGGGAATCACCTTGAGATCTCTGTAGAGAGGGAGAGGTCCAGAGAAGCGAGTGGCCAGTGAGGGGGAAGGTCCTCGGCGGTGAAAGCATCTAGGCCCCTAATTTGTGTTTTGGTAATTAATGACAACAATTGTGGACTAACGATTTCTTTTGAGATATGAAAATAGGGTTAGTCCCGGAGATGTGACATGTGGCTTATGATAACTTGGAAATGTCGGAATCATGATGTGAAGTGGAATCTCAAGGCAAAGGTATAAGATAGGAATTTCTATTTTGCCGGTCAAAGAGGAGATTAGAGAAGAAATATTGATCGGGTTGATAGGCTAGATAGCCGTACTATCAAGACGGGTCAATGTCATTTGCATGACGATTCCATAGTGCCACCTTGCTCCAATGTTGTGTTGCATGCATATGGATTAGTGGCATACATCATGAGTGTTAGAACGACGCAGTTTTCTCAAAAATCGGCTAACTGGTTTGTGAAGCGGACGGTCTCCTCTTAGTGGGGCAGACCGTGTTTTGACTTCGCCGTTTTCAGAGTCGTTCTGGGAGTTTTTCAGTGATGGGGCAGACGGTCTCCGCACGCGGACGGTCCACCCTTGGATCAAGATTGTGGACAGAAAAGTTATGTTTATGGTGGGCTGAAGAACTTGACCGGCGGACGGTCCGCGCAGGGCATGCGGACGGTCCGCCGGCCATTAACCCCGAGCCACCAGAACCGGGAATGTTTCTAGTGGATGTTGACTTCGTAGGGCGGACGGTCCACGCAGGGCACGCGGATGGTCCGCCCCCTCTCCCCGAGCGCCACCAGAACCAGTTTGGTTCTACGTTGTTTTCGAAGTTCCTATGGCGGACGGTCCGGCACCTGGGTGCGGACGGTCCGCCATCTAATTTGGGCGATCGACCAGGGAGTGTTTTGGTTCTGACCGTTGTTCAACTTGAACGGCGGACGGTCCGCCCCTGGTGGGCGGACGGTCCGCACCCCTTATAACGGTCGAGTCTAATAGCAGTTATTGCTGTTGTAGCCATTAGTTTTGAACGACGGACCGTCCGGGCTTTGTGAGGCGGACGGTCCGCGAAAACTCGTTTTTCACGGGTTACAGAGAGTAACGGCTAGGTTTCGAAGGGGGCTCTATATATACCTCATACCCGGCCGTGGGTGAGGTCTCTTGGCACTTTGGAAAGCTTTCTTGACATACTTGAGCCCTTCTTCTTCACTCTCTCACTCACTTTGCTTTGAGGTTGCATTCTTGTGAGATTGAGAGCATCCTAGTGCATTGCATCAGGAGTTTGAGCATTGTGGCACTAGGGAGTCTTCAAGCAAGCGTCATCGACTTGTTACTCTTGGAGGTTGCCGTCTCCTAGACGGCTTGGAGGAGTGGAAACCGTTGAGCCCTTCAAAGGAGATTGTGAAGGAGCCCCGGTTGTTCTTGTGAGAGGTTTTTGTGCTCACCTTGCCGAAGTGGTGAAGAGCAACTCTAGTGGAATCGAGGTGTGGAGTGGTTCTTGATCCAAGCCGGCTCAAAAATCAAGCGGTACCTTGATAGAGGAGTGGTTGGAACAAAGAATCCACCTCAACGTGGATTAGGGGTGACCGGCAAGTCATCGACACCACAGGAAAAATTCTTCTCTTGTCATCGGTTATTTCTATTGCTCATTTACATTCTTGCAATTTACTTTGAGCAATTTACTTTCATAAAGATTGAATTGTTGCTTATCACCCTAGGTTGCAAACCCTCACATAGGCTAGAAAGAGTAGAAATAGTTTTACCCCGTTGTGTTACTAATTAAATTTTAAGTGCTTGTGATTTTAGTTCAAACCGCCTATTCACCCCCCTCTAGTCAGTATCCTAGATCCTACAAGTGGTATCAGAGCTAGGGACTCCATTTTATCAAGGATTTAACCATCCCGGAGTAAGGATATGGCTAATGACAATCATAATCATGTGGGGAAGCCACCATTCTTTGATGGGGAAAACTATGACTATTGGAAAACTAGAATGATGGTTAATCTCAAGGCTATGAGTAGGCAATTGTGGAGAGTTGTTCATGAGGGGTTTGTTATTCTTGATGACAAGCAATTGACCGCCAAAGATGATGAGAATATTGCTTTGAATGATCAAGCCATGAATATGCTCCATAGTGCTCTAAGTGTCACCGAATTCAATCGAATCAAGAATCTTGACACCGCAAATGAGATATGGTTGAAGCTAGTTGAGATATATGAAGGGACATCAACCTAAGAGAAGCAAGTTGTTGACGCAGAATTAGGTCAACACACGAGAGCGCTAGATCGCACAGCACGCAAACAAGCTACTCGCGGCCCCTGCGCAGACCGGTCAGACCGGTCCTGGCAACTGGTTAGACCGGTTCCTCCGTGGAAAATAGGAGCGAGCCCTAAGAACGCCTCCTGGAAGGATCCATCAGGGAGAACGCGCTCAGGGGTGCCCTAGGGTCGGTAGGCCACCTAGGACGCCTTCAAACGTCGCGGAGACGCAGGAAGAACAGCAAGTAGAGGTTGAAAAAGCTAGGGTTTGAAGATAATGCAAAAAAGTAAAGGCAAAAATAGTAGATTTGATTGAATCGATTGGGTATATCCTCAATCGGCCGAATCCCCTTATATTTATAGGGAGGGTAGGTCTTTTCCTGCAAGGAAACCAAGTTACAACTCGTTACAATCTCGGAATCCTAAACCTAGTCGAACTCCAGGGCAAACCGGTCTGACCGGTTCCCCAAACTGGTCAGACCGGTCTGGGCGCAGATGCACCAATCTTCTTGTCTTGCTTCTTGCATCGACTTGTCCTGTGCCAATTTCGGTTGTCAACATATGCCCCCATGTTTTTTGGTAAAGCTTGCGTACCATAAAACACATCAATACCAAAATTGTCACCTGAGGGCAATGTTTTAATAGAATTCATTGGCCATTATGATTTCTAAGGGCAATATCCAAATATCGGTCATGTGCCACTTCATGCCTCTTGCCAAACACTTGGATAGTACCTTTTCAAGTACCTCTCATTCAATGTCTTAGGCAAACGTCCTCCTTGCAGCGTCTCCACCATATAGGAATTCCCACCATTGATCTTGAATACTCGATATGGACCTTCCCAACTGGGAGATCACTTGCCGAACTTATTATCTCTAGTACCAAGTGGCAATATTGTCTTCCATACTAGATCACCAACCTCTCTTTAACCTTCTTGTTGTATGATCTAGCAACTCGAATTTTGTCTTTCTCAATCTCTTTGAGAGCTTGTAAACGCTTATCGGTCACTTCATCAATGTTATCCACCATCAAGTCATAATATTCACCAACCGAAAGCTTATTTTATTTAGCAAGTCTATAAGCGTCCAGATTTACCTCAATGGGCAAAACGGCCCCTTGACCATAAAGAAGCTCAAAAGAAGTGACTTTGGTAGCACCATGTCTAGATATGCGATGAGCCCATAAAGCTTCAGACAATACTTCATGCCACCTTCGGGGATGTTCCTCTATCTTCTTCTTGATCAACTTTATCAAAGTTTTGTTACTAGACTCGGCCTGACCATTGGCCTGAGCATAGTATGGAGATGAATTGAGCAATTTGATCTTATACATATCGGCAAAAACTCGTACTTCTTTAGACATAAAAGATGTGCCTTGATCCGTAGTTAAAGTTTGCGAAATGCCGAATCTATGAATAATATGTTCAGTAATAAACTCAATTACCTCATTATGAGTTATATTCTTGAGAGGAACGGTTTCGGTCCATTTAGTGAAGTAATCTATAGCAACCAACACGAAGCAATGACCCTTTGAAGAAGAAGGATGTATCTCTCCAATAAAATCCAATCCCCATCCACGAAAAGGCCATGGTTTAATAATAGGATGAAGTAATGCAGTAGGTACCGTCTGAATATTACCAAATTTTTGACATTCTTCACATCCTTTGTAATAACGAAAACAATCGACCATCATAGTAGGCCAATAGAGTGCAGCTCTCCTAAGCAACCACTTCATCTTAGGAGCCGATTGATGCATTCCACAAATTCGCTCATGAACTTCACCCATGGCCACTCTAGCTTGATTAGCACCCAAGCATTTTAGCAACAAATCATCGGCAGTGCGACGATGCAACTCATCGTCAACCGAAGTATATTTGAAAGCCAGACGCCGAATATTCCTGTCTGTTCCAGAACTGGGATTTCTCAAATATCTAATAATGGGTGCTCTCCAATCATCCACTTCGGCCTTTTTATTTGGAGAATTTTTGATAGCCAATTTGGACTAGGAGACGGCGGACCGGTCTGACCGGTCAGTTTCTAGATCGGTCTGACCGGTCTGCGTAGCGATCTGACCGGTTGGGTCTTGACTCGCTGCAAGCGTTAGAACTTTACCATTGACAGTAGTAATCAACGGCCCTTTTTTATGAAAGTGTCTCTTCTGGATATCATAGCCGGATGCTTGCTGTGCCAAAGCATTAGCTCTAGGATTTTCACATCTTGGTACATGATATATAGTGAACTCATCAAAATATGGTATAATATCAAGGCACTTGTCAAGGTAAACATTCAATGATCCTTGCAAACATTGACACACCTTGGATACTTGCTGTACAACCAGTAATGAGCTACCAAAAGCTTCAATATGTTTTACTCCCATGTCATGCAAAATCTCTAATCCGAATAATAGAGCTTCATATTCGGCTTGATTATTTGTGCACTCATCTTCTAATCGGTTAAGAGCTTCAAAAACAGCTCCATTAGGAGAAACAAGAACAATTTCAAAGCCACATCTGTTCTTGCAAACCGATCCATCAAAATGCAATTTTCATGGAGTAAAAGTCATGTAGTCAACTTCTAAATTATGCTCATCATTAATCCGATGTTCAACAATAAAGTCAGCTACAATTTGGCCTTTCATAAATTTCAAAGGTTCACAAGCCAAATCATATTCAATAAGAGCATATGCCCACTTACCGATCCTACCACTCAAAATCGGTCTATGCAACATATACTTAATAACATCGGCTTGACATGCCACAATGCAAGTACTAGACAACAAGTAATGCCTCAATTTTGTACAAGCATAATATAAAGACAAGCATAATTTCTCAATAGGTTTATACCTTGTTTCTGCATCCAAAAGCCGTCGACTCAAATAAGTAATAATATGCTCCTTACCATTTGTTTCTTGAGTCAAAACAGCTCCAATAATATTATCTTCGGCTGCAGTATAAAGCCTAAATGGCACCCCATTCTTAGGCGCTTTAAGTACAGGTGGCGAAGACAAGTATTTCTTGATTTCCTCAAAGGCCTCTTGCTGCTTTGCCCCCCAAGTAAATTCGGCTTCATTCTTTAACCGAAGTATAGGAGTAAAAGCACTAACTTTCCCGGACAAGTTAGAAATAAACCGCCTCAAGTAATTAACTTTGCCCAAGAATTTCTACAAATCATGCTTGCAAGTAGGCGCTTTAATCTTTTCAATAACACCTATTTTCTTAGGATCTATCTCTATGCCTCTTTCATGCACCATGAAGCCAAAAAATCTTCCAGCCGATACACCAAAAGCGCATTTCAATGGGTTCATCTTTAAACCATATCGACGCATTTTTTCAAAAGCAAGACGCAAATCAGCCAAGTGAGAATTTAATCCAGCCGATTTGACAACAATATCATCAATATAGACTTCTAGGATAACACGAAGCAAGTCATGGAAAATCAAATTCATTGCTCTTTGATAAGCTGCGCCGGCATTCTTTAAACCAAAAGTCATCACAACCCATTCAAATAAACCAACAAAGCCAGGACATTTAAAGGCCATTTTGTATACGTCTTCCTCGACCATAAAAATTTGATTATATCCTGCATTGCCATCAAGAAAGCTTATAACCTTATGACCAGAAGCATCATTAATAAGCATATCGGCTATAGGCATAGGATATTCATCTTTGGGAGTTGCTCTATTAAGATCTCTAAAATCAATGCAAACTCTAATTTTATTAGTCCCTTTTCAAAAATAGGCACAATATTAGAGATCCATTCAGCATAACGACACGGTCGAATAAACTTAGCTTCAAGCAAACGATTAACCTCTTCTTTTATTCGATCATAAAACAGAGGATTGAATCGTCTATTGCCTTGTTTATATGGCCTAAAACCGGGTTTGATTGGCAACCGATGTTCAACTAACTCACGGCTTAAACCAGGCATCTCATGATACTCCCAAGCAAAGCAATCAGAATACTCTTTCAACAACTCGATTAATTCAGCTTTATAATCGGCTTTCAATTTTTGATTTACAAAAGTCGGCCTTGGTACAGAACCATCACCTATGTCTACCTTTTCTAAAGGATCAGCCGACGTAAATCCTTGTCCTAACTTCTCTACTTCTTCAAAATCATTAATGGCTTCACATGCATCGTTCATGTTTGACCGATAATGCTCTACCCTTTCCTTCAACCACTTCTCGCTTGCATCCATCTACTCTTCATTGTCTGAATCAACCGATCTTTGAACCGGCCTTAGAGCAGTGAACACAAAGCCATCCTTAGTACAAGCAAGGAACTCAGAGTCCAAAAATATCAATTTCGGTCAAACACTTGACATTATCATGAGTCCCCAATATGGATGCATCGGCCATAGCAACACATGCCGAAGAATCCGCATGAACCACCTCAACTTCGTCACCAACCCATTGAATCAAGCATTGAAGCAAGGTAGAAGGCACACATTGATTTGAATCCAATCGCGCCCCAAGATCACGCTAAAGTTACCTTGCACATCTGTGACGAAGAAAGCGGTCGCCAACGTCTTGCTCCCAACAGTAAGCTCCAATGATGCAACTCCCTTGGCGCTCATCGGTTCTCCTCCTCTAACGCTGCTGATCGTCATGCTTGTCTTGATGAGCTCGCTGTCCAAACCTCCCAACCTCGTGTATGGCATGAGGTTCACAATAGCACCACCATCAACGAGCATCCTAGAAATTGGCCTCCCTTTAATTTGACCCTTCACATAAAGAGCTTTCAGATGGTTGTCCGATTCTAAGGGCCTCTGAAACACAGCATTCTTGGGAGCAAAATCAACTTGAGCCACCCTCTCATCATCTCCGACAAAGCAATAGTCGGCGTTCATATAGATAACATTGATTTNTTGCCTTGTTTATATGGCCTAAAACCAGGTTTGATTGGCAACCGATGTTCAACTAACTCACGGCTTAAACCAGGCATCTCATGATACTCCCAAGCAAAGCAATCAGAATACTCTTTCGACAACTCGATTAATTCAGCTTTATAATCGGCTTTCAATTTTTGATTTACAAAAGTCGGCCCTGGTACAGAACCATCACTATGTCTACCTTTTCTAAAGGAATAGCCGACGTAAATCCTTGTCCTAACTTCTCTACTTCTTCAAAATCATTAATGGCTTCACATGCATCGTTCATGTTTGACCGATAATGCTCTACCCTTTCCTTCAACCACTTCTCGCTTGCATCCATCTACTCTTCATTGTCTGAATCAACCGATCTTTGAACCGGCCTTAGAGCAGTGAACACAAAGCCATCCTTAGTACAAGCAAGGAACTCAGAGTCCAAAAATATCAATTTCGGTCAAACACTTGACATTATCATGAGTCCCCAATATGGATGCATCGGCCATAGCAACACATGCCGAAGAATCCGCATGAACCACCTCAACTTCATCACCAACCCATTGAATCAAGCATTGAAGCAAGGTAGAAGGCACACATTGATTTGAATCCAATCGCGCCCCAAGATCACGCTAAAGTTACCTTGCACCTCTGTGACGAAGAAAGCGGTCGCCAACGTCATGCTCCCAACAGTAAGCTCCAATGATGCAACTCCCTTGGCGCTCATCGGTTCTCCTCCTCTAACGCTGCTGATCGTCATGCTTGTCTTGATGAGCTCGCTGTCCAAACCTCCCAACCTCGTGTATGGCATGAGGTTCACAATAGCACCACCATCAACGAGCATCCTAGAAATTGGCCTCCCTTTAATTTGACCCTTCACATAAAGAGCTTTCAGATGGTTGTCCATTCTAAGGGCCTCTGAAACACAGCATTCTTGGGAGCAAAATCAACTTGAGCCACCCTCTCATAATCTCCGACAAAGCAATAGTCGGCGTTCATATAGATAACATTGATTTTCATGTCCGTTCTGCTGGGTGAAGGCTCAAAGTCAACAGCTTCATCATCATTGCCCATCTGAACATCTGAAACAGCAGTGGGCGGAATTGAAACTTTAGCCAAAGAAGAAAACGCATCGGCTACAGACTCTCCAAGCGAGACCGGTCTGATCGGTTCCAGTTGCCGGAACTGGAACAGGGGCTAACCGGTCTGACCGGTCAGGGACACCGGTCTGACCGGTCTCGGCCATGTTTGCCGATTTTGCTGCAGACGGCTCGGCTTTTTCAGGTTCTTTAGCTTGGACATCTTGAACACCAGAACCATCTTTGGAACTCTGACCAGATGGCGAAATCATCGGCTTAGCCTCGTTGAACCACTCCTCCCTCTTTTTTGCCGATTCTTCCTCCCTTTGCTTTTGGGTACGCAACCGCTGCAATCTTCTCTTCTGAGAATGAGATAAGCCAGGAGGACACCATCTCGGCTGCGTGTACTGAGCTAGCGGCGCATTTTTCACGGCCGAAGTACCAATAACATTAGGTCCGTCAGCCATTGATGGATTAACAGCCATAGAGCCAATTTGAATCATACTCTTCACAACTGGCTTTGGAATAACAGGTGCAGGCTCTTCTTTTCTTTGAATAGGGCGATACTCCTGTCTAGCTGGCTCTTTGCCCGGCCTGCGCTAGAAACCGGTCTGATCGGTCGGAGGAACCGGTCTGACCGGTCTGTGCTGCTGAGGCACAACCACCGGTTTTTGCTGAAAATTTGCAGGCCTAGGCTGTGAAGTAGGAATTCTGATGTGCATAGGAGCCTCAGGCCGTGGTTGATTTGGTGCAGGACAGTAAGGTACGTACATTATATCATCTCTCCAAATAGGTTGTGGAGAGGGAGGTTGAAACGTCCTCCATGGCCTAGAAGGACCAGCACCGTTGAATGAGCTTGGGCCCAGATCCCACTGTCCTTTTGGTGCCTTCATCACACTAGAATTCCTTGGCGGCGATCTTGGTCTCTTTTTTAGCTGCCGATCTTGTTGAACGGCCACGTTTTGCATATGCTTAGCCATAACTTGATCAAAGGTCGTCTTTGGCTTGAAAGTTTTCCCCTGATCTTTATCCTTATTGGTCTTCCAAGTACCAACTTCGGGACGCTTGGGAACGAATGTTCGGACCGGCCTCTGGGGCGGACCGGTCTGACCGATCGGGCGAACCGATCTGACTGGTTTGTACTGGGCAGCAGGAACAACCGGCCTTTGATACCGCGCTTGAGAGCTTGATTGCCCCCCAACTTCAGAAGTCTTCACTGTAATAGTCAAAATCCTCTTTCCATCAGGAGCTTGCTTAAGGACCACCTCTCTCCCAAGCACTTTGTCGTGTTCCATCACCCTCTTTGGTTCTCCAATCACAACATTCTTGCCTCCTGCTACATCGGCATTGTCTGGCCGAACCAACATCTTGGCATCCTGAAGATCCATGGTATTGACCACCATGTTGTTGACTGGAAACGGACGCTTATCAACTTGCATCTCATTAAAACTCAATCGTCCTTCATTCACGGCCGATTGAATCTGTCGACGAAAGAAATTGCAATCGTTAGTCGCATGAGAAAAAGAATTATGAAACTTGCAATAAGCACGCCGTTTTAACTCCTCGGGTGACGGAATAGTAAAAGAGCATTTGATATATCCATTCTTATCCAATTCATCAAAAAATTTATCACACTTGGATACATTAAAAGTCAACTTCATCTCCTCTTGCCGATTCCTATGAGTCGGCTTAAGAGATGTGCAAGTAAAAGCTTTATTGGATGCTGGCCATACAAATTCAGCAGCCAATACATCATGAGATTCATCATCGGAACTACTAGAATCACATTCAAGATTATGCACATTAGCCCGATGAGTTCTATGGCTTTCTTTTAAATCTTTGCTTCGGCTTTCAGCAACCAAAGCCCTTTGATGCACTTGGTTTACATTAAAGAATTCGAAACCTTCTAATTTTTCCTTAATATGAGACCGTAAACCATTAAAAGCCAAATCAGTAAGATCCTTTTTGGCAATATTAACACCAAAGCAACGGTTTTTAGTATCATAGAAATGTTTAATATAATCATTAACAGTTTCATCACGTGATTGCCTAACCGATGTAAGATGTGATAATTTAAGCTCATTGTTGCCCGGAAAGAAGTGATCATGAAATTTTTGCTCTAACTGTTCCCATGAAGTAATAGAATTAGCAGGCAATGATGCAAACCATGAGAAAGTAGTACCAGTTAGAGACAAAGAAAATAAACGCACTTTCAAAGCCTCACTAGAGCTAGAATCACCTAGTTGTGCCATGTATTGAGTTATATGCTCAAAAGTGCTTTTAGTATCCTCCCCATTAAACTTGATAAAATCAGGAAGTCTAAAACCAGTGGGGAAAGGAACCAAATCAAATCAAGGAACATAAGGCTTTTGGTATAACCTAGCCTTATCCCTGACATCTACTCCCAAATTCTCTTTAAGAGCTGAAGCCAAATCAAGTTTATACTTAGAAAATATCTTATCTAAATACTCTAATGAATTATCTTGTGAATTTGGCTGTTGAGTATTTTGAATCGGAGTAGGAAATAAATTCCCCAAGTCTATTCCCTTAGGATCGATCTGACCAGTTCCGCAGACCTGTCTGACCGGTTGATGCAGGCCGAGTTGATTGACCGGCACTTGTCCCTGTATTTGCTGGCCGAACCTTCCGAAAAATTCGTAAGGTACTGGGCCTTGTAAAAATAAATTTTGTACTGGTGGGGGCGCAGAATATCCATAATTTGGATTTTGCGGGGTAAAATTCGCAACTCCATTATTAATTCGACCATAACCAGCCGAATTAGAAGAAGCTACGAATGGCTGAGGTGTGGCAGGCCGAGTAGGTGTTGGGTTGGATGGTGTGACAGATTGGCCTTCAAAATAATTCATCAGCATGCCATATGTAGGTTGTTCTATGGGTTTTGTTGCCAGTGTTTTAAGATCAGGCACAATAGGAATTTTAGGAATCAAAATACTAGGATCGACGGCAGGTTGTTCAGCCATGGGTTGTTTGCCTTCCGATTCTAACCGCTTGTTCATCATCCAATTAACCAATTTGACATTATTCTCAGCCATCTTATCCTCAATGTACTTTAGAAAGACTTCGTGAGAGTTTTCATCAGATTGTACCTTGAGAGGTGCCGCTGAAGATGAAGCAGATGGATCTACCTCCTTGATCTTGGTGACCACGCCCTTGCGGTCCTTCTTGAAGTGTGAGAGGTTGTAGAGGCAATCTTCTTCTACCTTCTTCTTCATGTATTCCTCGAGCCCTTGGCGATCTTCAGCAGAAAGTTCATCGTCCTTCACGACGATGATGTTGTCAAGATCGAACTCGGTGTTAGAACCCATCTGGCTGGAATTAAATAGATCAGCTGCAATAACCAGATCTCCAATCCCCAGCGGAGTCACCAAAAGTATGTTGACGCAGAATTAGGTCAACACATGAGAGCGCTAGATCGCACAGCAAGCAAACGAGCTGCTCGCGGCCTCCCTGCGCAGACCGGTCAGTCCGGTCCTGGCAACCGGTTAGACCAGTTCCTCTAGGGAAAACAGGAGCGAGCCCTAAGAATGCCTCCCAGAAGGATCCGTCAAGGAGAACGCGCTCAGGGGTGCCCTAGGGTCGGCAGGCCACCTAGGACGACTTCAAACGTCGCGGAGACGCAGGAAGAGCAGCAAGTAGAGGTTGGAAAAGCTAGGGTTTAAAGATGATGCAAAAAGGTAAAGGCAAAAATAGTAGATTTGATTGAATCGATTGGGTATATCCTCAATCGGCCGAATCCCCTTATATTTATAGGGAGGGTAGGCCTTGTCCCGCAAGAAAACCAACTTACAACTCGTTACAATCTCGGAATCCTAAACCTAGTCGAACTCTAGGGCAAACCGGTCTGACTGGTTCCCCAAACCGGTCAGACCGGTCTGGGCGCAGATGCACCAATCTTCTTGTCTTGCTTCTTGCATCGACTTGTCCTGTGCCAATTTCGGTTGTCAACACAAGTTATATGTCTCAAAAGGAAAGTTTAGTGAGTTCACAATGAAGAAAGATGAAAGTGTGCCCGATATGTTCAACCGCTTGAATGATATTGTGAATGAGCTCAAGGGTCTTGGTTTTGATGTGCCGAATGAAGATTTGTCCCACAAGTTTCTTAGATCTCTTCCGGAGAGATATGAAACAATTGTTACTTTTCTTGTGAGGTCAAATTTGAAGACCATGACTCCTACTCAAATTCTTGGTGAAGTAACAACTTATGACATTTTCAAGAAGTCACAAGAAGAGGTCCATGGTACATCTTTTGATGAGAAGAAGAAAAGTGTGCTTTGAAAGCTCAAGTGACAAATGAAGATGAAAATGAAGATTGTGGGAATGATGGTGACACCGATGAAGAGATGGTCTTATTCATTAGAGGCTTTAGAAAATTCATGAAGAAGAAGAATTTTGGCAAGAGGGGTCAAACATCAAAGAAGAATCCCTTTGAAGAAAGGAAGTGCTTTGAGTGTGGAGAAATTGGCCATATTGCCATCAATTGTCCAAGCAAGAAAGAAAAGAAGAAGGACAAGAAGGATGGTGACAAGAAGAAGAAAATGAAGTTCTTCAAGAAAAAGAAGAATTGCCAAGCTTATTATGTGGAGTGGGATTTCGATGATAGCTCCGACTCTGATGATGAGGAAGAATCAAAGGGGGTTTTCGGCATCGCCATCAAGAAGGCTCCATCCCTCTTCTCCACTCCACATTGTCTAATGGCAAGAGGTGACACCAAAGTATCACTTGATGATGATGATGTTGAATATTCTTGTGATGACCTTGTTAGTATGATAAATGCGGCCGATGATCTCATGTGCAAAAAGGCCGAAGAGATGAAGGTCTTGAAGAGAAAACTCAAATCTCTTCAAGAATCCTATGAGGAGCTAAAGATTTCTCATGAGAATCTTAAGGAAACTCATGAGAAGCTTGAGGAAGCTCACAACTCACTTCTTGCACAAGAGACCAAGGAGGCTAAAGTTAGCATTGGTGTTGGTTGTGATTTAATTGATGATATACCATGTTGCTCTAGTTCAACTAACCCATCTTGTAGCTCAAGTGACACCTCTTCCAAGAGTGATGGATTTTCTTGTGACGGCTCTCTTGTCATGGAGAACAATATCTTGAGAGAAAAAATTTGTTGTCGCAACAAGGATCTAAACAAATGGCTTGGAAGTCAAAGCCAATTGTGGCAATGTTGGGACAAACAAAGATTTTCAATCAACTATAAAGGTTTTGGATATGTTCATAGGCAAGGGAAGAAAGCCTTTGCTCCTTGCAAAACTACCTTTGTCAAGAATGAAGGGAAGTTTTGTGAAAGATGCAATAGAGTTGGCCATTTGGAAGAATATTGCCAAGAGAAGAGTGTTATATCCTCAAATGCTTACGATTCACATTATGTTCTTACTAGAGATACTAAGGGCAAAATGTGTGCTAAATATGTAGGCATATCTATTGGTATTGAGAAAAAGAAGGTCGTTTGGGTGCCTAAAGTCTTGGTTACTAACTTGCAAGGACCCAAGAAAATTTGGGTACCTCAAAGATCTTAATTGTCTTTGTAGGTGAATTACAAGGCCGGTGGAAGACATTGGTTTCTTGATAGTGGGTGCACTCAACATATGACTGGTGATGAAAATATGTTCACTTCAATTGATGAAGAAGCTGCTAGTTATGACAATATTACATTTGGTGACAATAGTAAAGGTGAAGTGAAAGGATTGGGTAAAATTGCTATCTCCAATGATCACTCCATCTCTAATGTGTTGTTAGTTGATTCTCTCAATTTCAATCTATTGTCAGTATCTCAATTATATGATCTTGGTTTCAAGTGTATTTTCACTAGTGATGGTGTAGAAGTAACTAGCTTGAATGGAGATGATTGCATTTTAAAAGGTTTTAGGCATGAGAGCTTTAGAGTATTCAACCATGCCACTGGCTTAGTTGAAAAAACATATGACGTGGAGTTCGATGAATCTAATGGCTCCCAAGGAGCACATGAAAATTGTGATGATGTAGGTAATGAACCATTGAGGGAGGCCATGAAGAACATGCCTATTGGAGCAACCAATCCAAAAGAAGAAGATGATGATGAAGTTCAAATTGTTGATCCTCCATTTTCTTCATCCATGGTGCCCCAAGTTGATAGTGGTGACAAGCAAGGTGATAGTGATCAAGTGGAAGATCCACCTCTTCCACTTGAGGACACTCATGTGCCACAGGATCAAGTTGAGGCAAAGCTCAAGAAGTTGATGCTCCACAAGCCCCTCAAGAAGTGGTTGAGAGAAGACATAATCCAAGAATTCAAGCTCATCCATATGACCTCATCATTGGAAGTCCAACAAAGGGGATAAGAACTCGTAGAACTCAATATAATAACTTTTGCGAGTTTAATGTGTTTGTTTCTTGCATTGAACCTTCCAATGTAGATGAAGCTCTCAAGGATCCGGATTGGGTGAATGCAATGTATGTAGAATTGAACAACTTCACCCGCAATGATGCTTGGATTCTTGAAGAGCGACCCAAGAATGCAAGAGTGATTGGAACCAAATGGGTATTTCGCAACAAGCAAGATGATCAAGGTATTGTAGTGCAGAACAAGGCAAGGATAGTTGCAAAGGGGTTCTCTTAAGTTGAAGGATTGGATTTTGGAGAGACCTTTGCACCGATGGCAAGACTAGAGGCAATTCACATCCTTCTTGCCTATGCTTCAAGCCATAACATGGAGCTTTATCAAATGGATGTGAAGAGTGCCTTCTTGAATGGATATATCAATGAGCTAGTCTATGTTGATCAACCACCGGGCTTTGAAGATGCAAGATATCCCAACCATGTCTATTGGTTGTCCAAGGCACTCTATGGTCTCAAACAAGCTCCTAGAGCTTGGTATGAGCGCCTTAGGGACTTCCTCATCTCAAGGGATTTCAAGATTGGCAAAGTTGACACTACACTATTCACCAAGAAGATTGATGAAGAACTCTTTATTTGTCAAGTCTATGTTGATGATATTATCTTTGGCTCAACAAATGAAGACTTTTGCAAAGAGTTTGGTGAAATGATGTCAAGAGAGTTCGAGATGTCCATGATTGGAGACTCACATTCTTCCTTGGGTTTCAAATCAAGCAACTTGAAGAAGGGACTTTCATTTGTCAAGAAAAATATACCAATTACCTTCTCAAGCGCTTCAAGATGGAAGATTGCAAGGGCATCTCTACACTAATGGCTACAAATGGACATCTTGACCTAGATGAGGGAGGTAACCCGGTTGATCCTACTCTCTACCACTCTATGATTGGTAGTTTGTTATATCTTGCCGCATCTAGGCCCGGTGTCATGTTTAGCGTTTGTATGTGCTCTAGATTCCAAGCCAATCCTAAGGAGGTACACTTAGTAGCCGTGAAAAGAATCTTTAGGTACCTCAAGCTCACACCAAGCATTGGCCTTTAGTATCCCAAAGGAGCTAGATTTCAACTCATTGGCTATTCCGATTCGGATTGTGCGGGTTGCAAGGTTGATAGGAAAAACACCTCCGGAGGGTGCCAATTGCTTGGTAGATCTCTTGTTTCTTAGTCTTCTAAGAAACAAAATAGTGTTGCCTTGTCGACCACCGAAGCCGAGTATATAGCCGCCGGTTCTTGTTGTGCTTAAATCCTTTACAAGAAACAAACCCTTCTAGGCTATGGCATAGTTCTAGAGAGGGTACCTTTGTTGTGTGACAACGAGAGTGCGGTTAAGCTTGCTAACAACCCAGTTCAACACTCACGAACAAAGATATTCGCCATCACTTCCTTAGAGACCATGTTGCTAAGAATGACATATCACTAGAAGGTGTAAGGACGGAAGATCAATTGGCGGATATCTTCACAAAGCCTCTAGATGAGAGGACGTTTTCTACGTTGAGGAATGAGCTCAATGTGCTTGACTTTGCTAACTTTCACTAACTTACTAGTGTAGGGCTGTTTGTGCTTGCATTGCATTTGTATAACTTGTCATATGCATTAGGTGCTTGTTTAACCCTTGCAAGATAGTGATGAGATAGGAAAGGTTGGGACCGATTGGTCTCTTGGTTGCTCTAGACACGGGTGAGGCTCATCATGAGCAAGCTTGCAAGGGGATCAAATGTGACAAGATAGATTTAAATTTATGCCTTAAATTCTTGTCTTGCATTTGCATGCATATGCATGGTTGTTGTTTTTGTTGTTTCATTTGCATTTGGTTGTGGCATGCATTTAGGTGGAGCTTTCTTTGTCTTTGACAATTTCTAAAACTCCTAAATGTGTGGTGCCCTCCTATGCTTTGGTTTTGGTTTTCCATTGAAAAATATCTATTTAGCCTAATGCAAAATAATAAAAATATTTTCAAATGAGGGTTTGAGAGAGGTTCCCTTGACTCTGTCCAAGAATGTGTTTATTTGCTTCTTATTGAACCCTTGGACATGTGATAAGGCTTAGTTCAACAAATTCCAAATCAAAATCAACTTGGAAAGTGAAAAATCTGCTTTGACAGCAAGTTGCGATGCTTATTGGGAAGGTCACCACAACAATCGGTGTTCTATGGCTGATAATCACGTTTTTAGTGCCAAATCAGGAAGTTGCGGTGCTAGTTAAAAACCTGATCGCAACAGTCGGTGGTCCTACTCAAATCTAAAAAATGTCTCTGGATTGATATACTGTTGCGGTGTTGTGTTAATGCTAACCCACCGCAACAATCGGTGGTGTTTTTTCTCAGGTGGCAGTCACACAGTTACAGGATGTTGCGGTTCTTAAGCAAGGACCGACCGCAATAGTCGATGGGTAGCTAGGGTGGCTCAGGTCGTCTCTGGTTTGAGCGACTGTTGCGGTGCCGGTTTCACCCTACCACCACAACAGTCGGTCCTCGCGTGGATCTGCGCCGTTCTTTTTTCAACCGCTCAATCTCAGCCGTCCTTTCCTCTCTAACCCAACTTCGCGGTTTGACTTTAACCCCGGCTCATTTACTCTGCCGCCGCCATCCGTACGCCGCCAGCTGGCGCTCTTCACCTAGCCCTCGCGCTCGCGCCCCTCGCCAGCTGCCGTCCTCGCCACGCGCCGCCGCAGCAACCTCCAGCGCCGCCGCACTTCGCATCCCGCGCCGCCACTCCACGCCACCTCCGCAGCACCACGTGCCACCATCGCATCCGCGCGCCGCCGCCACTCCTCATCACCACCAGAGTCACGCCGCCCCCACTGGTCGCCGTGGTCCCTCCACGGGCCTGGCTGCCTCGCCGCCTGTAGAATCTATGTACCGATTAGAGGGAGGGTGAATAGGCAGTTTGAACTAAAATCACAAGCACTTAAAATTTAATTAGTAACACAAGGGGGTAAAACTATTTCTACTCTTTCTAGCCTATGTGAGGGTTTGCAACCTAGGGTGATAAGCAACAATTCAATCTCTATGAAAGTAAATTGCTCAAAGTAAATTGCAAGAATGTAAATGAGCAATAGAAATAACCGATGACAAGAGAATAATTTTTCTCGTGGTGTCGATGACTTGCCGGTCACCCCTAATCCACATTGAGGTGGATTCTTTGTTCCAACCGCTCCTCTATCAAGGCATCGCTTGATTTTTGAGCCGGCTTGGATCAAGAACCACTCCACACCTCGATTCCACTAGAGCTGCTCTTCACCACTCCGGCAAGGTGAGCACAAAGACCTCTCACAAGAACAACCGGGGCTCCTTCACAATCTCCTTTGAAGGGCTCAACAGTTTCCACTCCTCCAAGCCGTCTAGGAGGTGGCAACCTCCAAGAGTAACAAGTCGATGACGCTTGCTTGAAGACTCCCTAGTGCCACAATGCTCAAACTCTTGATGCAATGCACTAGGATGCTCTCAATCTCACAAGATTGCAACCTCAAAGCAAAGTGAGTGAGAAAGCGAAGAAGAAGGGCTCAAGTATGTCAAGAAAGCTTTCCAAAGTGCCAAGAGACCTCACCCACGGCCGGTATGAGGTATATATAGAGCCCCCTTCGAAATCTAGCCGTTACTCTCTGTAACCCGTGAAAAAGGAGTTTTCGCAGATCGTCCGCCTCACAAAGCCCGGACGGTCCGCGGTTCAAAACTAACGGCTACAACAGCAATAACTGCTGTCAGACTCGACCGTTACAAGGGGTGCGGACCGTCCGCCCACTAGAGGCGAACTGCCCGCCGTTCAAGTTGAACCACGGTCAGAACCAAAACACTCCCTGGTCGATCACCCAAATTAGACGGCGGACCATCCGCACCCAGGTTCCGGACCGTCCGCACCCAGGTTCCAGATCGTCCGCCGTAGAAACTTCGAAAACAACACAGAACCAAACTGGTTCTGATGGCGCCTGGGGAGAGGGGCGGACCATCCGCGTGCCCTGCGTGAACCGTCTGCCCTACGAAGTCAACATCCACTAGAAACATTCCCGGTTCTGGTGGCTCGGGGTTAATGGCCGGCGGACCATCCGCGTTCCCTGCGTGGACCGTCCGCTGGACAAGTTCTTGGAAGCAACTTTGACTTCCTCAAATCAGGAAACCGATCCTTTCTCAAGTGCAGCCAAACCAAATCACCTGGTTCAAAAGTGACATGCTTCTTTCCTATGCTACCGGCAAGTTTATATTTAGCATTCATGTGCTCTATGTTCTCTTTTGTGGTCTCATGCATTTTTAACATCAACTCAGCACGTTGTTTAGCATCAAAATTCAATCTCTCAGAAGTTGGTAGAGGCAGCAAATCAATAGGGGCATGAGGCACAAAACCATAAATAATCTCAAAAGGGCTCTTTTTAGTAGTAGAGTGTTGTGAACGATTGTAAGCAAACTCAACATGAGGCAAACATTCTTCCCACATTTTTATGTTCTTTTTCAAAATAGCCCTAAGCATGGTAGATAAAGTTCTATTCACAACCTCAGTTTGTCCATCAGTTTGAGGATGACAAGTAGTGGAAAATAGCAGCTTAGTACCCAATTTAGCCCACAAAGTTCTCCAAAAATGACTAAGAAATTTTGCATCACGATCTGAAATAATTGTGTTTGGCACACCATGCAAACGAATAATTTCATGATAGAACAAATCAGCAACATGAGTAGCATCATCGGTCTTATGACATGATATGAAATGTGCCATCTTAGAAAATATATCCACAACCACAAAGACACTATCCCTCCCCTTCTTTGTTCTAGGCAGTCCTAAAACAAAGTCCATTGAAATATCCTCCCATGGTGCATTAGGAACAGGTAAAGGCATGTACAAACCGTGAGGATTAAGGCGTGACTTAGCTTTTTGGCATGTTGTGCAGTGAGCAACGAATCTCTCCACATCCCTCCGCATCTTGGGCCAAAAGAAATGATCAGCAAGGATGTCTTCTGTCTTCTTCACACCAAAGTGTCCCATCAGCCCTCCCCCATGCGCTTCCTGCAACAATAACATACGTACAGAGCTAGCTGGAATGCATAGCTTGTTAGCTCAAAAGACAAACCCGTCATTGAGGACGAATTTGTTCCATGTTTTTCCCTCTTTGCAATTCAGCAACACATCTTTAAAATCACCATCATGGGCATATTGCTCTTTTATTGTTTCCAAGCCAAAAATTTTGAAATCAAGTTGTGAAAGCATGGTATAACGTCTAGACAAAGCATCAGCAATTACATTTTCCCTCCCTTTCTTGTGTTTGATGACATAAGGGAAAGACTCAATAAATTCAACCCAGCGAGCATGCCTACGGTTCAGTTTTGCTTGACTTCGAATATGTTTCAATGATTCATGATCAGAATGTATAACAAACTCTTTGGGCCATAAATAATGTTGCCATGTTTCAAAAGTCTGAACTAGAGCAAGCAATTCTTTATCATAAGTAGAATAGTTCAAACTAGGCCCACTCAACTTCTCGCTGAAGTATGCTATAGGTTTTTCCTCTTGTAACAAAACACCTCCCAAACCAATTCCACTAGCATCACATTCAAGTTCAAAAGTTTTAGTGAAATCAGGAAGTTGGAGCAAGGGGGCACGGGTTAACTTATCTTTCAATGTGTTGAAAGCACTCTTGTGTGCTGCAGCCCAAGTAAATGTAACGGCCTTCTTGGTGAGTTCGTGCAATGGGGCTGCAATGGTGCTGAAATCCTTCACAAAATGGCGATAGAATCCAGCAAGCCCGAGAAAGCTTCTCACTTGTGTGGCCATTGTGGGAACCGGCCAGCTATTATTGCTTCAACCTTGGCTTGATCAACTTCAATTCCCTGCGGGGTCACAACATAGCCAAGAAAAGAGACTCGATCCGTACAAAAGGTGCACTTCTCAAGGTTACCGAACAAATGTGCATCACGTAGAGCGTTAAAAACAGCACGCAAATGATCAAGATGTTCCTCAAGTGATCTACTGTATAACAAGATGTCATCAAAATATACCACAACAAATCTGCCAATGAAAGCGCGTAAAACTTCATTCATTAATCTCATGAAAGTGCTGGGTGCATTAGTGAGACCAAAAGGCATGACTAACCACTCATATAGACCGAATTTAGTTTTAAACGCTGTTTTCCATTCATCTCCTAGCTTCATGCGAATCTGGTGGTAACCACTACGTGATAGAACCCGCTAGGGTTTGTTCCTGATCCTTCGATGAGAGTGGGGGATAACTCGATTTGAAGGAGGATCGACGTTGGCTGTCCGACTACAACACCACAAGGTCTGCGCCTTAGCGACAGTTACACCGCCTCCGATTTGTGCTGTTCCTGCTGTGCCAAGAACAACCTTGAACCTGCAAGCAAATCGAAGAACAAGCAAGAACAAGTGGACAAGCAAAAAGCACACAGACCTTGCCCAATGGATGAATCTGATACACACGAATTTGGGGTTCTGGATACAAGTAATCGGATGGTCTAATCGACACACGCGAGTTACAAGGAAGTAGCAAGAGCTAAACTTTCATCTAAACAAAACCCAAAAACGTTCTTGGCTGCTGCTGGTGGTATTTGTAAGTGGGAGAGCAGCCAGGGAGGTGTTGGGGTCAAAACCCTAGCTTAGGAGGCGCCCCCTCATGGGCTCAACTGGATACAAAAGGCCCAAGGCCCAAAACTGAGGTTCTGCACAGACTGAAGGTCCGGAAGTTGTTTCGCTGATTGTGAGCGTTCCAGGATGAATCTGATGATGGGGTTAGATCCATATGAAACTAGACTTCATGAGCTTTCCATCAAGTACTCATTTGCCTCCAACAACCTTCGGAGCTAGGAGTTATGGCTTTCTGAAGTTGCCCCTGCGTGGTGGTCCGAACTAGTGTAGTCCGAACTGGCCGGTCCGATCTGGTTGCTGTCCCTCCTATCTTGTTCATGTCCCAAGTTCCTAAGCATAAGAAAATCATCACAAGAGTTTAGTAGTACCCCATTCATATTAGAACTTGTTTGGACAGCAAGAAACGACTTTACCTGATAATTAAGTTGCCGTGCTCGTGCTCGAGTTAATGGTCCTTGTTGAGCACTAGGCATGGTTGTATCAATGGCAGCGATGTCCTCATCATCCTCCCCTTCTTGCATTTGAGTCGTCCTCGACTCAAGATCATCCATGATTCGCATAAGTGGCTCCAAATCAGCAACACACCCAAAACCTCCAATGAGTGTTAAAGGTGGCGGCCATGGGGGCACTCTAATTTGAGCACTCAAGGTGCCATCACCAAGTGCTTTGCGTGCAGCCTTGTTGTCGATGTAGTTGTTCATGGGGAAGTATCCATGTTGCTGCAAGGTTGAAGATGTTGGTGCAACCATGTTGGCATTGGTCACATCATCCTCCCCTTCTTGATGAGAAGTCGTCCTCGACTTGCTCCACCAGGCAGCAAAAGTGTTTGCTTTAGAGTTAACGAGTGGAGCCATGGCTGTGTTGCATGGCCATAACCTACAATGTTTCCCTTCTTCTAGCTGACCCTGCTGCATAAAGACAAAACAAGGAGAACTAGGCAAGGCATGGTTAGCGTTAGTGCAGCCCCGTATCTCAGCATGGTGTTGTAGCCCAAACAGAGAGCAAATATAAACTTTATGCACCAAATATTCTCCTTTGCTATGATATTTGCCAATTGCATAAAGTGAGCAATGATCAAAACTTCGCAAGCCAAAATTAGATTTCAGTTTCTCTTTTAGACAATTCAGATTACAAAGAATGTCAAATTCAATATAACCTATTGTGTTAAAAGAGGACATGAGTTTCAGCTCTTCCTTCTTGCTAGCAATGCAATGAACATGTGCAGAAGCAACATGAAGATGAATCAAAGCAGATTTAACATGTGGGGGCATTAATTGTATATTTGAAACATGGGCAACATTATCACACAACTCCCTACTATCACAAAACACACATGTAGCTAGTGACAAAGGAAACAAAGCAAAGGACTCCACCGAAGATTGTGGGAGATTAGCATTATTAGGGGACATATTCATTTCAGCACGTGCAAACTTACATTGAGCAGTTGTGTTAACTGCATTACCTTCTTCACCCTCGTCCAGTGTTGTAGGTGCGGCATGATCGCCATCCTCCAACTCCTGCAGCACGCATTGCTCCTCAAGTTGCTCCACACCCTCCTTGGACTTATTCCCATCTTCCTGTAATATATTAGGAGTAGAAAAGGAAACAAAAGAGTGCTCTATCTCCAGTTGTGGTGACGAAATGAAAGAACAAGTACCACGCAAGTCCTCTTTGTCACAAGGTTCAGCAAGCAAGTCACCTTGTGATAAAGGAAAATCAGTACCAGGTTCCACTATTTGTTGCTCTTGGTTAGCATATAGAGTGGACAAATGTGAATCATCATGGGTTACATCATTCTTACAAGTATTCATAGTTAGTAAAATCTGATTTTCAGCTTTACGAGCAAGAAGGAACAAGTGAGAGATATGGTTGCATGTTTCAGGTATGAGAATGGTTTGAATTTCAGAATTGAGCCCTCTCATGAACCTACTCATAACATCTTCCATGCATTTATCTAATCCACCAAACTGAATACAAATTTTAAAATCATGGTAGTATTGTTTCACAGTTCTACTACCTTGTTTTAGTTTCTCCAGTTTGTGAAGCAAATGTTCAACATAATATGCAGGAATATATGCTTCTCGAAAATGAAATTTGAAATCCTGCCAAGATTGAGGAACTTTGTTATGCCTACAAAGATGTTTCCATTCTCCCAAAGCATATTTAGTCAAAGCACTAGCAGCAGCTAGAATCATTTGATGTTCAGACAAATCACACTTATCAAATTCTGCATCTACCTTAAGCTCCCAATCAATGTATGCATGAGGATCAAAATTTCCCTCAAAAGAAGGTAGAGCATATTTGATCTCAGTTAGAACATCATCATGTACCTCAAGTGGAAATGTTCCCACATGTTGTTCAGCCTGTCGACATCCATGGGAATGGCTGCTAGCTCCCGTTTCCTTCCCCATGCCTATCATGGTTAGGGGACAACAAAAATATATAAAAGGTGTGGCCTATCAACTAAAGGAAAAATCTGATGGCACACTACATTTTCACTCAACTTGTGCAATCAAGTTCTTACATGTTCTTACCACACTTGCAGAAGGTCTTAGCAGCCAGCAAGAACAGCACAAATGGTGACACAAGTGCAACCCTGTGATGTAGCAGATAATTTGTGGAGCTATAGGTGGCTGCAAGTAAAATCAAGGAATAGCTAGAACCACATTAATCAAAGCAAATTGAATAATCGTTCAACAATGGTACTGCTGGTCCTAGGCTAAACCAAGTTAGAGACGTGAGCCTAGGCACAAAGGTAGTCACTGAAAAGGAATGAGTAGAACAACACACAGATAACAACAGATTCAGCACCTTCTTCTTCTCCTTTCCTTCTTGTCTTCTTCTTTTTTTTCTATATTTTTTCTTCTTCCTTTTTTTTCAGGGCCTAAAACTTTTGTTTGTACTATGACAACCAAAACAAAAGGTATTGCACACAGCCCCTTTGGACTCAGATTTACATGCTCCTGTAACACACAGCAGATTCGCAAATCTCCAAGACGATTCTGGAGCGCTCCGAACGAATTTCAAAGCAAGGTCAGATCCTTTTGAAAGAAGACAACTTATGCTTTCCAGATTGTATTCAAACACTTGAATCGGACTAACGATACAGAAATTATGGCAATTTCCTTCTCGTGCTGAGTTGAAACTCTGAATCAGCCCGAGATGAGTTGTTTTCCTCTTTGTGGATGCAAACTTGGATGTGGGTGGAAAGTATTTGGATCTGAAGGATATTGTTGCAAAGGTTTTGGATGGTGGTGGGGTGCAGCTATTGGGAAACAAATCTTGAACAGCCCCAAATTGGAAACAACAAAGGTGAAAATGAAGATGGATTCGAGAGGGAAAAATGGCAGCGGAGATGTATATGGTGATGATGGATTTCGTGGTGACCAAAACGTGATAGTACTCAAAACTCTAAAAGGCTAAACACTAAGACCAGCAGATCTACACATTGATGCAACTGAAAACTCAACAAGCAAAGATTATGCAGAACAGCAAAGGCTCAAACTTGTTGTTGGGATTTCAGATCCAACCTGTTTTTGGTATTTGTGGACTGTAGGTAGTGTAAAATATGGGTAGAAACTCTCACCGAAAACCTTGCTCTGATTACCACATGATAGAACCTGCTAGGGTTTGTTCCTGATCCTTCGATGAGAGTGGGGGATAACTCGATTTGAAGGAGGATCGACGTTGGCTGTCCGACTACAACACCACAAGGGCTGCGCCTTAGCGACAGTTACACCGCCTCCGATTTGTGCTGTTCTTGCTGTGCCAAGAACAACCTTGAACCTGCAAGCAAATCGAAGAACAAGCAAGAACAAGTGGACAAGCAAACAGCACACAGACCTTGCCCAATGGATGAATCTGATACACACGAATTTGGGGTTCTGGATACAAGTAATCGGATGGTCTAATCGACACACGCGAGTTACAAGGAAGTAGCAAGAGCTAAACTTTCATCTAAACAAAACCCAAAAACGTTCTTGGCTGCTGCTGGTGGTATTTGTAAGTGGGAGAGCAGCCAGGGAGGTGTTGGGGTCAAAACCCTAGCTTAGGAGGCGCCCCCTCATGGGCTCAACTGGATACAAAAGGCCCAAGGCCCAAAACTGAGGTTCTGCACAGACTGGAGGTCCGGAAGTTGTTTCGCTGATTGTGAGCGTTCCAGGATGAATCTGATGATGGGGTTAGATCCATATGAAACTAGACTTCATGAGCTTTCCATCAAGTACTCATTTGCCTCCAACAACCTTCGGAGCTAGGAGTTATGGCTTTCTGAAGTTGCCCCTGCGTGGTGGTCCGAACTAGTGTAGTCCGAACTGGCCGGTCCGATCTGGTTGCTGTCCCTCCTATCTTGTTCATGTCCCAAGTTCCTAAGCATAAGAAAATCATCACAAGAGTTTAGTAGTACCCCATTCATATTAGAACTTGTTTGGACAGCAAGAAACGACTTTACCTGATAATTAAGTTGCCGTGCTCGTGCTCGAGTTAATGGTCCTTGTTGAGCACTAGGCATGGTTGTATCAATGGCAGCGATGTCCTCATCACTACGTAAATCAATTTTTGAGAACACAATTGAGCCACTCAGTTCATCAAGCATATCATCTAGCCTAGGGATAGGATGACGATATCTGATTGTAATGTTATTAATCGCTCGGCAATCTACACACATGCGTCAAGATCTATCTTTCTTAGGAACTAAAAGGACAGGAACAGCGCAGGGGCTCAGACTCACGCACATAACCTTTGTCGAGCAATTCTTGCACTTGGCGCTGAATCTCTTTAGTTTCTTCAGGGTTGGTCCTGTATGGCGCACGGTTGGGCAAGGAGGCCCCGGGAATAAGGTCAATCTGGTGCTCAATCCCACGGATTGGTGGCAGCCCCGGTGGCACCTCCTTTGGAAAAATGTCCGTATACTCCTGCAAAAGGTTAGTGACTGCAGGAGGCAAAGAAGAAGGTATCTCCTCAAGTGAAAACAAAGTTTGTTTGCAAATAAAAGGCATAGCAAACAGCAGTACTAGCATCAATCTCATCCAAGTCAGATTTGGTTGCAATGAAACATAACCCTTTCAGCTTAATCTCATTTTTGTTATTGTGGCTAGATTTGGTGTTCTTCTTTTTGTGCTTTTCAAGTTCATTTGCCACAATCTGATTTTCACTCTTAGCATGCTCCTGATTCTTTACTTTACTAGCTCTAGCAAGTTCAGCTTTCAAAATAGCTTCAGGAGACATTGGGTGCAAAACAAGTTTCTTGTCATTATGCATAAAAGAGTATTGATTTATTCTACCATGATGCAAAGAATCAATGTCAAACTGCCATGGTCTACCTAACAACATAGAGCATGCTTGCATGGGTACAATATCGCATTCAATAGAATCATGATAAGAACCAATAGCAAAATTAACTCTCACCAACCGTGTTACCTTCACCTTACCGCTACTGTTCAGCCATTGAATGTAGTAAGGTTGCGGATGTGGTTGGGTGCACAATGCAAGCTTCTCCACCATTTCAGCACTTGCCAAGTTGTTGCAGCTCCCTCCATCAATGATGACTCGGCAAGAACGCTCCTTGATCACACACTTGGTTTGAAACAAATTATGGCGCTGATTTTGTTCAGCCTTCTCCATTTGTGCACTCAATACTCGCTGTACTATGAGGCTCTCATAGTGTTCAGCATGTTCCATTCCAATGTGCTCCTCATTTCTGTTGTGCTCCTCATCTGCCCCTACATTGTTAGCAGCAAGCAAGGCATATGTTTCTTCATCTTCACTAGCAGAGGAATACTCACCATCAGGACGCACAACTAGCACACGTGCGCTTGGGCAGTCCTTGCGCACATGACCGTAACCTTTGCAGCGAAGGCATTGAATGTCTCTTGTTCGCCCCGAAGATGCAATTGAGGATGAACTCTTGGTTGGTGCAGCGGCTGCCCCCTTTGTTGTTTCGAGAGGGTATGGTGAGAAATTTGTTGTCGAAGGTCGTGGTTTGCTGCCTGATGAAGATGGGGCAGCGGCTTGGTACAGTTGGGCAGCGGGGTTGGATGGTGTCCAAGAGGTAGCACAACCTGCAGAAATGTTAGTTCTCGTGCTAGCTCTCCGTCCCTGTACTTCCCTTTCAGCTTTACAAGCAAGACGAAACAAACGAGAGATCGAATTGTATTCTTTGTAAGCCAAAATATCCTGAATTACCCAATCTAGCCCACCCATGAACCTAGCCATAGCTGCATCCTCATTTTCTACCAAACCACAACGAAGCATCCCTGTTTGCAACTCTTGATAGTACTCTTCTACAGATTTGTTTCCCTGTCTCAAAAGTTGAAGCTTATGCAAAAGATCACGTGCATAATAAGAGGGAACAAATCTAGCTCGCATAACTCTTTTCATAGCATCCCAAGTTTGTGGAATGTTGTTTGGATGGCTGCGCACATATTCACTCCACCAAATAGAAGCAAAGTCAGTAAACTCACTAGTAGCAGCCTAACATGTTTGTTTTCAAGAAAATCATGACAAGCAAATTTTTGATCAACAGCTAGCTCCCAAGTAAGATATGCATTGGGGTCATATTTTCCATCAAAAGAGGGCATACTGAATTTAATCTTCCCCAAAGAATCATCATTGTCGCGTACCTCACGTCGTGGTTGACGAGCATGCCCACCATGTCGACGGCGGCGCTGCTGCTGGTCGTGCTGGCCATTTACCTCCCCATCAAGCTCTGTGTCAGCTGAATATTCTTCCTCATCTTGCCCAACAATGCTGCCCTCGGTGTTGTTGTTGTTGCGCCGTCCCGTACCATCACGACCCTCCTGGTCCATCCTGTCCAAACACTCCAAAATACCTACAAGAGAGGTGTTAAGAGCCCCAAGCATGTTCTCCATTGAGGTCAGCTTGGTGTTGGTGTCGATCTACGTGGCCTCCAATTGGTCAAGGCGTTCGTTGGTGACTCGAACATCCTTATCAAGGTGTTCAGCATTGTAACACCCGAAATTCCAAATCCCAAATCAAACTCCAAAATCAAATCCCAATTCAAATTTCCTATTCAAATTCTCCAAGCAAATTCCAAAGAAATTTCCTTTTTCCCTCTCTCCTTCTAAGCCCAACCCGGTGAGCCCCTTTCTCCACTCGGCCTGAAACCAGCCCGGCCCCTAACCCTCTCCTTTCTTTCTTCCTTGGGCCCATCCCAGACCGTCTTTCCCCTCACGCATGCACGCCCTTTCCCCCTCACGCTCGCTAGACAGACCCATCGTAGGAAAGCCGCCGTCGCCCCTTTTCCCGTCACGCCAGAAACCGTCGCCCGTCCACAAGTCACGCCCCCGTCCCCATCCCTCCTTGCGAATTGCTGCGCCGGACCGTCCCCTTTCCTCTTCCACCAAATGAAACCTCCGGACATAATTTGCTTTCAATGGCATTCACGCCACACAGCAGCGAAACTGCTGCCTCTCCCTTCAATTCTCGGTCTAGAGCTCCTCTCCCCATCCTATAAGACCCTGTGGTCGAGCCCTTCTTCTCCCTTTGCTGCTGTGCACAAGTGCCACCAGCCATCTGTTCCTGAGGCCGCTGGAATTCTTAGTCGTTGGAGCAGTCGAGGTAAATCCGTCGCAGCCGTGGCGCTTGTTTTGCTGCTGCCCATGCTCTACCTCACCCCCTCCTCTCTTTTCCATGGCTGCGCAGGAACGCCAAGAGGATACCCCGACGTCCAGAACCACGACACCAAGGCTGCGACTCTATCTTCCACGCGCGACCACGCCCTCGAGTCCTGCTCTGCCCTCCCCAGGGCCCGTCTCTCCTCTGCTGTGTACCTGCCCTAGGTGAGTGCTAAAACGAGTTGCCCTCGCTGTCCTCTTTCCGTTCCACCGCTCGTCACGCGAATCGGACCATCGCAGCCCCGGCCCCCTTCAACGGGCTCGCGGCAATGGCCGCCGGCCATGTTCTGCTCGCGAAATTGACGAAGACGGCGTCGCCTCCCTTGTTGTTGCCGAGCAGAATCACCCCCGCCGTCCATCTTCCATCCTGTGGTCCAGATTAGAAGGAAGATACCCCTTCGTAGTTTTGTTAAAGGGTCCCCAAAGAAACCCCAAATAAACCCGCCATCCACCCTGTTCTTAATGAAACTCCTTTGCTACCCCCTGAGATGTATACATAATCACGTTTAGGTCCTCAGTTTATCGCAGGCCTTGTTTTAGCCGTAGATTCTACGTTTTAGCTCTATTTTCGCTCGTTCTCATTTCGTTAGTCTCCGTTTAGCGTAAGCTATCGTTTAGTCTCGTTGTTTCGTTTAGTTCGTGTTTTTTAAAGTTAAATAAAATATTAATTTGATTAATGAACATTCCACTAGTTTTCTAATAAAACTTGTTTAGGTTTATACCACGGTGTTTCATAAATTCTTGTTAATTTGACTAATATTAAATAAATGTGTTTTTCAATAATAATTTGCTTAGTTTAAACACGTCACATGAAATAATTCGTTAGATGCATCACATGTCTTTTATTTCAAGTTAATTGTTGAATGGCTTAATTCCTATGAAATATCTATAAATAAAATATGACTAGGTTTCACTTCGCTTTTTAAATTTGGAAATAATTTGAATACATCAACTTGGGTATTTCTTTGAAATATCCTTTCACACGTGCTTGTTCCTAATTAAAATAAACCAAGCATATAGTCTGTTTTGCTTTCACAAATGCAAATGTACGATAGTTGTCTTCTCAACCGTGCGTTGTTTTTAGCGTTTCTCTGAGCCTTCATAACCATAGCCCATCCTTTAGAGCGTCCTTTTAAGCTTTTCTATGATTGGTGTATTGTTCTTAGTTGTCCTTGTTTGCTTTCTTGTATGTTTGTGCCCGATGATTGCTTCGAGTAGAAGAATCGTTGTCGTTCGCTGTTCATTCAAGATCAAGAATTCCAAGTGAGCAAGAGCAGTCAAGCAATAAGAGTACCTTTACGTTGGAGAAAGGCAAGTGTCCTAACCATCCTTCTATCTATGCTGTAATAGATCATGATGATGTTAATTGGAACATGGAGAACCACCTAGGAAAACAGTACAACCACGAGTACTATATGGCTCTGGTCTTGGCTAATTAATGATGGGCTGAAAAGGTTTGTGTAGGATGTGCGGGGAAAGAAGGTGCGCCTTCTGGAACCGTCCGGACAGGGACCAACACATACACAGAGGGATTCTTTGTAAAGGCCTCGTAGCGTCCCTATGCAATCACACCTCGGAAGTGTGGTATTGTGCCTGGCTAGCACAGCATGGTTGGGTTCAAAGTTCTTCTGAACTTTTACGCGGCTTGTGGGTAAAGTGTACAACCTCTGCAGAGTGTTAAAAAAACTGATATATCAGCCGTGCTCACGGTTAAGAGCGGCCCAGACCCTCACATGATTAATAAATTTAAGATGGAATTAAATCGCTATTCTGGTTATTTCTTGTGGCCTTGCTGAGTACCAACCATAAGTGTACTCATCCTTGCTTACTGCTGCTCAGAAGCTGTTGTGAAGTCATTGAAGATGGTGCTAGGCGTATGCAACCCCCAGTCGATTGCCTGTGAAGTGTTGGAGCCTTCGTTTCTAGGATAAGCTGTAACTCTGATAGATTGTAAGTCTTTTGTATTGTTTTACGTGATACTGCTATTGTTTATCACTGATGTAGTCTCATATGTGTGAAAACTTGATCCTGGCACACATATGAATGCCATTCGGTTTTGTCCTTAAAACCGGGTGTGACAGAAGTGGTATCAGAGCTGTATCGACTGTAGGACGTAAGCCTAGATAGCAATGGTCGTTTCATAAGGTTCTTCTTGATACCAAAACTCTCCTAGACTTGTCCTTCACCTTTTCCGATGATCTTTCTCGACCTTTGACCCTTTGTCTCCTTCTTGAAAGTCTACTTCTCATACTTGACTCTTGATCACTTATCTCTACCTTGCTTTGGAATTGCTAATTCCCAATTCTTGTCTATTTGACTCCTTGATATTGATTGCTTGACCTTTGATCATTCATCCCTCACCTTGAAAGTGCTATTAATGACCCCTCCTTGACATTGTTACCTTCTCCTTGTTTTCTCTTATATCGGATTAACCATCGTCTTTATTCCAAAGTGGTTTTCTCCTCTCTTACGTTAGGAAAAATAGATGCTTAGTACCATATGTCTTAATGCCTATCCAAGCCTCGGTGAAGAATCAAGCTACTAGGAGTCATGTCAGACCAATTGAAGGCTATGTCACATTCAAGACCAAGAACCATCAAGAGCAAGAAGTAAGATATCAGGACCAAAGGATGCCTTTGTAGGTCTATAGGATCCCTTGATGCAGTTCTAACAACGTTTAGCCTCCTTTTCCCTTTGTATGGCTAACTTTTGTTTGATGCTTTGTAATGACTATTGTTGTGTCTAACTCTCGCTCTAGTTGGCTTCTCCTTTGTGTTCCCTCTATCTTTGTCATCCTTCTTCCTTTCTACCCAATCCAATAGAGGACATCAAAAGAGGCAAACATAATCACAAAGTACTCTTTCTTGTTCTTTCATTTTATTTTCTCTTCTGATCATATCTTTACCACTCAACCAGATGGCAAGCCCCAACAGAAATCATGAAGAAAGAGTCAATGAAGGTGATCTCCACATTCCACCCGTCGCCCCATCGTTTGAGCATAAGATGCCTGTGAACATTACAGCACAAACTCGGACTCTAAAAGCAATGACTCAAACCGTGGTTAATGTCAATCAGAATGTTACAAAGCAAGTCTCACTCCCTGGGAACCACAACGTTGTCATGAGTGATAACCTTCCGGTCTCGTCTGCTCCGTTGCCGCCATGCAGGCTCAAGTCTTGAAAGGACAGATGCAGTCCAAAACATCATCCCCTCATAACATGGAGATAAACAAATCAGGAGTTCCCATCGGACCAGTAAAGAGGCAAGTTGCTGAAGCATGGAACCGTCAAAAGAATAAGAAAAGCCGTGGAGCGCCAGAGTTAATGATGGAGAGACAACATGAAGATATTAAAATTCCAGAAATATGTCAATGTTGTGAACATTATGGTAATCCATGTCTCCAGGTAAAAGATAGCCTAATGACAGCTGAAGAAAGACATCGTTTTCATTTAGACATCAATAATCAGAAGAAGTTATCTTCCCAAGATCCAGTCACAAAGAGAGTTACTCAAGACAAAGAAAGTACTCAAACTGTAAACCTCGATGATTGGAGTATTTCTTTCAAGGTATATCAACCCGGTAGAAACAAGCAATCCAACAAACAAACCAGTGAAACAAGCCAGGAGAAGATAGAATTGTCACAACCATTGGTAGACCACATTATTCAACCTTGCCAATCACAGCCCAAAGTTGTTCAACCTCCACACGACATCTCTACCAAGAAGAAGATTGATGCACAAGCTACTCGGCCAAAACTTATGGTGAAGCAGAAACGAAGTAAAGATGGGCACGTTAAAGGATCATGCTTCGGATGTGGTGAAAAAGGACACTATGTCAATAGATGTCCAATAAAGCGCAAAATGACCAGGTCCACTGATGCCAATTTATATTGCCTTAAGCGTGGAGAAGATGGACATCTTGCCAATTAATGTGCAAAAGAGGATGATAATCAAGTGGTGTTAGATTAAGTATCTCGAGAGTGTTTCTTTATTTTTGTTGAGAAGAAGCAAGAAGTATGTTTGAGGATCTTATGTAATAAAGAACGATCTGGAAAAATGCTACCCACCTAAACCATTGTTTTTTTTTTAGCTTATCCGAATCTCGGGACGAGATTCCTTTTAAGGGGGTAGTTTTGTAACACCTGAAATTCCAAATCCCAAATCAAACTCCAAAATCAAATCCCAATTCAAATTTCCTATTCAAATTCTCCAAGCAAATTCCAAAGAAATTTCCTTTTTCCCTCTCTCCTTCTAAGCCCAACCCGGTGAGCCCCTTTCTCCACTCGGCCTGAAACCAGCCCGGCCCCTAACCCTCTCCTTTCTTTCTTCCTTGGGCCCATCCCAGACTGTCCTTCCCCTCACGCACGCACGCCCTTTCCCCCAAACGCTCGCTAGACAGACCCATCGTAGGAAAGCCGCCGTCGCCCCTTTTCCCGTCACGCCAGAACCGTCGCCCGTCCACAAGTCACGCCCCCGTCCCCATCCCTCCTTGCGAATTGCTGCGCCGGACCTCCCCTTTCCTCTTCCACCAAATGAAACCTCTGGACATAATTTGCTTTCAATGGCATTCACGCCACACAGCAGAGAAACTGCCGCCTCTCCCTTCAATTCTCGGTCCAGAGCTCCTCTCCCCATCCTATAAGACCCTGTGGTCGAGCCCTTCTTCTCCCTTTGCTGCTGTGCACAAGTGCCACCAGCCATCTGTTCCTGAGGCCGCTGGAATTCTTCGTCGTTGGAGCAGTCGAGGTAAATCTGTCGCCGCCGTGGCGCTTGTTTTGCTGCTGCCCATGCTCTCCCTCACCCCCTCCTCTCTTTTCCATGGCTGCGCAGGAACGCCAAGAGGATACCCCGACGTCCAGAACCACGACACCAAGGCTGTGACTCTATCTTCCACGTGCGACCACGCCCTCGAGGCCTGCTCTGCCCTCCCCAAGGCCCGTCTCCTCTGCTGTGTACCTGCCCTAGGTGAGTGCTAAAACGAGTTGCCCTCGCTGTCCTCTTTCCGTTCCACCGCTCGTCACGCGAATCGGACCATCGCAGCCCCGGCCCCCTTCAACGCCGGCGAGCCCTGCTCGCGGCAATGGCCGCCGGCCATGTTCTGCTCGCGAAATTGACGAAGACGGCGTTGCCTCCCTTCCTGTTGCCGAGCAGAATCACCCCCGCCGTCCATCTTCCATCCTGTGGTCCAGATTAGAAGGAAGATACCCCTTCGTAGTTTTGTTAAAGAGTCCCCAAAGAAACCCCAAATAAACCCGCCATCCACCCTGTTCTTAATGAAACTCCTTTGCTACCCCTAAGATCTATACATAATCACATTTAGGTCCTCAGTTTATCGCAGGTTAGCCCTTTACCTTGTTTTAGCCGTAGATTCTATGTTTTAGCTCTGTTTTCGCTCGTTCTCGTTTCGTTAGTCTCCGTTTAGCGTAAGCTATCGTTTAGTCTCGTTGTTTCATTTAGTTCATGTTTTTTAAAGTTAAATAAAATATTAATTTGATTAATAAACATTCCACAAGTTTTCTAATAAAACTTGTTTAGGTTTATACCACAGTGTTTCATAAATTCTTGTTAATTTGACTAATATTAAATAAATGTGTTTTTCAATAATAATTTGCTTAGTTTAAACACGTCACATGAAATAATTCGTTAGATGCATCACATGTCTTTTATTTCAAGTTAATTGTTAAATGGCTTAATTCCTATGAAATATCTATAAATAAAATATGACTAGGTTTCACTTCGCTTTTTAAATTTGGAAATAATTTGAATACATCAACTTGGGTATTTCTTTGAAATATCCTTTCACACGTGCTTGTTCCTAATTAAAATAAACCAAGCATATATGTTTTGCTTTCACAATTGCAAATGTACGATAGTTGTCTTCTCAACCGTGCGTTGTTTTCAGCGTTTCTCTGAGCCTTCGTAACCATAGCTCCGAGCCCATCCTTTAGAGCGTCCTTTTAAGCTTTTCTATGATTGGTGTATTGTTCTTAGTTGTCCTTGTTTGCTTTCTTGTATGTTTGTGCCCGATGATTGCTTCGAGTAGAAGAATCGTCGTCGTTCGCTGTTCGTTCAAGATCAAGAATTCCAAGTGAGCAAGAGCAGTCAAGCAATAAGAGTACCTTTACGTTGGAGAAAGGCAAGTGTCCTAACCATCCTTCTATCTATGTTGTAATATATCATGATGATGTTAATTGGAACATGGAGAACCACCCAGGAAAACAGTACAACCATGAGTACTATATGGCTCTGGTCTTGGCTAATTAATGATGGGCTGAAAAGGTTTGTGTAGGATGTGCGGGGAAAGAAGGTGCGCCTTCTGGAACCGTCCGGACAGGGACCAACACATACATAGAGGGATTCTTTGTAAAGGCCTCGTAGCGTCCCTATGCAATCACACCTCGGAAGTGTGGTATTGTGCCTGGCTAGCACAGCATGGTTGGGCTCAAGGTTCTTCTGAACTTTTATGCGGCTTGTGGGTAAAGTGTACACCCTCTGCAGAGTGTTAAAAAAACTGATATATCAGCCGTGCTCACGGTTAAGAGTGGCCTGGACCCTCACATGATTAATAAATTTAAGATGGAATTAAATCGCTATTCTGGTTATTTCTTGTGGCCTTGCTGAGTACCAACCATAAGTGTACTCAACCTTGCTTACTGCTGCTCAGAAGCTGTTGTGAAGTCATTGAAGATGGTGCTAGGCGTACGCAACCCCCAGTCGATTCCCTGTGAAGTGTTGGAGCCTTCGTTTCCAGGATAAGCTGTAACTCTGATAGATTGTAAGTCTTTTGTATTGTTTTACGTGATACTGCTATTGTTTATCACTGATGAAGTCTCATATGTGTGAAAACTTGATCCTGGCACACATGTGAATGCCATTCGGTTTTGTCCTTTAAACCGGGTGTGACAAGCATGCACCCTCACTTGGTGTTCAAAGTGTTGAATGATGCCCCTTGTTCGAGGTGAATGAGCGCGTGCATCATCCACATTTCCTGCCATGGTTAGCTTGTAGCAAAAAGATCAAGAGAAAAAAAATGTCCTATCAACTCGTTGAACTAGGTGGCAGCAAACTCCATTCTCTCAATCTTGTGCCATCAAATTCTTACATGTTCTTACCACGCTAGGAAGTTGGTGTTGGCAGACAGCAAGAACAGCACAAAACGTTACACAAGCACAGCCCTGTGTCGTAGTAGATAATTTGTGGAGCTATAGGTGGCTGCAAGAAAAGTCGAGGAATAGCTAGAACCACGTTAGCCAAAGCGAGTTGAATAAATGTTCATAATGGTACCGTGCTGGTCGTAGGCTAAACCTTGTTAGAGACGTGAGCCTAGACACAAACGTAGTCACCAAACAGCGGCAAACAAGGCATACAAAGAGAGCACTGCAGCAACAAGAACTCTTTTTCTTCCTCTCTTCTTTTCCTTCTTGTTTCTTCCTTTGTTTTTTCTTCTTTTTTAATTCTTTTCAGGGGCCTCAAAAGTTATGTTTGGCACAATCAAACAAAACAATTACTTCACACAGCCCTCCTTGCTTTTAGATGCACAGATTATACAGCAGATATGCGGAAATCTCCAGAGCGATTGCAAAGCGATCAAAAAGAATTTGGTGGCAAGGTTAAATTTCCCTGAAAGAGCACAAAGTAAGCTTTCCAGAATGTATCTAAACACTTGAATTGGAGATTGGATGCAAGAAATATAGCAGGTTTCTTCCTGTGCAGATCTGGAAGTGGGGATGGCAAAAAATTAGTGGAAAAATGCAGCGGCGTGAAAGGGGGGAAGTGGCAGCGAAACTAATGGTGACAAAAACGTGACAAGAACTCAAAACTCTAATGGATTAGATCCTAAGAACCAGCACATGACACCACGATGCAACCACAAACTCAACAAGCCAAGAACTAGGTAGAACAGCAAGGCTCAAACTAGTTTTGGGATTTTGGATCTACCCTATTTTTTTGTATTTTTGGACTGTAGGTAAAGTAAAGAGTGGGTATATACTCTCACCGATTAACCTTGCTCTGATTACCACATGATATGGCAGGGGCTGATCCCGATCTTTCGATGAAAGGAGGGGTAACTTCGATTTGGGTGTGGAATCGACGTTGGCTGTCTGACTACAACAATCACAGGATGCTGCGCCTTAGCAATAGGTACACCGATTCCGACGTTGGCTGTTCTTGCCGTGCCAAGAACACCCTTGAACCTGTTAGCAATCGAGAACAAGCAAGAACAAGATGGACAAGTAAGTAAACTCACGGATCTGAACCAAATGAAATCTGAATCATGAGTTGGGGTCTTGAATCAAGCAAATCGGGTGGTCTAGTGGACACACGCGTTCACTAGGAAGTAGCAGTAGCTAAACTTGCATCTAAACAAAACCCAACCTTCCTCTTGGTGGCTGGAGCCTCTATTTATAGATAGGAGATAGCCAAGAGGCGTGGGGGGTGGAAACCCTAACACAAGATGGGCCCCCTAGTGGGCAAAACAAGTTACAAGGCTGTCAGCCCAAGACTGGAGGTCCGAACGTCTTCTGGTCGATTGAGAATGTCTCCGGTGGAATTTTGTAGTCGGGTTGGATCCATTTGGAAGTATACTTCAAGATCTTTCCAATGAGTACTCATATGCCTGAAACAACATTCGGAGTCGAGAAATATTGCCTAATCAATTTGATGTTGCCTGGCTATACAAACTTGAAGTCTGAACTTGGTGTCCGATCTTGTGCTTCCTTGTTGTGTAATCTTGATGTCCAAACTGATTGGTTGACCCATTAGCTTCCTTTCCATCATTCCTAATAACAATAAAATCATCACAATGATTTAGTAGCATCCAATTCTGAGATGAAGGTTTATGGACAGCGAGGAACGAGTTTACCTCATAATTTAGCTCTCGTGCATGGGCTCTTGTCATTGGTCCTTACTGCGTAGTAGGCATGGTTGTATCATTGGAAGGGATGTCCTCATCAAGTACCTTCACAAGTTGTCCACATTCCATGGATGCGGCAGCTCATTGCCTTCTTCGTCTCCCAGGTGAAATGATCCTGGTCTATTGCTCTTGATGACTAGGAATGGGCCTTCCCATTTGTTTTGCAGCTTTCTCGAAGGCATACAAGGGTTCTTTCTTAGCACCCAGTCGCCTATCTTTATGTCTTTCCTTACTACTTTCTTGTCACGCCATTTTTTGGTTTCTTCTTGGTACTTGAAAATGTTTTTGGCTGCTTGCAGCCTATAAATTTCTGTGAAGTCTTTGTCTATAGCTTCACTATCTTTGGGTGCTTCCTGCTGAGTGCGAAGCCCCTTATGAAGAATTTCCTCAGGACACATTGCTTCTTCGCCGTATAATAGCTTGAATGGTGTGAATTGGGTCACTCTTGAAGTGGATGTATTGTGAGCCCAGATTACCTTCGGCATTTCCTCCACCCATTTGCCTTTTTTCTTACAATTTGCAAGGCATTTTCTGATGGCGGTGAATATGATGCCATTTGCTCTTTCAACTGCACCATTGGACTGTGGGTAGTATACTGATGCAAATCTTGCCTTTGTCCCGATGGACATGTAGTACTGCCTGAATTCATCGCAACCAAATTGTTTGCCATTATCTACTGTGACTTCCCTTGGGACTCCAAATCTGCAAACGATTTGTTGCCAGAACAATTTTATGACTGTCTTCGCTGTGATGTTTGCCAATGGCCTTGCCTCGATCCACTTGGTAAAATATTCTACTGCCACTATTACATATTTCAGGTTTCCTTGAGCCGTGCGAAGAGGACCCACCAGATCTATGCCCCATCTCTGCAGTGGCCAAGTTGGAGTTATCAGCTGTGATGGCTCCGAAGGCGATTTTCTGGTTGCAGCACATTTTTGACATTCATTACAAGTTTTGACTGTGTTTGTTGCATCATTGATGATTGAAGGCCAATAAAACCCTTGTCTCATTGCCTTTCCCACAATTGCCCTCGCTCCAAAGTAAGCTCCGCATAAGCCACTGTGTATCTCTTGTATTAACTCTCTGCCTTCGCTTATTGACACGCAGCGAAGCCAAGGAGCCACAACTCCTTTCTTGTATAGAATGTTGTCAATGATTTGATATGACCTTGCTCTCTGCTGCATGGTTTTGAGGTCGTCTTCGTCAATTGGTTCATAGTATCCCCTGAGATATGCCATTATGGATGACCGCCAGTCTTCTGAGTTTATTGCATTGATCAATTTCGGCTGCTCATCAAGCTCTTTGATCGAAGGCATTGTCAATGTTTGGAAGAAGACATCGGTTGGCAGCTTATCTCCCTTTGCCGCTGCTTTGGCCAATGCATCGGCTTCTTCATTTTTTGACCTCGAGATGTATTCGACTGTAAAACCCTTGAATTTTTCTCCATTGCTCGAACTGAATTCAGATACTTGGTCAGCTCTGGCTGTTTTGCAACACTTTCTTTTTCAATATGATCTGCTACCACCTTCGAGTCAGTTTTCACAATGAAGCGCTGATCCCCCAGCGCCTTCGCTTTTCTGAGCCCCAATAGCACAGCTTCGTATTCAGCGACATTATTTGTACTTCTGTCGCTGTTTTTGCAGAATTCAAGATTCGCTGCATACCTCATTTTTACGCCCGAAGGCGATTGCACAATCGCTGCGATACCGGCTCCTTTGTCCCCCCAAGCGCCATCACAATGTATTAGCCAGCTTTCTTCTCCGGTCAGATTTTCTGCCGAAGGCGATGTCCACTCGGCTATGAAATCAGCCAAGACTTGTGATTTCACTGTTGTTCTTCATTCGAAATCGACCACATATTCCGACAGCTCTGCAGCCCATTTGCGTATTCTTACTGCAGCTTACTTGTTACTTAGCAGCTCTTTTAGTGGTTGATCTGTGAGCACTTTGATGTTGTGCCCCTTGAAATAATGCCTTAGCTTTCTGGATGCCATCACCACGGCATAGATCATTTTCTCGATCTCAGTGTAGAATAGCTTCGACGCAGTCAGTTCCTCAGAGACATAATACACTGGCTGCTGTATTTTTCTGCCGTCAATTAGCTTTTCTGCAATAAGTGCGGCACTGACGGCTGATTGCGAAGCTGCGATGTATAACAGTAAGGGTGCCTTCGGGTCAGGTATTGTCAGCTTCGTGAGCTGCATCAGATATTGCCTTAACTCATGAAATGCCTTCGACTGCTCTTCTCCCCATTCAAATTTTGTTGCATTTCTAAGGGTTGCGAAGAAGGGTAAACTGCGTTCAGCTGCCTTTGCAATAAATCTGTTAAGTGCTGCGATTCTACCAGAGAGTTTCTGCACATCCCTAATGCATTTGGGCTCTTCCATGTTGAGGATTGCATTGATCTTGTCTGGATTGGCTTCGATTTCATTCGCTGACACTAGACAGCCAAGTATCTTACCTTTGGTTACTCCGAAGAACATTTCTTCGGGTTGAGCTTGAGACCAGCTTGTCTCATTCGAGCGAAGGCAACTGCTAGATCTGAGATGTGATCTTGTCTTTTCACACTCTTAACAAGGATGTCATCAACNGAACATTTCTTCGGGTTGAGCTTGAGACCAGCTTGTCTCATTCAACTGCTAGATCTGAGATGTGATCTTGTCTTTTCACACTCTTAACAAGGATGTCATCAACATATGCCAGTATAGTTTTGAAAAGTTCCTCTTTGAATACGGTGCTTGACATGCGACAGAAAGTGGTACCAGCGTTGCGAAGCCCCTCGGGCATTCTGATGAAGCAAAATGTGCCAACGAGAGTGATGAAGCTAGTTTTTTCTTTATCTTCTTTCTTCATCCATATCTGATGATAACCGGAGAAGCAATCTAAGAGAGACATCATCTCACTTGCAGCAGCTTGATCAATGATTTTGTCGATTCTTGGGAGTGGGGAGTCATCTTTTGGACATGCCTTATTGAGATCATTGAAATCGATGCACATTCTCCACTTGCCATTTTTCTTTTTCACTGGCACCGTGTTAGCTAACCACTGGGGATATTTTACTTCGCGTATAACATTTGCATCCAACAGTCTTAGCACTTCAGCTTTGACTGCACTTACCTTTTCTTCGGATATTTTCCTCAGTTTCTGCTTCTTCGGCCTCATCTCAGGGCTTATTTCAAGTTTGTGCTCAACTATGCTCCTGTCGACGCCTGGCAAATCGTTGCTTGACCATGCGAAGACATCTTTGTTGTTTCTCAAGAACTCGATGAGTCTTTCTTCTTCGTCAGGTTCAAGATCTGAACCGATGATCACTTTTCTATCGAAGACATCAGGCTGCAATTGCACTTCTTTTGTTTCTGTTGCCCCTTTCATGCTTTTGCTGTCTTTCTCAGCAATTGGCTTCTCCTCAGGATAGATAGGTTCTCTTTCTTCGAGTACGTGTACCTTTCGCTGGCCTGGGGTGTTGGCATACTCAATTCTTCTTGCCTCTTTTTGGTCACCGAAGATGGTGATAACTCCTTTGAGAGCTGGCATTTTCATGCACAAGAAAGCTTGCCTTATGATTATGTCAAAGGCATTTATGACTCCTCTGCCGAAGATAACATTGTAGTCGAATAACATGTCAACGACGTCGAAGGTGATGAACTCAGTTCTTGTATTTGATATGTCGCCAAAGGATACTGGCAGTGTAATTTTTTCCAATGTTGCAGTGCGCTTCCCCCCAAAGACGTCCAAAGGTGTATCTGATGGCTCTAGATTATCTGGGTTAATGTTTGATGAGGACATCCCTTCCATTGATACAACCATGCCTAATGTTCAGCAACGACCAATGACTCGAGCCCATGCACGACAACTCAACTATCAGGTAAAGTCGTTCCTCGCTGTTCACACAAATCCATCTCAGAATTGGATGCTACTAAACTACGGTGATGAATGTCTTATTCTTAGGAACATGGGACATAAGGAAGAGGGGAGAAGCAGGCACAACAACCCAGAACGTCAGCAAGCTCCACGTTTGGAGATGAGGGGCGCTCCCATGCAAACGGAGTGATTCCTCCCGTTTTGAGTCAAGCGGACAGCAACACAACACCAGTTTGTTTCGGCCATAACTCTTAGCTCCGGAGTTTGTTTGGGGCATATGAGTACTTGATGGAAAGTTCTTGAAGTCAACTTTCAGATGGATCAATAAACACCCTCAGATTCCTACGGAGTCGCCCAGAATTTACAGAGAGACGTTCGGACCTTCCAGCCAAAGGCTGATAGCCTTGTATCCAGTTAAGCCCAATAGGGGCCCATTTTATTGTAGGGTTTACACCCCCCCCCCACGCCTCCTGGCTGCCTCCCATGTATAAATACATGCCCCAGCCGCCAAGGAAGGGTTGGGTTTTGTTTAGATGCAAGTTAGCTACTGCTACTTCCTAGTGAACGCGTGTGTCAATCTGACCACCCGATTTGCTTGATTCAAGACCCCAACTTGTGTTCCAGATTCATATTATTTCCAATCTGTGAGTTACATTGCGTGTTCTCGATTTCTAGCAGGAGCTTTGGTGTTCTTGGCACGGCAAGAGTACCTCAAACGGAAACGGTGTACCTGTTGCTAAGGCGCAGCCCCGGTTGGTGTTGTAGTCGGACAGCCAACGTCGAATCCACCCCCAAATCGAGATTACCCCCAACTCTCATCGAAGGTCGGGAACAAACCCTATCGGGTTCTATCAGTGTTGGTCATTGACCTGAGTGTCTTCGCCAAGATGATATCCGCAGAGCTGCCTGTGTCCACTAACACTTTCCCAATTGTCCAGCCAGCAATGTTGGCTTCAATCGACATTGCGTCGTTGTGTGGAAAATTGTGGAGCTTGAGATCTTCTTCTGTGAAGGTGATTGGCATGTGAGACCATTCCGATTTCTTGTAAGGACCGTCAACTGAGATGTTGTTGACTTGGCAAAAGTAGCTCTTTCTCTGCTTCTTTGTCTCGAAGGCAAGTGAGGATCCTCCAGTTATTGGCATAATGAGGCCATAACTGGGCAAGGGATTTGCTGTATTTTGATCTTGCGGTTTTTGTGGTGGTGGTGGTGGTGGTAATTCTTCTACCTTGATGTCCTTGTTTGGGATAGGCTGTGTATTTTGTGGGTATAGGTGTAGATACAGTGTTTGTGGGTAATAATGTTGGAATGCTTGGGGCGAAGGCAAAAATTGAGTCGCCATCGCGGTTGTGGGATGGACAAAGTTGGAGTTTAAGGAGGGATAAATTGGGCAGTATGGTTGAATGGCTTGGGTTTGTGTTTGGGTTTGGGTGTTTGAGTGTGAAGCCGAATGTGGCTTCGTTTGGGTAGCTTGGATTTTGTCTGCCTTCATTTTGTCAATGGTTCTCTTGATGTCTCGGCACTGTTCTGTGCCATGGGTGTGATTTTTGCCATGATATTGGCAAAACAACTCTGGTCCCGAAGGCGGACCCCTTCCTCTTCCTCGGTCTCTGCAGGTTCTTTCACCCCTTTGGGTAGGCTCATTTCTTTGGTTCTGGAGTTGGCTTTCTAGGTAAGTAGGTTTGTTCTCTTGGAACGAAGGTGGGCTCTCCACGCTCATGATGGTTTGGGAAGTGTAATTTTGGTAGTGGTTTTGGTTGTAGTGGTGCTGTTTGTTTTGGGAATCATACTGGCTTTTCATGACAGCTTCTCTGGCAATTCGCCTTCGGTTGTCATTGTCGGATCGACAATATTTTTTGAACTCCTCATAAAGATCTCTGAGGGTTGCTGGTGTTTCCCTTGCAATGTGCTGTGCGAATGGGCCAGGCCGAAGCCCCTGTATAGCTGCAAACTTGGCGGCTTCGTCAGGAATATCAGGAGCCTGAGATCGCAGTCCCACAAACCTGCGAAAGTAATCCTCCAGAGATTCCTTCGGCTGTTGGTGTAGAGTTAGCTCTGCATATGAGAGTGCTTGGTCTCCCATTATGCTGAAATTCTTGATCAACTCTCTCTTCAGATCATACCAGCTGTTGATAGATAACCCTGAAAGCTTGGTGTACCAGTTCATTGCAGTGCTATCGCAAACAATGATGAAAGACTTTGCCAGCACCACATCATCTCCCCCTGCCGAAACTATTGCAGCCTCATAGCTCATGAGAAATTGCTTGGGGTCGGTGAGGCCATTGTACCTTGGTAGAGATAGGCTTGTATGAAGGCGGCCATCTTGCCAATTGCAGACTTTCTAAGAGAGGGCAAGTGTGATCAATGGGACGAGTGTGCAGCACTTGGAAGCCAGTTTCCGATGTGGAATTGCGATTTGTTTCAACACTGGCGAAGGCAATTGGATCATTGAGTTCTGCTTGGAGCTCAGCGACTTGTTTCTTGGCTCTTTCGAGTTCTTCTCGAAGCTTCGCAGCTCTGGGGTTTGTGGAGTTCAATCTTCTTTGCTTCGCTTGCCTCAGCTCTTCCAACTGCTTCCTGACCTGCAGCAACTGGTGTTGTTATTCTTCTTCTTCCTCTTGCATTTGCTGTTGTAGCTCCAGCTAGGCAGCTTCGAGCTCTCTCTGCTGCTCCAGACGGCGAAGGCAAAGCCTTTCCTCCATCCTGCGCAGCTTTTCTTCGGTGGTGAGAGTTTCTTCATCGATTTCCGCTTCGTCAGTGATGGCTTCGGTTATGGGTGGTAAGCTGCTTGGTGGAATTATAGCTTGGGCGTCGGCTTCGCCGGTTGGGGGTGTGTCTTCAGTGGTGTTGGTGGGTGGTCTTGTTGCTACTCTTCTTGGTGGCATGGTGGTGTTCGTTGGTTTCTTTCGTGCACAGCATAAACAGTGGGCGCCAATTGTTGGGTTACTAGCAGAAGCCAATAAGCCCAAACAATAGCCAAGACAGAGAACAGAGACAAGCAACAGTAAATCACTTATCAACAGTATTCTCGGGAATCAGCCCTTTACATGTTGGTGAGAGGTCCCCTTTTATAGGGAGGTCAAGAGGCACATTTTACATTCCACTTATACCCTTGGAAATCAGGTATCATCCTCTAGACTATACAACCTTGGTTCCCTGGGGGCATAATAGTATATTCGTGCGTCTTAATGTGAATGCGCAGACCAGCAACTCCGTCTTTGACTCGGTTTGGACCTGGTCCACGCTGCCTTCACTGTGCCTCCAATGACCTTTGTCGCCTTCACCACCCGGTGCACCTTCGGTCGCTCAGTGCCTTCTCCACCGGAGGAGAGAAACCGTCGCGCCGTCATCCAGGCCCGTCTTTAACCTGTGTAACAAGATAAACCGCAAATGTGCAGGTACTATTTTGCAATCGCCTTCGCATCCATTCTGGGCACCGATCGGCGACAAAGGCTGTCGATCGCCTCCTGGTGCCAAATCACCTGGCGAAGGAGAGAGAAGTCGAACGAATGCATGTGGTACTCATATCTTACCTCCGCAGACATGTAACTGGAATCAATGTTGCGAAGGTAATGGATCGCTACACAACACCTAATCACTAACGAAGGCAACGCCCTTTCGAGTATGTGTAGCGAAGGCAAATGCTAGGGGCTTAAATACAAAATGAGCGGGTGAAGGCGTTTCTTTGGCAGGCCAATCCCCCAACAGATATTACTTGTAAAAAAGTGTAAAAATTGGCTTCATAGACATATAAACGAAGTCAATAGTAGAGTAGCTATTTACCGTTTAAAAGGCCCGTACTCTTTTCCTCACAGGGGAACCCTGATCAAGTGGTTAGATTTTTAATGAGACGGAGCAATCTGTAACTTGTGTGAAATGTACAAGGAACACTCCCCCAAAAATATAGCTCACATCGAAAGCGATCGGCTTCAAGCAGATCGCCGACATTCGATACCTGACCAAGAACTGAATTGACCCCATCCAAGTGAGGCTAGTTCAGATCTAAAAATATGCTTACTCAAGAGAGTATAAGGGGCTTCGCATAGCTCATACTAACAATCTCATGAATGACACCAAACAACGCTTACTCAAGAGAGTAAAAGGAGCTTCGCATAGCTCATACTAACAATCTCATGAATGACACCAAACAATACTTACTCAAGAGAGTAAAAGGGGCCTCACATAGTCCATTCAACCATTTCATGTATGTCCCAAACACCAAAAGTAAAAACAACTTCATACAAGCTCATTCAATAATACAAATAAATCCTCGAATCAACGAAGGGGATCACAAGCAAATACGAACTCGTTTTAGGGGGGAGGAGGCGTTTCTTTGAAAATGAAGGAAAATCGAGTTCGCCTTTACTTATTATTGCTCAGAAATGCAAGTACAGAAAATTACACCAAACGGCAACTCCCATTACAAAAATTCTTTACAGAAGTTCATCAGAACATCTCAAAGACATAACTGTCAAACTCTTCACCAGAGGCACTAAACCAAGGTGCATTTAATATGCAAGCAAAGTCTTCAGCTTCTTCATCAAATTCAAAGGGCTCCGCCTTCGAAACTAGAAGAGGAATGGCTTCGGCATTCCTCCTAGCAGCGTGACTAACACGTTCTGAGCCATGTGCAATAAATGAGATGAAAAGCTATATATATCAAATTCGCTGCGAATATAAAACTCATGGCAAAAATCCCAAAAATCACTAAGTGTGGAATCTAGATGACGACGCTGATATTCCTTCCAAGTGAAGCCGGAAGCGCAAATAGCACCATCGTGCATTCTTAGTGGAACAAGTTCAAATACATCATCCATATCAGGGATCTGAATATACACAAATTTACAAGTTCAAAGGCCACTCCACTTAACAAAATTCTCAAGTTTTTTCAATCTAAATGTTTCTACACCTTCGGGCCTCCTTCGGGTGCAGCTTAACTACTTTGTCTCTGTGAAGAAGAAGAGGCTCCCGTAGTTGCCTTCGCGACAGTTTCAGCTTCAGCCTTCCTCTTCGCCTCTGCAGCATGTAGCTCTTTCGCTTGAGAGAGCATAAGCTGTCAAGTAAAGAAATATGAAGCAACACAACAAAACAAGCTAGAAAGGAAAAAATAAACAAAATGGGAAATACCTTCGTTAAGCGCTCATAGGCGAACCGGCGAGAAGCGTCCAGATGCAACCCAGAATTCCTGGCAGAAAATGACCTTCGTCGCGCGAATGGTATCGCTAAACACGGCCTTGTCACTAGGGCCCTTTGCCTCTTGAAACTTGTAGTCTTTATTCAGTAAAGCCATGTAATGCTCACAACCCTTATCCGCAAGCATCTTAAATGTATTGCAAGAGCAAACAGAGGAAGAATAGTCCCCGATCGAAGATAATATGCTGGGAAGTGACCTAAACTCAGAATCAATCTAGTCAAACAGCTTTGCCAGATCAAAATCTCGATTGGGGAACGGGAAGGGCTCGCCTCCATATTGAAACAAAGCAGCTTTGTAGGCACGAAACAACTTCAGGCTACTTTCCCAAGCAACATTGATAATATCTTCGTGCTCTTTCTGGAGGGACAAAAGAGAAGATCGAAGCAAAGAAATCTCATTCTCAGCAAATTCACTGCGAGAATGATACTGCTCAACGTCTTGGGTAAGCTTTATCTTCTCACCCTCAAGGGACCTCAATTCACCCTTCACATGTTCCACAATGTTGGCATCATCGGCAACATGTTGACGAAGCTACTTGATGATATCATCTTTGTCGAACACTTGGCCTTCCAAAGTGACAATCCTAATTTTTAGAGCCAAAGCTTCGCTAGCAGCAGTTTCCCGATCCTGACAAAGACGATTCTTTTCCTCCTCGAGATTCTTCTTTATTTCATCAATACTTGTCTGAGTGGACAGAAGCTCCGCGTTCTCCTTCCTCAACATCTCTAACTCTTGGTGCTTAGCTTGAACAATGTCGAGGTTGGGAGGAAGGCGGTCATGGAGCTCCTTAATAGCAATAACATACTGTAGAAAAATGGCAGTCAAAGCAAGAAGGCAACGAGTAAAGTATGCCAAAAGTAAAATCAACAAAGAAAGAACAACGAAAAAACCTTAATATTAGCAGTCAGGATGCTTGATCCCAGAGCATCGACATCAAAAGTCTTTACAAGTTCTTCGTAATCTACAAAAAAGAACACAGTTAGCAAAAGTTCAACTGCAAAGCCAGACGAACAACAAAAACAACAAGAATTACCTCGGAACTCATTACTACCTTCAGTTGTTGGGGGATTGGCCTGTCAAGAAACCCCTTCCCTAAACATGTCGAAGAAAAACCTTCATATGTTTGCCTTCGTTTTGGTCAAATATAAGAATATTGCCTTCGACCGGTTATCCAAGGAGGCTCACAAACTATTGCCTTCGCTATATGAGATGTTAATGCATGATTGTAGAGAGCGAAGGCGACCGTGAGCCCTGGTTCACCTGAACATGCAAGGTTTTTCCTTCGGTCTAATGCACAACAGGTCTACACCAATACACTATCGGCTTCATACCAGGCAAGGAAGGAAAGCCCAAGTCCGGGAAAGAATTGGGCGACGAAGGCGATCGGAGCCCCAGATGCCGGAGCGAAGCCAGAAGGAGGACAGTCAAAAAATGACACAAATAGTTAGACTGTTCACACCTTGAGATGTAAATGTACTCCTGTACCCGTAGCTAGATTAGGTTGTATAGTCATGGGCATGATGCCTGAGTTGCAGGGGTATAAGGGGAATGTAAAGATGTCTTTTTTTTGCGGGTAGGAATGTAAAGATGTCTCTTGACCTTGTTGGGTTACTGACCGAAGCCAATGGGCCCGAACAACAGCTAAGACAGAGAAGTGGAGACAAGCAACAATATATTACTTATCAACAGTGTTCTCAGGAATCAGCCCTTTACACGTTGCCCAGGGTCTCCTTTTATAGGGAGGCCAAAGGGCACTTTTACATTCCTCCTATGCCCTTGAAAACCAGGCATCATCCTCTAGACTATACAACTTAGATGTTCCAGGGACATAACTGTACATTCGCAACCAACAATGTGAATGCGTGGACTAGTTACACCGTGTTTGACTTGGTTTGGACTCGGTCTTCCCTGGCTTCGTCAGTGTGCCGGAAGGTGCAATCAGCTTCGCAGCTTGCTTCTGACTCAGCCACCGAGACGTCCTTGCTCCTCCGGTGCCCGAAGCTGTTAGCTCCGCATCAATCCTGTGCTAAAGCCATAAACGAAGCAGACCAGGGTCTCGCTCATCACTTTTAGTACTCGTCAATATCTCTTCATTAAGACAAGGACAGAAACTGTTTTACGATCATGTTTGATACTTCGCTCATTCTCAGATACGAAGCTGTTCTCGGGGTGACATACAGAGACGAAGCCAAAAATAGTCCCCCTTTATAAACGAAGCCAATGCGTTCAATAAGTTTGTTGGAAATTTGTTAGAAGGTGTTTCTTGGCAGGCCAATCCCCCAACAGACCTCTCTATAAAAGGGGACCCCTCACCAACGTGTAAAGGGCTGATTCTCGAGAATACTATTGATAAGTAATATATTGTTGCTTGTCTCTTGTTCTCAGTCTTAGCTACTGTCTTTGCTTATTGCCTTCAGCAGTAACACAACAGTTGGCGCCCACCGTTTGTGCTGTGCATGAGTAAAACCCATGAACACCACCATGCCAGCAGCAAAAAGAGTACTAAGAAAGAACAACACCGAAGACACTACCCAAACCGATGATGAAACTCAACTACCAATCACACAAAACCTAGTGGACAATGGCTCCGAAGCCGCCAGTGAAGACCAAGGTGATGATGAAGTCACTCTCACCAATGAGGAGAAGATGAGGAGAATTGAGGGAAGGATACGTCTTAGGCACATTGAGCAACAAAAACAGCTCGAAGCTTCCCAAAGAGAATTACAACAAGAAATACAAGATGAAGAAGAAGAGCAGCAGCAACAATTGCTACAAATCCAACAACAACTAACTGAGCTAAGGCAAGCAAAGCAGAGAAGAATGAATAGCACAAGTTCAAGGGCTGCCCAGCTTCATGCAGAGCTGGAAAGGGCAAGAAAGTAGGTTGCTGATCTGTAGGCCGAGCTGAACGAGCCAGTTGCCTTTGCCGATACAGGAGCAAACCGTGTTTCCACATCGGGAACCGATCAACAAATGCGGCACACTCATCCAATCAATCAGACTTGTCCCCTATCAAAAGCCTTGCAACTGGCTAGATGGCTGCCTTCGTACAAGCCAATAGCCTTACCAAGGACAATGGCTTCACCGATCCCAAGCAATTCATAATTAGCTACGAAGCTGCAATAGCTTCGGCTGGAGGAGACGATGTGGTACTAGCAAAATCTTTCATCATTGTCTGTGATGGCGCTGCAATGAGCTGGTATACGAAGCTACCAGGTCTATCCATTAACGACTAGTATGAACTAAAAAGTGAATTGATCAAAAACTTCAGTATCATGGGAGACTAAGCATTGCCATACGAAGAGCTGATTGTACATCAGCAGCCGAAGAAGCCCCTAGAGGAATACTTTTGCAGATATGTAACCTTAAGATCCCAAGCTCCATATATTCCCAACGAAGCTGCCAAGTTCATAGCCATTCAGGGGCTTCAGCCAGGTCCATTCGCACAGCATATTGCAAGGGAAACACCGGCCGCACTCGGTGACTTGTATGAGGAGTTCAAGAAATACTGTCGATCTGATAATGATAATAGAAGAAGGTTAGCCAGAGAAGCTATCATGAAAAACCAGCCCGACTCCCAAAATAAGCAAAACCACTATAACCCAAACCACAACCAAAGATACCCATCTCAATTCATCATGAATGTAGAGAATAAACCTTTGTTCCAAGAGAACAAGCCCTTTTATCAAGAAAACTCATATGCAAACCCAAGACGTGAACCAAGCCAAAGAGGAGGAAGAGCCGGCAGAGGCCGAGGAAGAGGCCCATCTTTGGGCCCAGAGCTATTTTGCCAATATTACAGCAAAAACCACACTCATGGCATCGAGCAGTGTAGAGACATCAAGAAAACCATAGAAAAGATGAAAGCAGACAAAATCCAATCAAGCCAGTCGAAGCCACCATCGGCTTTGTCAAGCAATTCCCAAGCCAAACAACTATTTTGCCTAGTATTCCCATCCCTAAACTCCAATATTGTACATCCAACAATCATGGCGGCACAATATTCGTCTTCGCCACAAACTTTCCAACATTACTTTCCACAAACCATGTACCCACAACTATATTCCCAAACTACACCCTCAACCACATCCCAAAACATCAAGGTTGAAGAGTTGCCACCACCACCACAAAAACCACAAGACCCAAACCCACCCAACACCCTCCCAAGTTACGGCCACATTTTGCCTGTAACTGGAGTATCCTCACTTACATTCGAAACAAAGAAAGAGTTACTTTTGGCAAGCAAACAACATCTTAGTGGATGGACCTTACAAAAAAATCAGAATGGTCTCACATGCCAATTGCCTTCACTGAAGAAGATCTAAAGCTGCGCAACTTCCCGCACAACGATGCAATGTCAATCGAAGCCAATATAGCTGGTTGGACAATTGGAAAAGTGTTAGTTGATACAGGTAGCTCTGCAGACATCATTCTGGCAAAAACATTGAGATAAATGACAAACATCAACCCAGATAATTTGGAGCCATCAGATACACCACTTGTCGGCTTCAGGGGGAAACGAACAAAAACCTTGGGGAAGATAACATTGTCAGTGTCCTTTGGTGATACAGCAAATGCAAGGACAGAATATATTACCTTCGATGTCGTTGATATGATCTTCGACTACAACGTCATCTTCGGTAGGGGGGTAATCAATACCTTCGATATCACTATCAAACAAGCTTTCCTGTGTATGAAGATGCAAGCACTCAAAGGAGTCATTACTGTATTCGGTGATCAAAAAGAAGCCAGAAATATTAAATGGGCAACTACACCCAACCAATGCAATGTACACTTGCTCAAAGACAAAGAGCCAGTTTATCCCCAAGAAACACCAAACATTGACAAAAGTTGCAAAAATATGAAAGAAGCCACAGAAACAAAGCAAGTGCAGCTGCAGCCCGATGTCTTCGACAGGAAAGTAATTATCGGCTCT
>CM014277.1:38344460-38390331 GCA_004135705.1 Alloteropsis semialata
GCAGCAAGGCTATCGACAATACCCTATGCAAATGAGTAGTAATCGTACAAGTAATAAGAATCATGATAACAAGAAATAGTGATAATTTAAAATATATATTGTGATAAAATAATTCTGTTATAAAATATATACCTGGTAGAGATCCGCACGAATAATCTCTTGGTTTTCAGGACGAGCATGCCAATCCAGCCGCATTGACTCAATCTTGATATACATATCAACTAACCATTGTTGGAAAAGGCGTCCTCCCTGGAAAAAGATGACAAAAATACCATCTCGTATCTGCATCATATAACAATAATATTCCCGCGCACTGACGTGTAGCCGTGACCCCATACTTTCTGCATGAAGTAATAGTTAGACAACAATCGTAAGAGATTATAAATACATTTGTTATGATATATCATCAAATTGAATTCTCACCTCCATCGCCATCATTCTCTCCATCACTGCCGCCAAGTTCTACATCAATTTCATGGTTATCATCTGCACCTCGTATAGTAGAATGAACTAATTAAGTCAGTATACATTAACATCACCAACATAGTTCTTATTATTTCAGCAACTTTTCAATTTAGTTATTACCTTCACCAGGGCAGCCGTTTGTACCAGTTGCCGCGATGGAAACATATGAATTTTTGGTTCTTCGCCTTGCAACTTTACCGGTGTTTACCTTATTAGTGCTCTCATCTACTTCTGTAATAAAGCTTTAAATATCATTGTTTGTTGCTGATGTGAAGAGAAAAGTTTCATACAAATACGACTTACCTGATTTTTTTCGCTTTGTATACTTCCTCTTTTTCCTAGGGAATCGAACTACAGGAGGATCTTCCAGAAGTATCCCTCTATCCTCCCAGCCTGTCTCACCACCCGGGTAAAATAAGGGGTAAGCCAATGGGTCATAGCATCCATGATAAGCTCTAATATACTCTGGATGGCCAGAATTTGCACAAATCATAATACTCCGTGTAAATTTACGCTCTTCGTCATTCCCATCCAACCATATCGCTGCCACTTGCTCCATTGCCGGTGCATTATACCTCCTCTGGTCAACTTTAATACTTGTGTTCAATTCAATCCTATAGTTGTCGATATTATCCGCTTGCCCTAGTGACTTGAAGGTGTGCACATAAGGATTGTTATTTTGTTCCAATATTTCTAGCACTTTCCTGATTATAGTTGCATTGAGATGGGGAGACCTCTTAGTTCTATGTGCCATACTATGATCTGTGTCATAGAAATATAATTGCATATGGCGAGGTCCCTTAATACCCGGAACCAATTGATCCAATCTATGATAGATCTGACCATGTACCTTGAAACAATATATACCAGTACCTAGGCATGATTTTAATAGAGAAAGTCAGCAAAGTAGTCATATACTTCAATTGTCAAAGTACGGGATAGTTGGAAATCATTACCCGCAGCAGTGGCGAGCTGACGATCAACCGTGGCACCAAAGCTCGTGAAGGAGAAGTGGGAATTAAAATAACGGACATTCTTTCGAAAATACAATGCATCTTTGTCTGTCTGACTTGTGAACAATCGACGAAGCTCATCAGGCACACCAGGTGTGAATATATTGACCTTTCCTTTCCTGCAACAAAATCCAAGACCTTCACCTGGAAACTTGATCGCACCACAGTATTCGCAATTAAGGACCTTTGGCAAGACATGGTGAGCTATTGGCAAATTATAATACACTCTATCATAAGGGTCGATATCTGGCCGAACAAACCCATCATCTCTGTATGATTCGTACTCCACATCTAGATGACAAAGAATGCATATTATATGTAAAGTTTTTCCAGTGCTTATATTCAAAAAAATGAACAGTAAAGAAACTAAACTCACCCTTTTCATTAAACACCCTCGCTTCATCATCTTCATAAATGTCGATGCCACCATCTTCTGGCACTTCACATTCCAAATCTTCCTCTTTTGTGCACATCAATTTTTTTAAAAAAAGGCAAATATGTAAGGTCTGGGATGAAATGGATATATTTTTTTGATGAAAAATTACCATGGAGTGCAACCTCCGTGACATCAGGTTCCCACAGTCCGGAGTTAAACTGATCTGCAACATCATAAGAAGAATATTATTATGATTTCATACGCATATGGATGAAACGGTATGAATTTGTAGTTACTGCAACAGTGAGTGGCTCCATCCAACTTACCATTTCCATCCTCCCCAGCAGGCTTTGCACGAACAGAAGAACGTGTGGCGACTCTTGTAACCTCGCTTTGAGGAGAAACAACATCAAGAGTTTCTGGACCAAGAAAGATATTATAAGCTTACAGTTGATTTTTTATAACTACTTAAGAGGTCCAAAAAAGTTTTGAAAAATATTACTAATGGTCATTTTAGCAAAAGCTGAATGCAGTGATCAAAGGCAGTCTAGCATGTGTAGAGGAATACTAACCTTCACAGTGCAAGTTCCTTCGTATACGAGCTTCCATGGCTTTAAGACTTTTTTCATGTTTTGCCTCATCTGACAATCTAGCATACCGCTCCTTTTTATTCTCCCTAGCACGCTCCTCTGGAGATTTGTCTTCTACCACAACTGTGATCAAGAATTGTAACAAACTTTACTATATGCAAGCTGACCACATACAAAAGCAAATGATATGTAATTTGATACACACGCCCTGCACATGTACTAATATCTGGGATTGTCGCCACGTCTTGTACTTTGGCTGTGGCCTTCCTCTTTTGATAATATTCCCTAGACTTTGCACGCCTTTGCTCTTTCTCCTCTTCTGTTAAATCGGCATATCTTCTCTTTCCCTTTTGCACGGCCGATTGGCCAGATGGAAGTGTATTTTCAAAACCTACATCACCAAACAAAGACAAAATAATAATCAATTATTTGTTTCATCGCCGCCCAGGTAACAAAAATAAATAAGTGAATAACCTTCACGGGTCTGGGGGGCCTCATTAGTCAAGATTGATCGATCCGGTAAGGAGCTTCCAATGTTTTCCCTTGAATAACTATCATTTCTATGTAGCCAATCTTGGCCAATGTCGATATCTGGAATATGGAGGCCTAAATATGTGCATGGCATCACAATATTATATACCATGGGTTCACAGGTAAGAAAAAATTAATATGACAGAACATATAAACTACCATGATGTTGTGCATCGACAACTGGTGCGCTCACCACGGTTCCGCTGGATTCTATAATGGTCACATCCGAAAATAGAGTAGCTGAAGAAGAAATCATGTGTTATCATGAATAAGTATTGAATCGAGTACTGAAATTAAATTACCGTGATGCTGCGCCTCCACATTCGGTTCTCTAACCCTTTGTTCGTTGATGACAGCAGCAGATGGAGTAGCCGAAGAAGCAGCCACGTCTGGATAAAAGAAACACGGGTCAGCACGAAGAACTACTGGTTCGAACCAGGTTTGGAGGCATGAACACACTTTCTGATCCATTAAAAACTTTTTTTGAGGCTTTGCGACGCTGGTAGTATTCTCTCGATTTAGCACGCTTCTTTTCGTTCTCCTCCTCTGGCAAGTTTGCATATTTCTCCCTTTTCCTTTGTCGTCCAAGTTCAGCTGGATCAACATTTTCAGAGTCTGGTAGACATAATTAGGAAGTGAACATCAATGATCAAATTAATAAAACATAGAAAACAGAAAAAATATCATGTCAAATAAAATACCTTGACTTCTGGAGACAATTGGTCTCTTGCGACCACATCCACCCTCTGACTGGTGAATGTTTGTGACGTCTCTGAGTGCTCCAACACGATCCATCAATTATTGTATCCCTAATGCAAATGCAAGATTGACATGGATGCAGACTCATGAGAGATGGAATAAAATTAAGATACAGTGAACTTGTTAGCATAGACAATAAAGATTGATTAGTATTTAAAATGAAGCATACACGTGATGTAATGTTTTTTAATTCCAACACAACCAATTCGCGGACGCAAACGAAGAAACAAATAAAAAGTAATTAACTTTTCAATTGCCAGTGGTGCAACTTCAGTATATATAGACCTTTCATTTTTGCAAATAGTAGTTGATGTTGAAACTGAACCCACAAAGTGAACACCAAACATAATAATTTAATCACGCACTCATGGGGAGGGACACGTTCTGCAAGCCAGAAGAGAGAGAGAGGGACAAGGTGACCTGCGTGTTAGAGACAAATCAGTTCATGAAGAATTAAATAATATGTATTAACCTGACCTACGTTGAGGCGAGGCAGAAGGCGATCCAAGGCGAGTTGCAATACTCCTGCGTTGCAGAAGAACATGAGATAAATCAATTCATGAAGATTCAAATAATATAAATGTGAACCTAACCTGCTTTCTGAATGGAAAAATTCGATATCGGTAGACCAAACAAGTTTCTTACATCTATTTCAATCACCCAATCATTTTACACAGACTGCATATACAGGAAAATTAAAAACAAATAAGCCACAGCGTGCAATACATGGTGATTGGACATGTAAATTAAAACCCTATTTGCCTAAAGCTGAATTGATTCATACCTGGTGCTAGCTAGAGGAACGCACGACTCCGTGTTGACAGCAGCAGTTGGTCTTCACGTTCATCTCCACTGGAATCTTGCCGTATCATCGCGCACACATGTCAGGGTGCAGCAAGGGCTCTAGCGATGGCCAAGCAGCGGCAACAGGAGGAGGGAGGACCGCCGACGCCGAGTGACGACAAACAGCGATGATGGGTTCTTGCCTCGCGAACCCTAATCACAGGGATGATGCACATCCACACCACCGTGCGAGGACTGAAGACACCATCCACGTGAAGAACCTAGATCATAAGGACAAGGATGCCTACCTGTTGGTTCTCTGCCCATCCTGGCCGCCGTGAAGTTATTGGATCAACAGCCCTGCTTGCCCATCTGCTTGCGTTGCCGGCACATGGACACCGCACGGCCCCGTCCGTTAGATCGCAGACGGTAGGGGCTCGATGGGGGGCGATGGAGCTGATACATGCGTTGTCGTCAACGGTGGCACAGCACAACGCGGTTGATTGGAAAATTAAAACAGCACGGGATCTCGGCGGCGGCAGTGAGGGACGCGCCGCGAGCGTGGGCTTTGTTTGTTTTGCGTTGCAGATGGGGTGCAACGCCAAGATCTCGGTTTTGCGGGAGGCGTCTACGTGATCTCGGGCGACGGTGATGCCGCGGAGAGGACGAAAAGGAAAGTAAAAATCCATTGATTTGGAAGGGGCGAGATTAGAGGGAGGCGGGTCGGGTGGGTAAGCGGGCGGGTAAAGAAAATTTTGGGTGAAAAAAGAATTGGGAAACGTGGAGAAACATTTTAGAAAGTGCTATTTTTTTCCTTGTTTCAAAAACTTTCTCCTCCCTCGGCCTGGCAGGTGGGTCCTTTGTGAGGGGGTACGGGAATTTTTTGGGTAAAATGTGTTTCAAAAGAACTCGTTCTTAATAGTATAGATTTTTTGGGCTACTTTAGATGGTAATGGATGGCCCTTAATTTTCAGCTAATATGAATGATTACATGCAGCTAGCCCAAGCAACAGAAGTGTGTGCAAATATAGCCCGTAACATTGAGGTCAACTCAGTCAGCCCAAATTAGCTAAAGAGTCTTATTGTCTACATAAGAGACTTAATTCGGGCTGATTAGCAATGGTTTAGCCCGGATTGCCCTTGTTAATATAGATGGGCCCACATATGCATCCTGTCCATGGGCCATTCAAGTACAAGTATACTTAATTACTTATAGAGGAACTATCCCATGCACGAGAACTGCAAGTAGTCCACACGTACCTGCAGTTCCGAGAAGCTTCTTGTTGCCGACGCTAGAGGGATAAGGTTCATAGATAAGAACGGCTTCAAATTTGAAATGAGTCGGCCGCGCGGCGAGTAACGGACGCCGGCGACTCGCTCCACTTTCGCTCGCCTGCTAGGAGATCAGCGGCGGCGTCGAGCGCGGACGCTCCTCCTCTGGTACCCTAGCTGCCGTCTATAAAAGGAAGGCGTCCCTCTCTCGTCACAGACATTCATCTCCACCACCTCGCCGGCACTCTACTGCCACGCACATCTACTGCGCCGCCGCCAGCATCCTGCTGCCCACACGCACCACTGAGCGTCTAGTTTCTTCTTCGCTACTGCACAGCACACCACCAACCAACCACTTCGCCGGAGCACGGTCAGGTTCCTTGCAACAGCCCAGCGCCGTCGTCACCGTCGTCACCATGGCCGCGCACTTTGAAGGTGAGATTCTGTATACGTTTTATTCATCTGTGTCTAATCTCCTTGCATAGAGCTGGTTGCAGGCCATCATCGCCCAATGATCTTTCCACGGCAGCAGTGCTGAGTTGCGCCAGCGCCGGAACAACGCAGGCCTGCAATGACAGACGCTGTGTCGTCGCAAGAGTATCGACCGGTCATCTGGTGGCCAGAAACGAAGTGCACTTGGGCACTGCAAGCAGCATCATGGCAGCTCGGCATTGAGCCTGTGCCCTCCTGGTGGTACATGGTGCCATGGCACTGGTGGCCCAGCATGTTCACCGCGAGCCCGCGATGACTCCCGCAGCAGCGATGGCCGGCGACGATTCCAAATACATGAAAAGCAAGAGCGCATGTTGCGGTGATGCACACAGCAGTGGCTGGCGGCCATATCGCGCAGCGAACACAATGCCCAGTAGTCCAACGTCACTCCGGTGAGCGCGGCTTGACACTGACCAACAGTCCGGTGTCATTCCGGCGAGCGCGGCGGCCTGACACTGACCTCAACTTCCATGGTGATAGCATGCATACCAGGCCCGAGTTGAGGCTATCACATATGTGACATGTATACATGAGCATGCAAATATGTATTAGCATACATGTAAAAATGTTAATGGGTTAGTTGAGCCGGGCTCAATTCGACACAGCATGTTTCCCTATGTTCACTTATGCTGCTGCCATGTTTGGCCCTTGACCGTACGCCGTGGCCCAGTATATGGCCCACGCCGGTTGCAAGTCCGGTCCATCACTTGATGAGCACTATCGAGATTATTCTAAGTCCAAGCTTCAATGAAACTAGCAGGTGCATAGATGCTATTGATGAGAAAGTTTCCGGCACGCGAATAAGTGTAGAGCCGATGATCTCAAAAGCTTATAACAAAGAGAAGTCTCCTTGGTATATATGAGCACAAGTCTACGACTCACCACAACAATCATATCTTCGCACCGTCAAGGCCGGTGAACCATGTGAAGTTCTCTTATCTCCCTGACCGACGAGGCTGGGATCTTCCTTTTCCGCGACCGACGAGGCCGGAATCATTTTGTTCGCGACCAACGAGGCCGAACACTTTGAGACTTCATTATCGGATCCATACGACGAGGCCGGATACCTTTGCTAGAGGCCGACGAGGCTCTAGCACTTCATCTCATTTTATTCTTTGTGCTTATGCATACTCAAAGACGACTCTTATTTTTACTCGGAGATGATGACCATTGGAATAGCATAATCGGAGGTGTTCCGCAGCCAACGCTGTGGATGCAATTAACCGGAGGCTTTTCGAGGCCACGGGAACCAGAAGCTACACAATCTTCTGATTGTTGGATATAGTCTGGCGCACTTCAATGTATAAGCGGGAAATTGTACTCTGTAAATTTACAGTGAATGAATAAACTGATATTTCCCATACTTGTTCTTTGTGTGTTGTTGCACATTTACTATATTTTGTATACAAATGTATACTGGCACGCCTGCGCAAATTAGTACTACGTACGACCTCTAGATTCTAGAAAGCTCCTCGGGGAGCGTTTCTCTCCACGAAACAAAATGGCACGCCTGGTGGGACATGGTTCTCCTCCCATCTTTGCTATGCCTATGGTCATTAAAAAGTCGTCTCCTGAGATCTCTGTATTCATGATGCATGTTTGTTGTAAATCAAAGAAAAGATTTGACCATGGGCTTTGCACTATGCAAATGGACTTGCCTCTTTTGAGAGCCCCGTGATTTGCACCTTGAAGTTTGGGTTGTCCCCGCCTGTTCGAGCTCTCACCTATCGAAGGAAGACTTTCATCAGGTTGGTTGATAAGAACCCGCTAGGGTTTGTGCCCAATCTTTCGATGAGAGATGGATAACTTCGATTTGGACTGGAGAGACGTTCACGGCCCGACTACAACCATCAAAGGATGTTGCGCCTTAGCAACCGATACACCAACTCCAGCGGTCACCGCGATCTTGTGGAGCAAGCAATCGAAGAACAAGTAGAACAAGCAACTCAATTGCAAATATGGAGATGATACTCAATCTGAAATCACAAAGGTAGGGTTCTGAATCGAGTAGAACGGATGGTCTCGCCGACACATGCGTCTACAAGGAAGTAGCAATGGCTAAACTTACATCTAAACAAAACCCGATCTGTTTTGTGGCAGCTACAGAGACATATGAGAGGTAGGGGACGACCAGGATATGGTGGAGGTCGTCCCTCAACCCTAGGGCGCGCCCCTAATGGGCCCCACTTGATACACGGCCCATCGGACCAAAATCAGGTGACGCAGCACCGTGGGCAGAATAGGTCTCGGTAGCAAATCGGTGATTGCGGCCTCCTCGGAGAAGATATGGATATGAGGCTGGATTCATTGGAAAGTAGACTTCATCACCTTTCCATAGAGTACTTGAACGTCCAAAACGGAGCACGGATGAAGTCGTGGCGGCTGTTATAAGTTGGCCCAATGCTGCAGTCCGAATCCAACTCCAAAACGTGTTGGATTTGATTTCTTTCTTTCCTTGGGCCAAAAGTGACATGGTGGCCTAGTGGAGGACGTGGGGAATACTTGGACTTGATCCCCAATCAACATCTTTGGTCCTCCATGCCTTCCATGTGTGTTTAACACCCTTTTTGATCCACGAATGTATTTCTGAAAATGACAATGAACATACATCATGGCGCAGCATCAATTCATCAAATGTATCAAATATAATCACAATACAGCAGTGATTCATCTTTTGTTTACAAGCCATTAATATGGTCATATCTGAGCTGGTGATGTCCTCATCATTCTCCCATTCTTGGCTGCAAGTCGTCCTTGACTTGCTCCAGTGGCATTCAATGGTTATTGGTTTGATGTTGGAATGTGGAGCGATGGCCATGCTGCACAGCCACAACCAGCAATGCTCCCCTTCTTCGGGCTGATCCTCTGATGTCGTAGGTGCTGCACAATCTTTCTTTTGACACTTTAGCAGCGGGTGTAGTTGCTCAAATTGCTCAATGCACTCAATGGTAGTGTTCTCATCCTCCTGCAAAATGATATGGACAACAAGGGGAAAAAGAAAGTGCTCTAACTCTAGTTGTGGTGCTGCAACCTGAGAAGAAGTATCACACAACTCTTCACTCACATCGCTTCGTTCAGCATAAACAAACATACCTTCACTCCCTTCCTTTGATGGGTGTGCAAATAATTCCCTTGTATTCTATCCAAAGTTAGTCACAGTAGAACACATAACAATATCCGCACCCATTGAATTTTTTGTTTCACAAGTAGGTAGCAATTCAGCCAATTTCTTTGCACTCAAATCATTTACATGTTGAATCTCAATTCTTGAAGCAAGGTCAATCAAACAAGAGAGAGAATCATACGTTTCATGCAATAGTCTAGCCTGAATTTCAATGTTAATCCCATTTAAAAATCTAATTTCAGTAGTTTCTTCACATTCTTCCAAACCACAACGCAGCATACGGAATTTCAGAACATGATAGTATACATCAACTGAGTTTTTACCTTGTTTTAAATTATTTAATTTATCAAGCATATGATTAGCATAATTTTCAGGAACATGATTTTCTCTAAAAATTCTTTTCATATCCTTCCATGTTTTAGGAACTTTATCATGTCTCAACAAGTGCTTCCACGAAATCAAAGCATAATCAGTTAAAATAGAAGAAGCAGCTATAACTTTTTGCTCTTCAGACAAATCATATTTTCTGAATTCTTTATCTACTTTTACCTCCCAATCAATGTATGCTTCAGGATCATACATACCAGCATATGAAGGCAAGAAATAAATGACGTCTTCAATCTGAAGGTGTAGTTTTGTTGGCTAAAAAATCTCTGTATCACCTGCCATGATTAGTAGAAAACAAGAAACACAAAAACAATTTGTATCCTCCTGTCAACTACTAGGATGTGGCTGTTGTAAATCTCTCAATCTCAAGCTATTGAAACAAGCTCTTACAAGTTCTTACCAAGCAAAACAGGAGCTGATGGCAACCAACAAGTCAGCACCAGTGGAAGGAAGTGTATCGGTGCCGCAGCAAGACCTATCAAGCTGTAGTCGAAATATGTGGAGCTATAGGTGGGCTGAAGCAAGGAAGTACTAGCATCACATAAGTCACAAAAGCAAGTTGAATAAACGTTTAACGGTGGTACTGTGCTGGTCCTAGGCTAGAACGTGCTAGAGACGCGCCTGGACACAAACGAAGTCACCGAACTGCAACAAGATCATAAGGAGCGGAATAGCAGCAAAAGAAACACCTTCTCTTCTTTCTCTATCTTTTCTTGCTTTCTTTCTTTCTTTCTTTCTTTCTTTCTTTTCTTTCTTTCTTTCTTTACTTTCTTTCTTTACTCCTCCATGCCTTCCATGTGTGTTTAACACCCTTTTTGATCCACGAATGTATTTTTGAAAATGACAATGAACATACATCATGGCGCAGCATCAATTCATCAAATGTATCAAATATAATCATGATACAGCAGTGATTCACCTTTTGTTTATAAGCCATTAATATGGTCATATCTGAGCTGGAGATGTCCTCATCATTGGTGAAGTGGAAAAAGGCCCACAAGCGGGCATATGCAAGGGCTAAGAAAGAACGGTGCTCACTAATAACTAAAGCCTGTAATTTCTTGAAGAATGACAGCAAGTCTGATGCCGCAAATGGCCCCGCCAAAGCATTGCTGGGGGCATTAGATCAAGTCAAGGAGGATCTTTGCCACAAGATACTGGAGGCGAGGAGAGCACGCACTCCGAACACACTTCAGAATTTCTGGAGGAAGTATGCTAAAACACAGAAGCTTCAAGAGGAAGTGGCCTCTCATATCAGTTTTGATGAAGCAATGAAGAATGGGCTAACATGGAGACATCGCCAGATGACTTGTGCTCCTCTGAATGGGCTAATCACCCCGCAAAAGCTAAGTCTCTGATCCTTAAGGTAATCAGGGAGCAGCTCTGGAAGAGGCATTTGCCTGAGAACCTCTTCTCTCCAGACTTGAGGGCTCATCACATGGGGGCCTTCCAAGTGAACAATCTGGTTAACTGCTGTCACACGTTAGTAGTTGATGGCCCTTCCACCAACAAAGGCAATCAATTTGCTGTCCTTCCTAATGAATTACCAGCCCTCGAGCTGGTGAGCTGCAGCAGCAACTCCAAGAATTACAGGCTCAAATGAATGGGCTGAGAAGGCGACTACAACCTCAAGAAGTGCCAGAAGGCTCACATTCAAGGGGCAGGATGAGTTCCCAGTTCTCAAACCAGCAGCCACAACATAATCGCCAAGTCTGGGCACCACGAAGGAGGTTCCCACCTCCTCCAAGGAATGCCCAGCCAACAGCACAATGGAACTGTCGAAGTTATACTCGGCAGATATTTGTCCGGCAGGGACCCCACTTCGTGCAAAGATCGATCACAGTAGATGAACAAAGAGACTCGGGATTTTATACTGGTTCGGGCCCTCGAGATCGAGTAATAACCCTATGTCCAGTTGCTTGCTTGTATTATCCCGGCGAGTACAGATTACAATGGTGTAACAAATACTCTCGGGTGGATTGACTAAGATTGGGGATACCCTCTATGTGCAGGACCCCCCGCTATTTATATCCAAGGAGACGTGCCTTACAAGACAAAATAGACATAAACCTAGTAGGACTCTAATTATCATCGGGCCTTCCTTCTGTGATCCAGCTATCATGTCTTGTTCGAAGTCTTCTTCGCTCGGAGTCGGTAGTCGGCAATCCTCGTGATCGGGCACCTAGGTATTATGGCCTCAACAGTAGCCCCCGAGCTTATCTTGTTCAGAAAAAGGTTGTTCCTTGAATAGCCTTCGGGTCTTTTTACTCTTCGGGTGATTTTTAAGATATGCAAATATCTCGACAATCACTTCTACATTAGAGTTAGAAAAAGATCCCAAACTCTGAATGGAGAAACCTGCATCTGAATGATAAGGTCAGAGAAAAATATCAGCCATAATCATAACAAATAAAGAATATTCCATCTTGGAAATCAAAATGCCAAGCGTTGGCGAAGCCTGCCTCGTGCATTTAAAATCCACTACGCACGTCTCCCGAAACTCTAGCAGCACACGCACGTAAATCATGGCACTATTTCGGTTCCTCGATCCACGTGCGAAGCATCGCCCCAGGGTCTTTAAATATAGAATCCCTTTGGACAGATCTGCACTTGAACCTTCCCCACTAAACCATCCTCCTCCCCACACCATGGGAAAGAAAAGACTCAGCCGTAAGTTCAAGTTGCCTCGTCTCCTTTTCGGAGACTCCCCTCGTAGCTCCGCCGAGCCGCCGCCTGACGCGCCAGAAGGTTCGCCGGCAGCTACGCCACCCCCTGCTCCCCGTAGGCTCCCTTCCTAGCTCTCCCCTAGTACGGGGATGAAGGAATCGAGGCCGAGCCGCAAGGAGAAGCTCCGGCGATGGCGTCCCCAGCTCTCGAGGCTGCTGTGTCAAGCATCGCCGCCAGGAAAAGACTTGCGTCGCCATCTCCAGCCCCGGCGTCCCCCATATCCATCTCCTCCGACGATGAGCTAGAGCAAAGGGCCAGTGGAGCTCGACTGAGGCCAGAGTCCTTGGACATAGGCGCATCTTCGTTTTCAGCTCCAGTTGACACTAGTGGAGACGAGGAGCTCGCCCGGCGCCTCTTCGTCTCCCTGAACCACAAGCTGATCGGGATCCTAGGAGACGGAACGCTCATGGACCTCATCAGTGACTCCGAGGAGGAGAACGCAGAGGAGGCTTCACCGCCTGGCGCCACACCGCCTTGATCCTGGCCGACGATGTCGCTCGTGCCAGGATTGTTGTTTTACATTTTTAGTTTCTGGATAGTTATCGATCTCCTTGAAACGTACTCCTTTTGAATCAATGAAGTAATTTCGCTTGGGAGATGCAACAATAGTCCCTTTCCTATGTTCGAAACTTTTGCGTTGATCAGCTTGTAGAAACTGTCCACTCAGAGAACAAAACCCCCCAAACAAGACTTCTCTTGAGCAAACCAACTGTTTAACATGTTCGGTAAATTTGCTCTCAATCCAAGATGATCCGGTTGTTTCCTTGGAATATATTATATTCGATCATCTAAAATTGTTAGCTTCTCCAATAAGCTATCAATCCCAAATGCATTGAATTTGATCTGCACGATTTTTCAAACGACACCTGCCGCAGAAAAAGGAAAGAATCTTTTGACCTAACAGTGACTGCGGATTACATGGATCGAGGCCAGTTTTCTCGAGGTTCGTGCTCCCTCTCGAAACCATAAAGCCCCCCAGCCGCAGCTGCCTGGTTACCATTTAGGCCTTCATCTTCCTTACTTGTATCTGCAACCGCTCGCCATTCCGCATTTGCTTTCTGCTACTCATCCTCTCGCTCCTCCAATCAATCCAGCCACTCTTTCGCCGCCATGGTTTCCTCCCACCAGTCCTCATCCGGGGATGAATCATCTGGAGAACAGAGCAGCGCCGCTGCCTCCAGAAGGGAGCTGCGCAGTGGATCCACGATCTGCACCACCGACAAGTACTGGGACAAATCCACCACCACGGAGAAATAACTGCAGCAACTGGAGAATCTTGGGCTGCTTCCGGACACTACTACCTTCCTTCGCCGTCATGCGAAAGGTCAGCTTCACCCGACGCCCAACACTCTTGAACTGGTGGCGTTCCTTGAGTTCTTCCATTGCGGGTTCGGGGTCTATCCAAACCTGCAGCTTCCCCTCCAACCAAGCCGTCGGATAAAGAGAAAACTCCCGAGCTTGACACAACGGCCCAGCCCGATGGTACGGAGAGGACTGCAGAGGTCACAGGACCTGTCCCGACACCCTTGGGCCCGATCATTGCTTCGCTCTCTACAGTTGAGGAGCAGTGGCGTTTGCTGGATGCTCGTGCCTCTACTACGGAAGCGTCGATGACCAGACTAGAGACCCAAGTTGCCATTCTCCAGTCCGAGAAAGAAGGTACTTGACTTGTATAACCATGTCTGTCTTTGGTTCTTATCCTGCAAACTGTTGTTAACACAATGCCTCTAATTCTATAGCTAACTCTAAGAGCATTGATGTGCTCAAGAAGAAAAGCTCAGATCTGGAAGGCCAGCTTGCTGCCCGGGACAAGGAGGTTGCCGATCTCATAGCCCGCCTTGAAACTTCAGAGAAGCGCAGCTTATCCCTGGAAAGAAGGCTCATGGAGGGTGCATGCGTCGCTGCAACGCACACCGTTGGGGCCTTGAAGAGCCATGTTCCCGATCTTGATGCTGCGTTACTCTCTCAAGGTTTCAAGTGCTCGGCCGGGGATGCACAGGTATTGTTTGATGATCTTGCCCCATTGGTGGAACCCTTTGTTAAGAAACTTGGCCTTCATTTGAGTGACTCGGAAGACTCGTCTGGAGCTCTATGATGGAATCCTGTAATAGGGTAAAAACTTGATGGTTTTAGTCTGTGACTTTTATTTTGCGAGACATATGCTTGCATGTTTTTGCGTAAGTCATAGAGCTGATCGGCCTTTTGTGGAACTTTTCAACTGATAGCTTTAACACAGCTAAATGTCCCGTTACCATAAGCTATTTTGGAATTGTTTAGTTGCTGAGACACGAGCGGTCTTCTGAACTATGTAATTCCTTGTAGTCATGGTGTTCGGTATTTTAGCGCAGTCTAGCTTTCTTGATTTATAAAGCATGATTCTTGTGTGGTAGTGGTACCATAGTAGGCCACGGGCTCTTTTGTAGCATGTAGGCATGCTAGAGAAGAGTCTAGAAGTACTAGTCACAAGAATTTCCCGATCATTTGGGGAGCCCCCGAGCATTGTGCTTGGGATGCATAGGATAGGTCTGAAAAACTTTCAGCGTAGTAGTCCCCAACTCTTTGTTAGTATATGCAATTTGGTAACAAAGAGTAGAAACAGAGTAGAAAAATAACACCCAGCCCCCGAGCGTAATTGTGAGGGTGAGTAAAGTGTATAGAACTTATCTTTTTTGTTTTTGTTGATGCCGGAAGTGATGCGGATGACGATGTTCCTACCAAATTGTTGGATAGGCTTGAACTTGCTTCATTACCTTGACATAAGCGTAAAATCTGCGTAATTGATCCATATTCCATATGTTTGGCAGTACGTCTCCATCTATTTCCGCGATCCTGTAGGCTCCTGGTCTTGCGATGTCTACTACGATGTACGGCCCTTGCTGTGGAGAGGACAACTTAGTCTTGTCCTTGGTGCATTGGTCTAATTTGAGCACCATGTCACCATTGCAAAGGCTTCTATTGCGAACATTAGCATCATAGTATTGTTGCAATTTTGTTGATACTGGGCCACTCTAAAAGTGGCTGCGTCGCGAGCCTCCTCTAGGAGGAGTAGCTCATCGGTGCGTCTATCAGGCTCTTCAGTTTCTGAAAACATTGACACGCGTGGGGCTTGTAATCGGATATCGGATGGTAGAATTGCCTCGGCTCCATACACCAAGAAAAACGGTGTTTCGCCTGTTGCACGGTTCATGGTGGTCCTCATTGACCATAGTACTGTAGGGACTTCATGAATCCATCGCTTGTCATAAGCTTGAAATCTGTTAAAGATCCTCTTCTTGATGCCTTGGAGTACAATGTCGTTAGCACACTCTACTTGCCCATTTGTTTTTGGGTGATTTACCGATGACCAATCATGTTTGATCCCGTGATCATGGCAGAAATGAGAGAACTTTTTACTTTTGAACTGTGTTCCGTTGTCAGAGATTATCCTGGTTTGGGACGCCGAATCATACAACAATGCTCTGTAGGAACTTGACAGCTGCCTCTTTTGTGATCTTCTGAACCGGCTCAGCCTCAACCCATTTTGTAAATGTGTCGATGCCGACGAACAGAAATCTATAACCCCCGATGGGCCTTGGAAAAGGACCAAGGATGTCTATTCCCCATGTGGTGAAGGGCCATGACAAGGGAATAGTGTTTAAGGCTTGCGCAGGTTTAGTTTGTTTCCGTGCGAAGAATTGGCATGCCTCACACTTCTTAACTAACTCGCTTGCGTCTTGAAGAGCTGTAGGCCAGTAGAAGCTCTGTCAGAATGCTTTCCCTGCTAGATATCGGGGAGAAGCGTGAGATCCATAGATTTCTCCATGAATATCATGGAGCAAACTAATGCCCTCAGCCTGTGTGATGCATTTGAGGAGCAATCCATTGCGTGCTAATATAGTCGTTCGTCAACCAATTGATAATTCTTGGCTTTACGATGGATTTTTGCCAGTGTCGCATCATCGTTGGGTATAGTTTGGTTTGTGAGGTACGTCCGGATTGGGTCCATCCAGTTCTCCTCGTTTCCAACTGGAGCGGCGGCTCGAGCCGTATCGACAAATATAGACTCCTTGATGGATTCGTTGGTTGTGGAGATTGTGCCTTTGACAGGCGCAGTTTTTTGGTTCGGTAAAGATACCGACACAGATGGTTTAGTAAGAACTTCAAGTAACATATTACCTGGAAGCTGTGTGCGTTCAGCAGCTGCTTTTGCCAGTTTATCTGCATCGCTATTATACTCCCTTTTGACGTGTCGCACTTCAAGCCCATCAAATTTGCTTTCCATCCTCCTATATGCTTCCAAGTATTTGGCCATGACGTCGCTTCGCGCACTGTACTCCTTCGTGACTTGTTTTGCAGCTAACTCGGATTCCCCTTTCACGAGCAGCCTCTTAACACCCAGAGATGCAGCTATGCGAAGTCCTGTTAAAAGCCCTTCATACTCGGCAACATTGTTAGTAGGGGTTGGATCAACAAAATTGATTTGTAATGCATACCTGATAATGTCATTGTGTGGAGAGATCAGGACCACCCCAAACCCCGCGCCAGCTCTACAAAATGCTTCGTCATAGAACATGGTCCAATGTTCGGAATTTTGGGCACTTTCTTCGGGTTCAGGATTAGTCCATTCTGTGATGAAATCTGCCAGAGCCTGCTACCTGATGGCAGTTCTGGGTATGAATTCAACGTCGTAAGCCCCCAGTTCCAAAGACCATTGTACGATCCTTCCCACAACATCTCGATTATGTAAAATGGTGCCTAGGGAATAGGTCGGCACGACCTTGATCTTGTGGCTCAGAAAATAATGCTTGAGTTTCCTGGAAGTCATTAGCGCAGCATATAGCAATTTCTGAATCTGAGGGTACCTTGTCTTTGCATCATGCAGCACCTCGCTCACGAAGTAAACAGGGTGTTGAGTTGTTGACTTTTCTGTAGGTCTCTCGACCACCAGAACAGTGTAAACAACTGTTGGTGTTGCTGCTACGTATAATAGCATCTCTTCTTTGGGTTGCAGCGAGACCAACACGGGCATTTTCCGTAGGTATTGTTTGAACGCCTGGAACGCCTCTTCTGCCTCTGTCGACCATTCAAAACGATCAGTTTTTTGGACCTCGTGGTGGCTGCGTGGAGACTTCATGTCATCTACTGCCTTGATCTTGTATGGATTTGCCTCTATACCTCGTTGTGAAACAAGGTAACTGAGGAGCTTACCCGATGACACACCAAAGGTGCATTTGGCGGGGTTGAGCATCATCCAGTTTTTGCGCAAGTTGTCGAATGTTTCGGTTAAATCGGCAATCAGGTCGCCTTTCAACCTACTTTTTACAACGATATCATCTATGTATGCCTCCACATTACGGCCGATTTGGCCTTCGAGAACAATGTGAACACATTTTTGATAAGTGCAACCTGCGTTTTTCAGACCAAAAGGCATCTTTATATAACAATAAACACCAAAGGGAATTATAAATGCAGTTCTCTCCTCATCGTCAATGCACATGCTAATTTGGTGATACCCCGAATAGGCATCTAGAAAACAAAACAGCTCGCATCCTGAGGTTGTGTCTACAATTTGATCTATCCTAGGTAATGGATACTCGTCCTTCATGCACGCTTTATTCAGATCAGTGTAATCCATGCACATCCGCCACGTTGGGCTTCTTCACCATGACTGGGTTTGCCAGCCACTCCAGAAAAGGAACCTCTCGAACGAAGCCGGCTTTGAGCAGTCGGTTGTTTCTGCTTAACTGGTCGGACGCCGGTTCATATGCCAAGCTTGTGCTCGATTACCTCCCTGGGGATCCCGGGCATATCAGATGGTTTCCAAGCGAACACATCTGCATTTGCCCGGAGGAAAGCAATGAGCTCGAGTTCCTATTTGTCACCCAGACCAGTGCCCACCTGGGTGGTCTTGGTCGGGTCTGCCTCGTCAAGGACCACTGGTTTCGTGCCTGGCTCGAAACGCTTCTTTGTCGGTGTGATTGGTGAGGCGTCAGCTAGTGACTGGCCTGCTTCCTGCGGTGGCGTCCCCTGAGCGGGGTCTGATCCACCAAGGTCTGCTTCTCTGTGGCGTCGGTATTTTTGTCCTCCGTGGGCATCTCCTTTGCCTTGGCCTTTGATCGGGCTTTGGCTGCCTGGGAAGTCTCAGCGACCGTTGCCTGTGCGACAGTGATCGATAGGTTTTTGGTCTTTTTCTTGGCAGATTCGGCAGCCTTGGCTGGTTCCTACTCTCCTTCCTTGATCATGTCCAGGGTCTTCATGTCACATTGAACCGCACCGTTGCGGTCTCCGCAAACGGTGAATGGGCCCAACGGCCCTGGGATCTTGATCATGGAGTAGGCGAAGTGGGCGACCGCCATGAATTTCTTTAGAAACGGCCTGCCCAAGATGTAGTTGTAGGCTGATGTTATGTCAGCCACCTCGAAGGTGAGGAACTCTGATCAGATGTTTTTCCCCTCCATGAGGGTCACCTGCAGATCGATCCTCCCCAATGGTAGAGCTTCGATGCCCGGTATAACCCCATAGAAGGGCTTCTCCACTGGGGGCAATGACCTCCTTGGGAAACCAAATTTGTCAAAGGCATTGACGAACAACAGGTTGAGGGCACTCCCACTGTCGATCAGGGTTCGCCCGACCTTGCGTGACCCGATCCAGGGCTTGATGCACAGTGGTAGTAGTGGCCCATCGTACAGCGTGTCGGGGTGGTCCCTTTGATCGAAGGTGATCGAGACTTCAGACCACCTCAACGGCTGCTTGCAGGGTTCGGTGCTTGCTATCTACCTCTCGACTAGCTTCAGCTGGGATTTGGAGGTTCGGGTCAAGCAACCACCGAATATTGTGGCAATCTCCAAGTCTTCAGGAAGTTGTGGCTCATCGTCACAGTCCATGTAGTTCACTTGCCGAGGGTTTTGAGCGGCCTGGTCACGTGGTCCCCCTTGTTGCTGGCTCTCCTCTTCCTACTTTTCTTGTACACCGTGCAGTCCACAAAGTGATGTTTTGTCGACCGGTGAATAGGGCAGTACATCAGGAGATCTACAGGTTTCCCCTGACGCCGGTATGGGGGCTTGTTGTCTACGGCCATGACTTCCTCTCCGTCAGTCTTGCGCTTCTTGTTCTTATGCTTGTCCTTCTTCTTGCCTTCCACGGGTGGCTTGCTCTGTTCGGGCTTCCCTTGGACCCGTGCTTGGGCATCTGCCATCTTGGCGGTCTCCTCCAGGATCCCATAGAGTTCGGCCACCGTCTTCGGGTTCTTTTTGGCAAGCTCTTCCGCCGTCCGCTCGTCCCTGCAGCCCTGATTAAAGGCTACAATCACCCGATCATCCACCATGTCAGGGATGGTGTTACGGGTGTCGCTGAATCGATGGACGTAGTCCCGAAGGGATTTCCCAGGTTTCTGCACACAGTTGAGCAAATCTCCTACATGTCTGGGGTGTTTGTAGGTGCCTTGGAAGTTGGCCTCAAACGTCTCCCGAAGATGGTCCCATGACTTGATGCTAGCCTCGGGCAGATTCATGAGCCATGTTCGGGCTGATCCCTGCAGGGCAGTCGGCAAGTAGTTTGCCTTGACGTAATCGTCTCCCTTGTTGTCGTCGATGATCGTGGAATAGATCTGGATCCACTCGCGGGGGTTGGTCGTTCCGTCATACTTCTCGATGTTGGTAGAACGGAACTTATCTGGCCACCTGACCTTGCACAGGCTGGAAGAGTACGCAAGGCACCCTCCAGTGCCTGTTCGGGAGTCACGTGGTGTTGAATCTAGATGGGACTGATAGTAGCCCTCACGTGCTCGGTAATCTCAGTTGTAGTTGAGAGTTTCCCGAGCGTCGCGATTTCTGTGATTGTGTTCGAGCTGCGGCCTTATGTCATGCCCCTCCTATGGGCGATACCGAGGATGTCCGTTAACAGATCGGGAGCAAACCGGCTGGGGTTCGCCGCGCCTGTTGGACGGAGCTGGTGGTGCGGCAGCAGCAGCCTCTAGTCGTTCCTTAGCCTTGTCCGTCGCTTCCCGAGCCTTCTTGGCAATGGTGGCCATCGGGGTCCCCTTGGCCATTGCTTCCATTGTTTCCAAGAAGGTTTGGATCTACAGGTTGTCCTGCTCGACCACCCAGAAGTCGTTGCTGAGATTCCGGGGAGCCAACGAGGATGGAGTTATCAGAGTACAGGACTTAGCCGTCTGAAGGGTTGGTGCGTTGCTGAGACGTGGAGGAATCGGAGGTCTGCACGAGCTGGACGACTCGGCGGCAGCACTTCCCTCGTTCCCAGTGAACACGTGGATGAGGCGATCTTCGGGCTGTTTCGACCCACTGCTCGATCCACTGTAGTCGAGATCCAACTGCGCAGTGCGATCAGCAATGTCTTTGAGAGTTGGATCCGCAAAAGTGGCGAAAACTTCCCGACCGGCGCATGTGAGATCGGGATCATGGATCCCTGTCATCTTGAGCTCATAATCACCTTGGTGCTCGAACACGAGATCCCCAAATCGGATCTCTCGTGCAGGCACTAGATAGCTTGGAGCGTAGAGATCGGAAGCGGAGGCAGAACTCCCGATGGCTTCCGACTTGACGGAACTGGGCATGTAGGGCATCGATGAACTCGACGCGTCGGTGAACCAGACTCCGTTGATGATTGGCATGATCTTTCTTCACGCAAGGGCCCCTACCTGGCGCGCCTCTGTCGAGGTTGTACTCGGCAGATATTTGTCCGGCAGGCACCCCGCTTCGTGCGAAGATCCATCATAGTAGATGAACAAAGAGACTCGAGATTTTATACTGGTTTGGGCCCTCGAGATCGAGTAATAACCCTACGTCCAGTTGCTTGCTTGTATTATCTTGGCGAGTACAGATTACGATGGTGTAACAAATACTCTCGGATGGATTGACTAAGATTGGAGATACCCTCTACGTGCAGGACCCTCCACTATTTATATCCAGGGAGACGTGCCTTACAAGACAAAACAGACCTAAACCTAGTAGGACTCTAATTATCATCAGGCTTTCCTTCTGCGATCCACCTGTCGTGTCTTGTTCGGAGTCTTCTTCGCTCGGAGTCGGTAGTCGGCAATCCTCGTGATCGGGCTCCCGGGTCTTATGGCCTCAACAAGAACCATTGGGCATGTCACCAGGAGCATCGCCCACCTGTTTGACAAGTCTATGTGCCTCAGAGACAAGTCCAAAATAATTCTCGAGTATTACCCCAAGTACGACAGGGAGCACCACCATTATTCCCAACTCCTCCAACTCGGCAAAGGTCTTGGCAAGGACCTTCTTCTACTCAACAAAGGTGTGAGAGGAGGAGGAGGAGCCGTCAAGCAATGTACCGAGAATTACAGAACATGGTGCTCCAACATGTTGAGGTTCGCGTTCGTGCTGATGGACGCATTTATCCTGACAATGAGAAGGTTTCTTTTCGTGTGTCACCAAGTCTACAAAGTAATGAGAAGTATGGCTTTCTCATTGAGTTGTCTAGCTCCTAGACCTCGTAGAGATGAGCCTGCTGAGCCTATTCCAACCCCGAGTGTTGCTGGGGGCACACAACAAGTTGAACGGCCTCAAGTGCCACCCTCTGTACCAACTCAGAAAAAAGACCAATCATCAATGACTCCTATGGAATTCAAGAAGCAACCAGATAACCCTACACGAGCTGCTAAGGAGGCTGATGCTAGCACTTCTACTAACTATTAGACTCCTTCTGAGGGTGATGAAAAGGGGACACCCTCCAATGATGTGGTCATGTGTGGGATGATCGAGCTCCGTGTAACTCAAGACTCTAATTCTAGTTGGGAGCCACCTATAGTATCTCAAGAGTTAACATAACCGTCAGAGGATGAGATTGTTCCAAACCCAACGGTCAGCCTAGGGAAAGACATTTGGTCCCAAGCACGTGCTAGTGGACCTTCAAGCTCATCTACGGTTCAATGCTTGCCTGTCACAGGCAAAAGTCAATCCACGAGAAGCAGGGCGAGACCTTATAATTGCCCTAATCGGTTTCGAGCTATTGCTTCAAGATTCCCTACATACCAGTACCAATTGGAACAGGTCGCCGGTAGGGAAGGAGTTGATACCCGCCTAAAAATGGAAGCATGGCGACGTACAAGAGGAAGCCCGAAAACCTCCAGTGATGAAGGAGGAAGCTCAGGTAGCGAAGTCTCAGAAGTTGAATCGTCAACCTCTCTCGAGGCCTGTTTACAATCGCCATGCTATTCTGCGCTTGCATCATCTCTTATCTCTAGGGACGAGGGAGAGTTATTGGGAACTAATGTTGCCCCAGTACATATGACCATGAAAATGTAACTGGCAATGAGATAGGAAATTCTGAAAAAACAGCCGGTTGACCCTAGAGGTGCAACCAATCTTCCAAGCAATCACTACATTCATCCTTCAACCTTAAAAACGCCTGAGGAACGTGAGAAGATCCAAGACCACGAGATTGATGAGCTAAAGGCCCAAATGAAAAAGCTCATGGAAATGATGACTAGCTTCACTGCAAATCAAACTCAAGCTCCCAACCCACCTGCACAAATTGACCCACAAATAGTAGAGCTAGAGGCAACAACATTTTCCATGCCACATTTTCCATACATGGAACCAAATCATGGCGTTGAGAAGGTAGCAACGAATGTGCCGATCGCCCTTGCGGCTCTTGATGCCAATAGACTAGCTGGGACGCTCAAAGATTATCATGATATTGCTGAGGATATTATTAATAGGAAAATGAGACAGATAGCGGCCGAGCAAGGTCCAAAGTTTGTTGAGGATGAGCTTCAGAAGCAATATGAGTCGTGGCACGATAGGGTCCCATTCCCTGGAGGTTGGCACCCACCAAAGTTCCGGCAATTTGATGGGACTGGGGATGCAACAGAGCATCTGGCGTATTTCGAGGCAATATGGGGAGACACTGCCTGTTCACCATATCTCCTATTGAGGCAGTTCTCAGCTTCATTGACAGACGCAACTTTCCATTGGTATAGTTGCCTTCCTGCTGGGTCCATACGTAATTGAGTGGCAATGAAGGAACTCTTCAAGTCTCACTTCATAAGTCTCAATAAGGAGATAACTATCTTGGAGTTGTCCCAAATTAAGCAAAAGCAGGGTGAGCGAATTGAGGACTACGTCATCCGCTTCCGGAACAACTATGTTCGCCTTGCTAGAGAAATGCATGTTGAAGATGCCATACAGATGTGCATTCATGGAATGCAACAGCATTGGTTGGTCACAGTGCCCAAGCGCGACCCCAAGACATTTAGTTCCCTTGGTGACGCCGTGTCAGCCACCAAGTTAGAATTTGAAAAGGTGCCCCAAATCATGGAAATGTACAAGAATGCTGGAAATAATGATGGAAATAGAAGATTTAATCCATCTTCTAAGCCAGTAAATAATAGGGGCAAGCCCAGATCGGCTGAGTCCAATGTTGCAAACACAGTGCCTATCTTTGGCCCGCGAAATGACCAAAGGCCTAACAAGCACCCCAATATTAGGGAGTTGCTCAATAAGCTATATGTGTTTTGCAAAGACTTGGTCAAAAGTCTTTTTGAGCAAATGAGTGAGCAACAGTTGCTAACACTGCCCAACCCAGGAAGGCTTGAGCAAGTAAACATGGTTGACAACACCTTATATTGTCCCTACCATAGATATGTTGGCCACAAAATTGAGGATTGTATTGCATTCAAGGAATGGCTGCAGCGAGCTGTCGATGAAGGCAAGTTGGCCCTGAAACCTGTCACACCCGGATTTACAAATAAACCCAAATGCTACTATATGTGTACCCAGGAAGTCCAACACACACATATAGCTTTAGAATAACAGAATATCAAAGTAAAACAAGTGCTCGAATACAAAAGAATAGCATCTCAAAATTATTACAAATAAGACTCAAGTCTTTAATCAAAGTTTACGCATACGAAAAGATAAACTCTCGTGGCTCCACAAACTCCACAAGGACACCGACTGGTTGACAGCTGCCTAGAAGTCGGAAATATATTCAGGGAACTCCACAACACCTTCAGGTTCATCTGATTACCCATCCGGGATTTTGTTGAATAATGCAAGTGTAAGCAAACCAGCTTTACTTAACAAATATAACACGAGGAATGAAGGCTTAAAAAGGCTAGACACAGTTTAACTGCGGTAAGCACTTTTAATAGTTCAATTTTAGCATTATCCAAATTACTACAATGTAATAGGAATAACCCAGTTGTAACCCAAATTAAGTATAAGTAGAGAAGTATCATCAAGTCCACCATCATTCCATTGTCATTTCATTTTAAACATCACCGGGGTAAAAGTCACTTGTCAAAAAGGATCCAGGCCACTCGTAACCATGAGTACGGCTGTTATAACAGTTTACACTCTGCAGAGGTTGTACACTTTCCCCACTGATCGCGTAAAAGTTCAGAAGAACTTTATAACCCAACCACGCAGTGCTAGCTAGGCACATTCATCACACTACCTTTGGTGTGACTGCATAGGGACGCTACGAGACCTTTCAAAATTTACTTAGTCAAGACCAGAGCCCATTTGATTCCCGTGGTTGCACTGTTCTCCCGGGTTGCCACTTTAAGATAGACCATAACAAGTGATGCCCAGAACAAAGCACACAGCATATGTTCCAGTTTAAAGGTTCATTAGAACAAAGCACACAGCACATGTTCCGATTTAGGTTGATTGGAACAAAGCACACAGCACATGTCCAAATTAAGGGTTGCCTAGAACAAAGCACACAGCACATGTTCTAGATCGTGAATTGCCTAGAATAAAGCACACAGCACATATTCTAGAACAAGAGTTTGCTGAGAACAAAGCACACAGCACATGTTCCAGCTACCTAGCCAGGTTGCTAAAAAGCAAGTTTTAATCATTCATCATTAAGAGGTATCAAGTATCACTGTCCAGCGACAGTAAGCTCAAGTTGCATAGCCTAGCTTTTGCTACCCAAAAGATGCATAACCCGGTTGAACAAGAAAGTAAGTCTCAAAGATACTAGGGATATCCTAAAACAGATTAACTCATGCATGAATGTAAGTGATTATTAATGTGTATGGGTATCAAGGAATTCTCGTGCTATACTTACCTTCCTCTTGGTACTGCAGCTGCTGCTCTTGCTCTTCAAAGTGTTGCTCGAACGACGGCTCGAACGGCTCACCGGCTAGACACGATCAACAATCACCAACACACAATCCAGACAAGCCAGTACATGCATATCAAGTGAAATAAATTAGAACAGTACCAAACAATTCAAACAATGGCTAAAAAGCTAATAAAACTATTCTACGCATTACTACGAACACATGAGTGAAAGAATCACTGAAATCGGAGTTAAAACGCATAATCTAGGGCTAAAACAAAGTCTAGGGGCTCGCTGGCAAAGAAACTAAACTTCTAGGGACCTATCTGCGAGAAAACAGGGGTCTAAACGTAATTATGTATAAAAATAGAAGGTCTAACGCGTAAATATTACAACCTAGGATGGCGGGTTCAAATATTTAAAAGCTCAGGGTTTAAACCGCAAGAAAAAGGACCTAAACCTAATTACTTTTGAACTGCGGTGGACTGCGGGTTGATTCCTGGAAAACAAAGGGGCTTAAGTGAAAAAGGGCGCTGCGTGGCTGGCTGGCTGGGCGTGGCCGCTGACGTGGCGTCCACGTGTCGGCCACGTGGCGCTGACGAGGCGGTGGACCGCGCCGTGGACTCGGTCCACGGTGGACCGGTTAAGGGCGAAGGGGTACGGGGTGATCCTGGCCGTCCAGATCAGATCGGGTGGCCGGGGTTTGAACGGGTGGCGGTTGGTCACCGGCGGCGAGCAGGGACGGCGGCGAGGGCGGCGCAGCGTCGGACTAGGGGCTAGAGGCCTCGGTTTCGCGCGGGGTTTGGCTTGGGAGCGAGCTAGGAAGCTTGCGAAGCTTACCAGGGGGTTTGAAGGACGGCTCGAGCGGCGGTCACGGCGGCGGCGGCGGCGCTCGGTGTTCGGCGTCGGGGCTCCTCCGGGGCTCGACTAGGGCTCCGGACGGTGGCGAACGGCAGCGGGTGCTCCTGCGAAGGCGAACGGGAGGTCAAGGGCGAGCACCGAGCGACCGGACGGAGGCACAAACTCGGGGCGAGCTTACCTCGGCAACAATGGCGGCGGTGGCTCTCGGGTGCGGGAACTAGGGCGCGAGGGGGCCTGGGGGTGGCTTTATAGGGCTTGGGCGCGGGCGGATTGGCTCGCGCGAAGTTCGGGGCGGATAGGGGCCGGGCGCGCGCGAATCGCGGCGGCCGTTGAGCGCGGCGGCGTCGGACTCGGCTGAGAGTCCGAGCGGGAGGGGGAAGACGGTCCTAATAGGTGGGCCCCACCTGTCAGCGGCGCGGGTGAAGGCGCCCAGGCGCCGGGGCGTTTTCAGCTGAGGAAAGCGGAGCGGGAGCGGGGCGCGGGCTGCTGGGCCGAGCGGGGAGAAGGGGAGGGAGGCGATGCGAGCTGGGCCAAAAAGTCCAGGGGGCAAAAGCGGACCGGCCAGGAGTTAAGGGGCTTGAAACAGACTTAAAGCGAGAAAAACAATTAAACACTCATTGAAGAGCAAATTAAATGAGGATTTTCAATATAAATTCAAAACTCATCAAATAAATTACTAACAACCAAAAATATGCTTCGGCATGAATGCACATACATGTTTTTCTACGCTTATCTTTACTTTTTAATTTTGGCAAATTTTTAATTAACCCCTATATGATATGAACAAATCAATAATTAAATATATTAAATCCTAATTTTTATTAAGGCCTAATTTTTAGGGTGTTACAGACCTACCCCCCTTAAGATAAATCTCGTCCTCGAGATTCGGCTGCAGATTGGAAAAGATTGGGAAACTCTGCCCTCAAATCCTCTTCCCTTTCCCAAGTTGCCTCATCCTCTGAATGTTGGCTCCACTGTACTTTGCACATTCTTATCACTTTGTTTCGGGTAACTCTTTCTGTTTCCTCCAGTATTCTGATCAGGTACTCGGTGTACGTGAGATCCTCCTGCACATTCAATTCCTCCATTGGCAACTGTTCCTCTGGTACTCTCAAACACTTCTTTAACTATGACACATGGAACACATCATGAACCCCTGAGAGTCTCTCTGGTAACTCTAGCTGATAAGCCACTTCGCCTCTTTTTTCTAGCATCTTGAACGGTCCGATATACCTGGGTGCTAACTTGCCCTTCATATTGAATCTGCGAACTCCCTTCATGGGTGACACCTTAAGATACACGTAGCCTCCAATCTCAAAACTAAGCTCCCTTCTACGCACATCTGCATAACTTTTCTATCTAGACTGGGCTGCCTTTAAGTTCTGCCTGATGGTCTGCACTTGCTGTTCTGCCACTCTGAGAACCTCAGGTCCAAACACTTGACTCTCCCCTGTCTGATTCCAGAATAACGGTGTTCTGCACTTTCTGCCATATAACGCCTCAAACGGTGCCATCTTGATACTCTGTTGGTAACTGTTGTTGTAAGAGAACTCTACATAAGGTAAACTCTTATCCCAACTAGTCCCATACTGTAGAGCACAGGCTCTCAACATATCCTCAAGTGTCTGATTAGTTCTCTCTGTTTGTCCATCGATCTGCGGGTGATATGCTGAACTGAACTTTAACTCGGTATCCATAGCTTCATGTAATTTCTGCCAAAAATGTGAAGTGAACTGCGTCCCTCTATCAGACACAATCCTCTTGGGTACTCCATGCAGACACACTATTCTCTCCATGTACAGCTCTGCTAGCTTGGCACCTGTGTAGGTGGTCTTTACTGGTAGAAAATGTGCCACCTTGGTTAAACGGTCAACAATTACCCACACAGAGTCATAACCTCTCTGCGTACGCAGCAGACTGTTAATGAAGTCCATTCCAACTTCCTCCCATTTCCATTCTGGTATCTGGAGTGGTTGCAGTAAACCGGCAGGTCTCTGATGCTCTGCCTTGACTCTCTGGCATGTATCACACAATGCAACATACTCTGCAACTCCTCTCTTCAGTCCATACCACCAGTACCTCTCTTTGATATCGAGATACATCTTAGTACTGCCTGGATGAATCGAATAGGCTGAGTCATGAGCTTCCCTCAATATAGCTTCTCTGATGTGCTTCACCTCTGGTACGCATAACCTTTTACCATACCACAACGTTCCTTGTTCGTCAACTCTAAAACCCGGTGCGTGACCAAGCGGGATCTGCTCTGCGATTTCCTGTAGCTTCTTATCCTCTAACTGTGCCTTGCGAATTTCTTGTTCCAGAGTAGGCTCAACTTCAAGTTCTACCAAGTTAGCTACCATTCCCAGGTTCAAATGTTCAAACTCCTTGGCTAACTCATCTGGCATCTGAGCCACTTCTATCATGTTGGCGTAGCTTCTTCTACTAAGGGCGTCGGCAACAAGGTTTGCCTTCCCTGAGTGATAATGAATTTCCAGGTCATAGTCCTTGATCAACTCTAGCCACCTTCTCTGTCTCAAGTTCAGGTCGGCTTGAGTGAACACGTACTTCAGACTTTTGTGATCTGTGTATATATCACTTCTGTGGCCAATCAGATAGTGTCTCCAAATCTTCAAGGCATGTACCACAGCTGCCAACTCCAGGTCATGAGTCAGGTAGTTGACCTCATGTTTCCTGAGTTGTCGAGAAGCATATGAAACTACTCTGCCTTCTTGCATCAGCACACATCCCAATCCCTGTCTAGAAGCATCATAGTAGATCGGGAAACTCTTGTTCAGATCTGGCAGAATCAATACTGGCGCGGTAGTCAACCTCTTCTTGAGTTCTTTAAAGCCTTTCTGACACTGCTCGGACCACACAAACTTTGCATGCTTCTCTAGTAATGCGGTCAAGGGTTTGGCGATTTTAGAGAATCCCTCGATGAATCTCCGATAATAGCCTGCCATTCCCAAGAAACTCCGGATCTCACTAACATCCTTTGGTGGGATCCAGCTAAGAACATCCTTCACCTTCTTAGGATCAACCGCTACTCCTCCATTTGAAATAACATGTCCGAGGAATGACACTTTCTTTAGCCAGAAATCACACTTACTGAACTTAGCATACAACTGTTGTTCCCTCAACCTCTGTAGTACCAATCTCAGGTGTTCCTCATGTTCCTCTTCATTCTTTGAGAAGACCAAGATGTCGTCAATGAATACCACCACAAATTTGTCCAGATAATCCATGAACACCTTATTCATCAAGTACATGAAGTATGCAGGTGCATTGGTTAGCCCAAAAGACATCACAGTGAATTCATATAAACCATACCGGGTAGGGAAGTCTGTCTTTGGTATGTCAGACGGACGAATCCTCAGTTGGTGATATCCCGATCGCAGATCGATCTTAGAAAACACAAAAGCTCCTCTTAACTGATCGAACAGGTCATCAATCCTAGGCAAGGGATACTTGTTCTTGATGGTAACCTCATTTAGAGCCCGGTAGTCCACACACATTCTCTGAGTACCATCCTTCTTTTCTACGAACAGCACTGGTGCTCCCCAAGGTGAAGAGCTAGGGCGGACGTAACCCTTATCTAATAATTCTTTTATTTGCTTCTTTAGTTCCTTGATGAGGACATCTCCACTCATGATACAACCACACATATGGGGCAGCAATGGCAACAAAGTCAAGTTGCTAGAGACCAAGCTTACAAGCTTAATTCAAAGGAAAACTCGTTCCTAGCTGTCCATACACGTTCTTCTCAGAATTTGATGCTACTGAATTCTTTCCATTGTTCAATGATTATTAGAAATGAAGGCAAAGGATTTCACCAGCATGGGAGCAAAAGAGAGGACAATAAGAAGAACGCTGATGTGAGAAAGGGGTGTTTAGATTGGATGTTTGGACCCCAAAGTTCGGACCAGCCATTTCGGACTACCTGTTCGGACCTACAAGCAGCACCGGATTGAGATGGGTATAACTCTTCACTCCGTCAGTTGCTTGAGACCCATGAGCACTCGTTGGAAAGCTCATGAAGTCTAGTTTCATATGGATCTAACCCCATCATCAGATTTGTCCTGAAACGCTTACAATCAGAAAAACAACGTCCAGACCTCCAGTCTACGCAGAACCTCAGTTTTGGGCCTTGGGCCTTTTGTATCCAGTTGAGCCCATGAGGGGGCGCCTCCTAAGCTAGGGTTTCGACCCAACACCTCCCTGGCTGCTCTCCCACTTACAAATACCACCAGCAGCAGGCAAGAACATTTTTAGGTTTTGTTTTAGATCTGAGTTAGCTTCTTGCAACCAGTTTGTAAACGCGTGTGTCGATCAGACCACCCGATTTGCTTGATTCAAGATCCCAACTTGTGTACCAGATTCACCATTTGGTTATCAATCGATGAGTTATTTGCTTGTTCATCTTGTTCTTGCTTGTTCTCGATTGCTAGCAGGAGCAGCGGTGTTCTTGGCATGGCAAGAACATCACAATCGGAGACGGTGTACCTGTTGCTAAGGCGCAGCCGTTTGTGGTCGTTGTAGTCGGACAGCCAACGTCGAATCCACCCCAAATCGAAGTTATCCCCAACTCTCATCGAAGGATTAGGAACAAACCCTAGCGGGTTCTATCATGTGGTAATCAGAGCAAGGTTTTCGGTGAGAGTTTTTACCCGTTCTTACTTTACCTATAGTCCAAAAAAATCCCAAAAACAGTTTAGATCCGAAAATCCCATCAACAAGTTTGTGCCTTGCTGTTATTCGTAATCTTTGCTTGTTGAATTTTTGGTTGCATCAACATGTAGAACTGCTGGTCGTTTATAATCCTTTAGAGTTTTGAGTTCTGTCACGTTTTGGTCACTACAAGATCTACTGTCACCATATACATCTCCGCTGCCATTTTCCTCCACAAATCCAGTACCAATCCCACCTCGATTCTGATTTCGGTTGCACAAGAACTTTTCCCAAGAGTGGTGCCCATCATCACAACTTCAATAATCTCCACCAGATCCAAATGCTCCCCATTTACATTCAGGTTTGAATCCGCAAAGGGGGAAGATTGTTAATTAGGGCTGCAGTTTGATTCAGAGTCTCATTTCAGCACGGCAAGGAAACTGCCATAACTTCTATTTCAAGAGTCTGATTCATGTGTTTAAATACAATCTGGAAAGCTTAGCTTGTACCCATTCCAACGAATCTGACCTTGCTACCAACTTCATTCTAAGCGGGTCACAATCGGTCTTGAGATTAGCGCTTCTGAACCAGAAACAAGAGTTGTTACTCTCAATTCGCTTGGGCTGTGTGCAATGAGTTTTATTGCAGTCGTATTGTTGCTAAACAAAAGATTCTAGGCCTTGCAAAATAAAAGAAGAAAAAAAGAGGGTCAAAGAAGAAAAGAAAAAAAAGAGATGGAAAGAGAAGGAAAAAAGAAGAAGGTGCTGAATTTTGCAGTTTAGATTGTGCTATTGTTCGTTCCTTTCTGTGACTACCTTTGTGCCCAGGCTCACGTCTCTAGCATGGTTTAGTGTAGGACCAGCATAGTACCGTTGTTGAACGATTACTCAATTTGTATTGATTACGTTGTTCTAGCTTATCCTTGATTTACCTTGCAGCCACCTAGAGCTCCACATATTTATCTACAACTTCACAGGGTTGTGGTTCTATCACCAATTGTGTTGTTCTTGCCGGCTGCTACCACCTCCTGCTAGTGTGGTAAGAACTTGTAAGAACTTGGTTGCACAAGGTTGAGTGAAGATGTAGTGTGGCACCACCTTTTTGCAGTTAGTAGGAAACTTTCTATGATTATTGTTGCTGTCCACTAACCATGACAGGCTTGAGGAGAGATGTTGGAGCTAGTAGCATGCATCATGGATATTCAGGACCATGACTACACATGGGAGCACCCGTACGAGACATGCATGATGATTCTCTTGCTGTGATCAATTCTGCACTACCTTCCTTTGAGGGAAAATTTGACCCTCATGCATACATCGATTGGGAGCTAAAGATAGACAATGAGTTTGAGGAATATGATTTGACTGAGAAGCAAATGGTTTTTGTTGCCTCTAATGCTTTAACTAATCATGCTTTGTATGAGTGGAAACATATTTGCAAGCACAACAAAGTTCCTCAAACTTGGAATGCTTTCAAACTTCTTTTTCGAGAGCTTTATATTCCTGCGTATTATGCTGATCACTTGCTTGCCAAACTAGAGAAAATAAAACAGGATAGTAGGACTGTTAATAATACTATCATGATTTTAAAATTTGTATCATGTTTGGTGGCTTGAATGAATGCATGGAATATGTAATGAGTAGGTTCATGAGAGGGCTCAGTTCTGAAATTCAAACCTTACTCATTAGTAAAAGATACAGCCATATCGGTCACTTGTTTTGTCTTGCTTGCAATGCTGAAAATAAGATTTTATTATCTACGAACACTTGCAACAATGATGTGGCCCATAATGACCAAGATTTTCCCACTTTACATGCTAATCAAGAGCATCAATTAGTGGAGCTTGCTGCTGATTTACCTTTGTCACAAATTGATTTGTTTGCTAAAACTTGTGACAAAGAAGAGTTGTGTGATGCTTCCATTCTCATTTCATCACTAGAAAGAGAGCACTCTTTTGTCTCTCTTCTTGTACCTAACATTTTGCAGGGAGATGGGGATAATTCCAAGGAGAGCATCAAACAATTTGAGCTACTACACCCGGTGGGGGAGTTGGAGAGGAATCAAAGTGCATCACATACAACATTGGAGGAGAGTGAACAAAGCAAACCCTCTAGTGCCACAAACACTCCATGTAAGTATGTTCATGATGAACTGCAATTGCCCAATGTTCAAGATAATCCTCTACAGTCATTATCGGAACCTCTCGCTGCATATGCCTTGTCACGAGCTGCATGTTTTCCTCACGATGACAAGGAGTTGCTTGGAAATGTTTCATGTACACCACAAACACAACTAGAGCATGAACTTGTTAAATCTGTTTTCAAAGATCTACATACTATTTCTACACATGTTGATTGCATTGCTAGCAAGAAGGAAGAGCTGAAACTCATTCCCTCTTTTGACACCTTAGGTTATTGAATTTGACATTCCTTGTAATCTGAATTGTGTAAAGGAGAAACTCAAATATGATTCTGAATTGCCATGTTTCAATCGTTGTTTGCTTCATGCAGTTGGTAAATATGGCAGCAAAGGAGAGTTTTTGGTGCATAAAGTTTATATTTGTTATAATCTTAAATCTCCTTTTAGGCAGCAATACAATGATCCAATAAAGGACTGCACTAACACTAATAACACCTTGCAAAGTTTTCCAAGTTTTTTCTATTTTGCAGCAAGGTCAGCCCGAAGTATGGGAGCATTGTTGGTGGTGGCCATGCAACACGGCCGTTGCTTCGTGTGCCAGCATCAACACAAGCAGCTTTGCAGGACATTGGAGCAATCGACAAGAAGGGGAGGATAATGGGACCATGCCCGTTATTGCTGCACACATAATGACATCATTGCTGCAGCACATCTACTACGTGTTGAACAATTACATCAACAACTTGCTTGCTCCGACTTCTTCTTCCCTGCCATCACCGATGTGGGATACTTTGTCGAGCATACGTGCATCCCATGTGCTTGGTTTTGATGCCAAGTATGTTTGCATTCGAGTGCCACCTTGGCCTCCACCCCTCAAACGACCAAGAGGTCTTAGTGGTGTGGCTAATTTTCAGCCACACGCAAGTGCCACGGATCAGCTTGAGTCGAGGACGACTCAAATGCAAGAAGGGGAGGATGATGAGGACATCTCCACTCATGATACAACCACACATATGGGGAAGCAATGGCAACAAAGTCAAGTTGCTAGAGACCAAGCTTACAAGCTTAATTCAAAGGTAAACTCGTTCCTAGCTGTCCATACACGTTCTTCTCAGAATTTGATGCTACTGAATTCTTTCCATTGTTCAATGATTATTAGAAATGAAGGCAAAGGATTTCACCAGCATGGGAGCAACAGACAATAAGAAGAACGCTGATGTGAGAAAGGGGTGTTTAGATTGGATGTTTGGACCCCAAAGTTCGGACCAGCCATTTCGGACTACCTGTTCGATCGGACCTACAAGCACCACCGGATTGAGATGGGCATAACTCTTCACTCCGTCAGTTGTTTGAGACCCATGAGCACTCGTTGGAAAGCTCATGAAGTCTAGTTTCATATGGATCTAACCCCATCATCAGATTCATCCTGAAACGCTTACAATTAGAAAACAACGTCCGGACCTCTAGTCTGCGCAGAACCTCAGTTTTGGGCCTTGGGCCTTTTGTATCCAGTTGAGCCCATGAGGGGGCGCCTCCTAAGCTAGGGTTTCGACCCAACACCTCCCTGGCTGCTCTCCCACTTACAAATACCACCAGCAGCAGCCAAGAACATTTTTGGGTTTTGTTTTAGATCTGAGTTAGCTTCTTGCAACCAGTTTGTAAACGCGTGTGTCGATCAGACCACCCGATTTGCTTGATTCAAGACCCCCCAACTTGTGTACCAGATTCACCATTTGGTTATCAATCCGTGAGTTATTTGCTTGTTCATCTTGTTCTTGCTTGTTCTCGATTGCTAGCAGGAGCAGCGGTGTTCTTGGCACGGCAAGAACATCACAATCGGAGACGGTGTACCTGTTGCTAAGGCGCAGCCCCTTGTGGTCGTTGTAGTCGGACAGCCAACGTCGAATCCACCCCAAATCGAAGTTATCCCCAACTCTCATCGAAGGATTAGAAACAAACCCTAGCGGGTTCTATCATTCCTCTAGTTCATTTACTCCCATCCTATATGGTCTTTTAGCTATAGGTGCAGTTCCAGGTTTAAGCTCAATAAGAAACTCAGTGTTGCGTTCTGGCGGCATACCTGGCAACTCCTCTGGAAAGACATCCAGAAATTCCCCCACAACTCTGATATCTTCCATGGCTGCTCCTTTCATCTGGTTGATCTGACAAGTTCCCAGTGCAGACGGATCTGCTTGAAACTCAATCTTTTCTCCAGTCTCGGTCGTCAGTTCCACTGCCCTCTGAGCACACTTGATTACGGCATTATGTACGTGCAACCAGGTCATTCCCAAGATGAGATCAATTCCCATGGAATTCAGGACCACAGGTGTGGCACGGAACTCTACCCCCCTTATTCATACACTTACATCTGGGCATGCTAATGTTGCCCTTAATTCCCCTCCAGGTGAATTAATTATCAACGTATGTGGCATGGGTTGCATAGTCATTCTATACTTTTTCACAAACTGAGCAGATATGAAAGCATGTGTAGCACCAGAATCGAATAGAACAGATGCGGGTGTGAGTTGACTAGAAACGTACCGAACACCACGTCGGTTGCTCCTTGAGCTGCCTCCTCGCTCACGTGGTTCACCTTGCCACGTGCATCGTTCTGCTGTCCTCCATTGTTGCGGGGCTGTTGGGGGTTCTGACCGTTGTTCCTTGGGGCGTTGTTCTGCCCATTAGCATTCTGGCCTCTCTTAGGGCAGTTGTTAGCATAATGCCTGGGGTCACCACAGTTGTAGCAAACTCTGCCAGCCATGGGAGCTACAGGCACAGCATTGCTCTGAGTGAGACGTGGCGCCTGGTTCTGCGGCTGCTGCTATTGCTGGTACCTCTGTTGGTAGGGTTGTTGCTGGCGCTGTTGCTGTTGCTGCTGCTGTTGATAAGGCGGGCGCTGCTGGTACTGTTGGCGCTGCTGCTGATTCCCAGAGTTCGGTGGGCCTTGACTGCGGAGCTGGCCACCGGACTGGGGGTTGAAGCGGGGGCGCGAGCTATTCCCACCCGTCTGGTTGACGAACTTTCTTTTCTTGTCCTCTATCTCTCGACGCTTGTGCTCCAGCATCAGGACATTATCGACCAACTCGTGAAAGTTGTCGAAGGTGTGAGTGAGTAGCTGGTACTGAAGGCCATCATTCAGTCCCCGAAGGAACTGCCTCTGCTTCTTCTTGTCATCGGCCACGTTCTCAGGAGCGTAGCAAGATAGCTCGATGAACTTGTCACGATAGGCAGTGACAGTCATTGATCCCTGCTTCAAAGCCAGGAACTCCTCTTGCTTCAGGGTCATGAGACCGTCTGGAATATGGTGAGCATGGAAACGCTCACTGAACTCTGCCCACGTGATGTGGTCAGGGTCCTGGTGAGAGTACAGATACCCACCATTCTTGGGCAGCTCCTTGTAACTGTCCAGACCCATAGAGCACCTTCTCCCTATCGGTGCACTGAGCTATATCCAGCTGACGATTCACCGCCTTGAGCCAATCTTCAGCTTGCAGTGGCTCACTGGCGTGGGTGAAGACAGGCGGGCGTCCCTTCATGAACTCTCCACGCCGGTCTCTGACTTGTGGTTGGTGCTGGGGTGGCGGCTGGTTCTGCAAGTTCTGCTGTACAGCTGCGAACGCGTTGGCCATCTGCTGTAGCAACTAGTTCTGATTAGTCAGTAGCTGTTCGAGGGGCACTCGAGGTGGTGGTGGCGGGTTTGGGTTGGCACGACCTCCATGAGCATTCCTCCGGTTGGCCATCTGTTACAGACACATGTCACTGTTACTTTCAATTCCATACCATGAATCCATTCTGACTGATTATGAGTAATATGGTAGAGACAGATTGAGAGAATTCGTAGACAGAGAACAGATAAAGGAAATATGTGCAAGGTAAAGGGACAGATAGATTATAAAAAAAAACCCCCACTATTTATTCATTAACGAACTATACCAATATTCTAGATGTATGTGAACAATAGGTTCACATTCACCACACTCATTACAAAGATCCAAATCACACAAGTTCACAAGAATAATAAATCAAGCACTCATTGACACTGTTCAAACACTAAGACTCAAACGACTCACATGACTCAAACGACTCAACTCGCAAGACTAGAGTTTTTGTTTCAACTCAAGACCATCTAGTTCTCATCTATGGTGGTGCGACTAGCAAAAGTCCCGTAGCGAGTCCTCTTGCGTGGCGGTGCTTCTCCAAGGTACTCCGGCTCCTCCATAGGTGGTTCAGCGCCGGGGTGCTCCAACTCTGCAATCCTAAGCCTTGCTGCTTGAAGCTGTTCCCACATCCTGGAGTGCTCATCCAGCAACGAGTCGAACTCCGTGTTGATGGTTGCAGCAAAGCTTACGGTCTCCACGAGTCCGGCACTCTGTTCTCTAGCTAGGTTGGCGATCCTGCTAGCCCTCCTCCCACGTGGCACACGTGGAATGTAGCGCTCTGCCCCATCGCGGACAAGGCTGAAGTAGAGCCCACGATAGGCGTAGAGTGCCCGGCGAGCAGCATCTGTGATGCCAGCCTCCTGCGTCTCCCTGGGAGCCAGCGCGGGGTGCTCTGACTAAGTCCTGGCGGCACCTAGCAGTCGAGCAGACACTCGAACACAAGCCGTGGTCTTCCAAAAGTCAGTGTAGCGGTGATGAGTCCATCACTCACTGCGGTAGTCCACACTGACACGGCCATGTCCATAGTGGCGCTGAAGTAGACGAAGCAGGTGACGATGGAAGTAGCAGTCTCCTCCATCACGAGTAGTCTCCACCACCTTCCATCCTGTAGCCGGAGGTGGGTGGTCTTCTCCATCATCATTAGAGTCATCAGAGTCATCATAGTCGGAGTCTTCTCCATCTGAATCATCACCATCGCCTTCAGGGTCCTCTGATGAGGACATCAACACCAACGATACATCCACGCCTGTACAAGCCGGTCCTATTACTCGTGCCCATGCTCATCAACTTAATCATCAGGTGAGTTCTCTCTTGAGTTCATGTCCATCATGTTTAGACCATGGAGACGCGTGCTGATGTGAACCCGCTAGGGTTGGTGCCCGATCTTTCAATGAGAGGCAGGGGGTAACTCGATTTGGGGGAAGGGGATGACGTTGGCGGTCCGACTACAGCTCTCTCAAGTGCTGCGCCTTAGCAACCGGTACACCACCTCCAAGGATGCCGCACCTTGTGGAGCACGACACCAGCCACTAGGGCTCTCAATCCTGCAAGCAAATCGAAGAAACTTGCAAGAACAAGATAACAGGTATTGAAATTACCAAATAGGAATGAGGGATTCGAATCCAAGATACAATATGTGGGGTTCCGAAGGCAGGAAGTAGGGCAGCTTATCCAGCATGCGCTATTCCAGCAAGCAGCTAGCAACAATGGCTAAGAATGCAACTCAACAAAACCCAACCCTAGAGTGGCGGCTGCTGGGGTATTTGTGAGGTTGGAGACGACCAGGATGTCTCCCCCAAACCCTAGGACGCGCCCCTAATGGGCCCAACTTGATACAAGGCCCATCAGCCCAAGTTCTGGTAACACAGTACCAGTCACGACCATTTTGACGATTCCCGTTGACTCAGGGCGAATTTGAAGGTGATTCCAAATCCATTTGAAAATAGACTTGATAGGCTTTCCAGGAAGTCCAAGATCACCCCAATCGGAGTCCGTATGAAGTCGCAGCACCCGTCAGAAGTTGGTGTTGTTCTGCTGCCCGAACCTGGAGCTTGTGAATCCTTTCCCCTTTGGCTCCTGTTCTTCATTCCTGAGCAAAACAACAGTGCAAGTGTCTCCGTTGTCTAAACAAGATGGACAAGTGCTTAAGAAGGAGCTTATCTGATGGTTAAGTTGTCGAGCACGAGCACGAGTAAGGGGACCAAGTGGAGGGGTGGACGTATCGGTGGTGGTGATGTCCTCATCATCCTCCCCTTCTTGCATTTGAGTCGTCCTCGACTCAAGCTCATCTTCTTCTCCCAAGTATGGTTTCAAATCTGCAATGTTAAATGTGGGGTTGACCCCAAAATCTGCAGGAAGATCAAGCTTATATGCATTTTCATTAACACGTTGCAGCACTTTAAAAGGGCCATCAGCTCTAGACATTAGTTTGGATTTTCTCAGTTCAGGAAACCTTTCCTTCCTCAAATGTAACCAAACCAGATCACCCGGTTCAAAATGCATATGCTTCCTACCTTTATCACTAGCATACTTATACTTAGCATTCATGCGCTCTATGTTCTCTTTAGTTGTTTCATGCAGCTTAAGCATCAATTCAGCACGTTGCTTAGCATCAAAGTTTAGTTTTTCAGAAGTTGGCAAGGGCATCAAATCAATAGGAGCTCGCGGTATGAAGCCATAGACAATCTCAAAAGGACACATTTTTGTAGTAGAATGCAGCGAACGATTATACGCAAATTCAATATGAGGCAAACATTCTTCCCACATTTTAATGTTCTTTTTTAGGACAGCCCTAAGCATGGTTGATAAAGTTCTATTTACAACCTCGGTTTGACCATCAGTTTGAGGGTGGCAAGTAGTGGAGAATAACAGCTTGGTTCCCAACTTAGCCCACAAGGTTCGCCAAAAATGACTAAGGAATTTTGCATCACGATCAGAAACAATTGTATTTGGCACACCATGCAAACGAACAATCTCACGAAAGAATAAATCAGCAATGTTGGTAGCGTCATCGGTTTTGTGACACGGTATGAAATGTGCCATTTTAGAAAATCTATCTACCACCACAAACACGCTGTCCCTCCCCTTCTTGGTTCTAGGCAGTCCTAAAACAAAGTCCATAGAGATATCCTCCCAAGGTACACTAGGGACAGGTAGAGGCATGTACAAACCATGAGGGTTAAGACGTGACTTAGCTTTTTGGCATGTCGTGCAGCGGGCTATGAATCTCTCCACGTCTCTCCTCATCCTGGGCCAAAAGAAATGAGCAGCAAGGATGTCCTCTGTTTTCTTCACACCAAAGTGTCCCATCAGCCCTCCTCCATGTGCTTCCTGCAACAATAACAAACGCACGGAGCTAGCTGGAATGCATAGCTTGTTAGCTCTAAACACAAACCCATCATTGAGGATGAATTTGTTCCAAGTCCTTCCTCCTTTACAATTCAGCAATACATCTTTGAAGTCAGCATCATGTGCATATTGTTCTTTTATTGTTTCCAAGCCAAAGATTTTGAAATCAAGCTGTGACAGCATAGCATAACGTCTAGACAAAGCATCAGCAATCACATTTTCCTTTCCCTTTTTGTGTTTGATGACATAAGGGAAGGTCTCAATGAATTCTACCCATTTAGCATGTCTACGATTCAGTTTGGCTTGGCTACGAATGTGTTTCAAAGATTCATGATCAGAATGTATGACAAACTCCTTGGGCCACAAGTAATGCTGCCATGTTTGTAGAGTTCGAACTAAAGCAAACAATTCCTTGTCATAAGTAGAATAGTTCAAACTAGGCCCACTCAATTTCTCACTGAAATATGCTACAGGTTTGCCATCTTGTAAAAGGACACCTCCCAAACCAATTCCACTAGCATCACATTCAAGCTCAAAGGTTTTATTGAAATCAGGAAGCTGGAGCAAAGGTGCATGTGTTAACTTATCTTTAAGCATGTCGAAGGCGTCCTGATGTGCATCTGACCATTTGAAGATCACTCCCTTCTTGGTAAGCTCATGCAGCGGGGCAGCAAGGGCGCTAAAGTCCTTCACGAAGCGACGATAGAAACCAGCAAGTCCCAGAAAACTTCGCACTTGGGTAACAGTTGTAGGTACCGGCCAGCTATGTATCGCTTCAACCTTGGCTTGATCAACTTCAATTCCCTGTGGTGTCACAACATAGCCAAGAAAAGACACCCGATCTGTGCAAAATGTGCACTTCTCAAGGTTACCAAATAAACGTGCATCACGCAATGCATCAAAAACAGCACGCAAGTGTTCAAGATGTTCCTCATGTGATTTGCTATAAATCAGGATGTCATCAAAGTATACAACTACAAATCTGCCAATAAAAGCGCGCAGAACTTCATTCATCAATCTCATGAATGTGCTAGGTGCATTAGTGAGACCAAAAGGCATGACCAGCCACTCATACAACCCAAACTTTGTTTTAAAAGCAGTTTTCCATTCATCTCCCAATTTCATACGAATCTGGTGGTACCCACTACGTAAATCAACCTTAGAAAACACAATAGCACCACTCAACTCATCAAGCATATCATCTAGGCGTGGAATAGGATGACGGTAACGAATGGTGATATTATTGATAGCCCTACAATCCACACACATGCGCCATGTTCCATCTTTCTTTGGCACAAGCAATACCGGAACAGCACAAGGACTAAGAGACTCACGCACATAACCTTTGTCGAGTAGCTCCTGCACTTGGCGTTGAATCTCCTTTGTCTCCTCTGGATTGGTCCTGTATGGCGCACGGTTGGGCAATGAAGCTCCAGGAATGAGATCAATTTGATGCTCAATCCCTCGAATAGGTGGCAGTCCCGGTGGAATCTCACTTGGAAACACATCAGAATACTCCTGCAAAAGGTTAGCAATGGCAGGAGGCAAAGCAGGCTGCAATTCATGGAGTGAAATCAATGCTTCTTTACAGACCAAAGCATAAGCAAGGGAGGTAGAAGCAATCAGCTCATTTATTTCAGATTTTGTAGCAATCAAGCAAGCTCCCTTTAACTTAATTTCCTTCTTGTTATCATGAGCAGATTTGCTATTCTTGTGTTTATGCTTCTCAAGATCATTTACTACAATCTGATTTTCACTCTTAGCATGCTCCAAATTTTTCAATTTGTTAGCTCTAGCAAGTTCATCCTTTAAAATCATTTCAGGGGACATAGGATGTAGCACAATCTTCTTCTCATGGTATGAAAAGGAGTACTGATTTGTTCTACCATGATGCATGGAGTCTCTATCAAATTGCCATGGTCTACCTAGCAGGATACTACATGCTTGCATAGGCACAACATCACATTCAATAACATCTTTGTAGGATCCAATGGCAAAGTTGATTCTCACAAGTTTAGTTACCTTCGCCTTACCACTGTTGTTGAGCCACTGAATGTAGTATGGATGAGGATGTGGCTGTGTAGGGAGTGCCAATTTCTCCACCATCTCGCTGCTAGCTAAGTTGTTGCAGCTCCCTCCATCAATGATCATGCGGCAAGATCTCTCTTTAACCACACACTTTGTTTGAAACAAGGTGTGCCGCTGATTTTGCTCCGCTTGTTCCATTTGTGCACTAAGCACACGCTGCACAACAAGGCTCTCATAGTGTGCTGCATCGTCCGCACCAATGTGCTCCTCCTCTTCTTCACCTACATGGTCAGCCGCAAGCAAAGCAAGTGTATTTTCATCAAAATCACTAGCAGAGGAGTACTCACCATCATCTCTAACAATCATCACGCGCTTGCTTGGACAATCACGCATCATATGTCCATAGCCCTTGCAGCGGTGGCACTGAATGTCTCTTGTTCTACCCGTGGAGGCAACAGATGAAGAGCTCTCTACGGGTTTTTGGACGGTCTTTGCTGCTGAATTTGATGGAGCAGCATGGGACTTGTCACTGGATGGAGGAGGTGTTGCCCTACTCAATGAAGAGGATGGTGCAGCAGCACGTGTGGCAGAAGTAGAAGTTGTGCGTGGCTGCCACGAGCTAGTCTTTCCTGCAGAAATGTTAGTCTTGGTACTGGCACGTCGTCCCTGCACTTCTCTTTCAGCTTTGCAAGCAAGGTGAAATAAACGGGTGACATTGTTATAATCCTTATAGGCAAGAATGTCCTGAATCTCCCTATTTAATCCACCCAAAAATCTAGCCATAGCAGGTTCCTCATCCTCCTCTAGATTACAACGCAGCATGCCCATTTGCAATTCCTGAAAGTACTCTTCTACACTTTTAGTTCCTTGTCTCAATTGCTGCAACCTATTCAACATGTCTCGGGCATAGTAAGAAGGAACAAATCTAGCCCGCATGACCCTTTTAAAGCATCCCAAGTAGGTGGTATGTTATCAGGATTTTTCTTGCAATGTTCAATCCACCAAACAGAAGCAAAATCTGTAAATTCACTAGTAGCAGCCCTAACACGAGTGTTTTCAGGAAATTCATGACATGTAAATTTTTGATCAACAGCAATTTCCCAAGTAAGGTAAGCATCAGGGTCATATTTGCCATCAAAGGGTGGTACCTTGAATTTAATCTTGTGGAAAGCTTCGTTGTTGTTGTTGTTATGGTGCACTTCACGGCGGCGGTGTCCTCCGCCCACACCACGACGGTGCTGTTCTGGGCGTCGATGGCGTCTTTCTTCATCTTCAGTGTCAGCAGGGTAGTTGTTCTCATCCCCTTCATCTTCAAGATGGTGCTGATCATGGTGATGATCCGGGTGACGGTTGTTATTGCCTCGAGCCACAAAGTCATCGAATCGCCTCAAGAGAGCAGCAAGGCTGGTGTCCACTCGTTGAATGGATGCCTCCAAGGTACCAAGCCGATTGTTGGTAGTAATCTGTGCATCCTCCAATTGCCCAAGCTTCTCATTTGTGGTCTGCAAATCTGCATCAAGGCCTTCAGTGTGCAGCCTCACTCGACGCAGTACATCATGAATAAGAGCACTGGTGCGGGGAGAATGTCGACGATCGTCTTCTTCCTCAGTTCCTGCCATAGTAAGAAAGACAAGAGCAAACAAGCAAGTGAAAGAAAACAGGCCCTACACCTATTGGGTTTGTGTTCAAGTGGAGTCGCTCACTCTCAACCTATTAAGCAAGCTCTTACAAGTTCTTACCTTGCCAATCAGGATGTGAAGGCAACCAGCAAGGGAGGCACCTAGGAAGCAATGTATCGGTGCAGCAGCAATACAAGCACTTGGAGAAGCTGTAGTTGTGTGTGTGGAGCTGTAGGAAGGATGAAAAATTGCACAAGGAAATACTAGCACCACATTAGTCTCAAGCAAGCTGAATAATTGTTCAAATGATGGTAAGTGCTGGTCCTAGGCTAAACCAAGCTAGAGACGCGAGCCTAGCCACAAATGACAGCACCTAATATGACCAATTGACACAAGCTATCAAGTACCTATGACACTGAACTGCTGCAAACAACACAACCTTTCTTGGTCTGAATTCAGCTCAATGTTGTTGTGGTTTCTTTTTCTTTTGGTGCGGCTTTTTCTTTCATTCTTTCTTTGCACCTTTCTGCCTTTTTCCTCTTTGTTTCTCCCCTTTCAGACTAGCAAATATGCAGAGGGAGGTCCTCAAAGCACACAAGACAACTAGTGCAGAGTTGGACAGCACAAGTAACAAATACAGCACTAAACTTGACGGGCGAGTTACAGCAGGAATGAGGCCGAATTAGAACTTGTGGCCAAAAGCAATCTTGTAAAGCTACTCGTAGCCTTTCCAGCCTGTATCTAAACACCAAGATCCGAGCTCGTATGTGGAAGATATGTAACTCAAGAGACCAGATACAGATCTGATTCCGAATCAACTCGAACTCAACATTCAGATCTGAGTTCTAAACGCAACAGATTGGTAACTTGGTGCTAAGGGGTGACAAGAACTCGAAACTCTAGTGGATTAGACCAAAGGAACCAGCAACTTGACACAACCAAAGCAACCAAAAACTCAGCAAGCCCTAACCAAGTAGTACTAGCAAAGGCTCAAAGGGCTGAAACGAAATCTCTCACCGATAAACCTTGAGCTCTGGTACCAAATGATGTGAACCCGCTAGGGTTGGTGCCCGATCTTTCAATGAGAGGCAGGGGGTAACTCGATTTGGGGGAAGGGGATGACGTTGGCGGTCCGACTACAGCTCTCTCAAGTGCTGCGCCTTAGCAACCGGTACACCACCTCCAAGGATGCCGCACCTTGTGGAGCACGACACCAGCCACTAGGGCTCTCAATCCTGCAAGCAAATCGAAGAAACTTGCAAGAACAAGATAACAGGTATTGAAATTACCAAATAGGAATGAGGGATTCGAATCCAAGATACAATATGTGGGGTTCCGAAGGCAGGAAGTAGGGCAGCTTATCCAGCATGCGCTATTCCAGCAAGCAGCTAGCAACAATGGCTAAGAATGCAACTCAACAAAACCCAACCCTAGAGTGGCGGCTGCTGGGGTATTTGTGAGGTTGGAGACGACCAGGATGTCTCCCCCAAACCCTAGGACGCGCCCCTAATGGGCCCAACTTGATACAAGGCCCATCAGCCCAAGTTCTGGTAACACAGTACCAGTCACGACCATTTTGACGATTCCCGTTGACTCAGGGCGAATTTGAAGGTGATTCCAAATCCATTTGAAAATAGACTTGATAGGCTTTCCAGGAAGTCCAAGATCACCCCAATCGGAGTCCGTATGAAGTCGCAGCACCCGTCAGAAGTTGGTGTTGTTCTGCTGCCCGAACCTGGAGCTTGTGAATCCTTTCCCCTTTGGCTCCTGTTCTTCATTCCTGAGCAAAACAACAGTGCAAGTGTCTCCGTTGTCTAAACAAGATGGACAAGTGCTTAAGAAGGAGCTTATCTGATGGTTAAGTTGTCGAGCACGAGCACGAGTAAGGGGACCAAGTGGAGGGGTGGACGTATCGGTGGTGGTGATGTCCTCATCACGTGCACTTTTGTTTTGCTTAGGAACCATGGAGAGGACCGAAAGGGAAAAGGATTCGTG
>CM014277.1:38407684-38419300 GCA_004135705.1 Alloteropsis semialata
GTGCATATATTAATTGGGAGCTTAAGGTAGATTCTCAATTTGATAATCATGACTTGTCCGAACATCAAATGGTTTTAGCTGCTGCAAGTGCTTTAACAAAAGATGCCTTTGACTGAATGGAAATATATTTGTAGGCATAACAATGTCCTGAAAACTTGGAAAGATTTCAAAATGCATTTTAGAGATGTCTATATTCCTGAATATTATGTTGATTATTTACTTAAGAAATTGGAGAAACTAAAACAGGGTAATAAGATTGTGAAACAATACTTCCATGATTTTAAAATTTGTATCATGTTTGGTGGATTAGATGAATGCAGGGAAGATGTTATGAGTAGGTTCATGAAAGGGCTCAATTCTGAAATTCGAACCTTGTTAATTAGCAAATCATACAACAGTATTGGTCAATTGTTTTGGCTTGCACGAAGTGTTGAAAAGGAGATTCTGTTATCTGTGAATACTTGCAAGAATGATGTGACTCATAATGTCCAAAATTTGTCCACTTTACATGGTAATCAAGAGCAACAAATAGTGGAACCCGTTGCAAATTTACCTTCGCCACAAGATAAATTACTTGCTGATCCTTGTCATAAAGAGGACTTTGTGCTGATGATTATTTTACTCCTATATCACAAGTAGTGCATAAGTGTGATACTTTTGGTTTGGAAGCATACAAATGCGCTGAAAATAAGCTTTTTCATCCTATTACTTGTGCACAAGATGAACTGAAGTTGTTGTATTCTTTAGATACTCTGGGTTATATTAAATTTGATATTCTGTGTGATCTAAACTGTTTGGAGGAGAAATTTTTCGATATTCTGAATTGACATGCTTGTCTAATCATACATATCACTTTATTGGCAAGTATAATTGCAAAGGAGAATATTTGGTGCATAAAGTTTACATTTGCTCTAATCTGAAATATCCTTTTGGGCTACACTATGATGAAGTAGACAACTGCAATAACGCTAATCCTGTAATGTCAAGTTTGTCTAGTTTTGTTTTAAACAAACAGGTTCAATTCCAAGATACAACCGTTCTGAGTGCTTTTGAATGTTCTCCCTGATGCAATTTTTGGTTTTTGATGTAGTCGTGCGTTGGCCGTCTGATTTTGCGATTTCTCTTGCGCAGGATCGGGTCTTCGAGTATTTTTCTGCTGCCCCGCTTCCGGAAGATCTCCCTAGGAAGGTGTTCCTGGAGGAAGCGGCCCCAGGTGACCAGGTCGACCCTCCAGCGGTAGAAGCAGCTGATCGTCCCGTTCCTCTGGTGTGGGCGCCTAGCGATACAGAGGGCTCCCTGAGCCCTTCTGATGAAGAAGTGGTGGAGGAACGCCCGCGGAAGCGCTGGATGACCGTGTCGAAGGTCGGGACCCGCAGGGGCGGCGTTGCTAAGTTGGCGACGTCTGTCGCTGGTGAAGCAGCCGAGGACGACTCGGCAACAATGTCGGACGAAGCGCCCTCCGTCCAGCAAGCAGTGGCGGGTACGCCGCCACCACCTCCCAAGCGGAAGCGCACGAGGAAGATGACAGCGAAGAAGTCGGCTGCGCAGCCGGCCAAGCAACCTGCGGCGGGCTCGGACGCCGACGTTGACGAGCCGGGAAATCCTTCCCCGGCCGTCGTGGAGGAAGAGGAGAAGGACGAGGCGGTGCCCGACTCCTTGTTCCAGGAGCAGGAGCACGCCCGGGCCATGGGCGTGTCGGTGGAGGAGAGGCGGCGCATGATGGCTGAGACAATTGTGCAGGCCGCCGCGGACGCAAGGCCAGTCTCCGATCTGGGGACCAGGCCGATCCTGATGACGGCCTCGGCGCAGCGGCGTCCCAAGCTTCCAGTCTTGCGGCCCCGAGTTATGGTGGTGAAGAGTACCCAGTAAGTCTCCGCTCTCATGCTCATTAGCAGTGTGGACAATTGTTTCCGAGTTCTTTGTTTTCATTGCCGAGTGCTTTTTTCAGCAAAGCCTCTGACCTTGATGGTGAGGCGGCCAGCGGGAAGGCTCCGTCGACTGACGTCCCGCAAGGTCCGAGTTCTCCTCCGGTCACACCTGTTGGCCAATCATCCTCAGGTGCTACGCCTGAGGTGACGAACTTGGCCGAGGGGACGGCGGCGGCGCGGACGGAGGAGACATCAGCCGGGCTTGATCCGGAGGTGAACGTGGCGGCGGAAGCGACCGAAGACGCGCAGGGTGGAGGAGGCGAGACGGCGATCCCCTCAAGTGGTGGCGCTGGAGATCCTGAGGTGGACCCGGCGGCGGAGGCCCCACACGCAGGCGCGGGCGCCACCGTTCAAGGAGAAGCCCGTGAGGAAGGACTCCAAAAGCAGTCGGACGCCTCGGGAACTATCACTGTCCCCGGGGTCGACGCTATCGCGGCGGAGGAGGAGACAGTTCTTGCTGAGCTTCAGCTTGCAGTCGACCAGTCCCGGCGCTGTGCAGCGGTTTGTCCCCTCATCTGCCCTGTTTGTCTTTTCTTGTCCATTATGAAATGTCTGAGTTGTTCATTTTGGCGAATCGTTGTAGAGGTTGACCATGCTCCGGCAGTCACGCCTTGGGCAGCTCCAGGACGCGGAGTCTGCGCTCCAGCGCGCGGCGGAGATGGAGGCGGAGCTCAAACGGGTCAGGCGCCAGCGTGACGTCGCCCGGAAGAGCCTGAATGATGCCGTCGTGCAGCATCGCTCACACCTTCATGGTGAGGATTTGTCCTTTGTGTAGCTTTTCCGGTGATTCTTATTGATCGTCGAGTTTGCCGTGTACTTTTCGTCCTGATCCGAGTGCTTCTCTGCTTTTTCAGAGAGGGAGATGGAGAGGGACCGCCACATCAAGGAGCTGAAGGAGTTGCGTTTTGCAAACGCGACTCTGCAGAAGTCGGAGGAGGTGATGGCGGGGAAGCTGAAGACAGAGCAGGAGTTCCGAAAAGGTGCGGACATGACGATGCTCCAGGGGATGTATACTATCCAGAATAACGCTCAAATCATAACAGGCTTGGAGCAAGATCTGGCGTCAGCGCATTTGTCCCTAACGGAGGTCAACGAGGCGGTGAGGGAGCTGCTGGACGCAGTGGCCCCAGAAGAGGGTGAACCGACGGCTCTCGTTGCTCGTCTGCACGGTGCGCCGACTCGGATCGCCGATCTGGTCAAGGAGTCGGCGGTTGTGTGTGCGAACGACGCTCTCGCGTGTGTTCGGACACTCTATCCGCGGATCGACCTTGCACCAGTTGGCGATGGGGTGGCGGCGGACACCTCAACGGAGCAAGTCGAAGAGGCACTAGCTCTAACCCGCCCGATCGCCGAGAAGGTCGGCGAGGCTCTTAAGCTTGAGTAGGATCCTGCAAGTTGAAGCAGGGTAGAGTAGACTTTGTATATATATAAGCATTCAGAAACTAGTAAAACAACAATATTGGATATTTTGTTTTATGTTCTAAGGTTGCCTGAGTAGTTCTTTTGCTTCAATGTGCTTTTCCCTTCGCTTCACTTATCCTAAGTTCATAACGTCGAGAGCGGATCCCGTGCACGTGTAGAAAGGCTTAGGTGTCGTTCCAGGCCCGGTTACGCAGCATTTAGTTGGGAACTACTTGGGAACGGAGTAATACCGAGTTGTTTTGCAAGGAGAACAAATATGAAATGGGCAAAGCATATATTTTTATTGAACTCTGTGATACATAGCTTTTATGGGTAGAATCGGCGTAAATGTTCTATGTTCCACGGGTGTGGGACTTCGGTGCCGTCCTCGTATTGGAGACGAAAAGTACCCGGACATATGACCTGGGTCACGATGAACGGTCCTTCCCATGGGGCGGAGAGTTTGTGAACCCCTGCTGTGGATTGCACTCGGCGTAAGACGAGGTCACCAATGTTGAAGTCCCATTGCTGGATATTCTTGTCGTGGTAGCGTCGGAGTTGTTGCTGGTAGCGCGCGTGCTGTATGAGCGCGTTGACTCGGTGTTCTTCGATGGAGTCGAGGTCTACCTCGCGAGCTGCTTCTGCTTCGCCTTCTTCGTAGTTGTTGATACGCGGTGAGCCAAACGCGATGTCGGTGGAGAGGATTGCCTCGGAGCCGTAGACCAAGAAGAAAGGAGTGTGACCTGTTGCACGACTCGGCTGAGTCCTGAGTCCCCAGATGACCTGTGGTAGCTCTTGATGCCATCGTCCGGCGAATTTCTTCAACGGGTCGAAGATTCTTGCTTTAAGGCCTTGGAGTATCATGGCGTTGGCTCGTTCCACCTGTCCATTGCACCTGGGATGGCGACGGAGGCGTAGTATACATCGATGCACCTGCTCTCGCAAAAGTCCCAGAAGGCGGATCCGGTGAACTGTGTCCCCAAGTCGGTTATGATCCTATTGGGGACCCCGAATCGGTGTGTGATCTCTTCGATGAAGGCGGCGGCTTGCTTTGACGTTGGAGTTCCGACGATGGCCTTGTACTCTATCCATTTGGAGAATTTGTCGATGGCGACAAGGATGTGCGTATAACCTCCCGGAGCCGCCCTGAACGGTCCCACCATGTCCAACCCCCAACAGGCGAAAAGCCACGACGGCGGGATGGTGTGTAGAGCTTGGGCCGGTAGATATTTCTGCTTGGCGAAGAATTGGCACCCCTGGCACCGGCGAACGAGTTCCTTGGCATCAGAGACGGTGGTAGGCCAAAAGAACCCGGCCCGGTATGCTTTCCGACTAGTGACCCTGCGGTGGCGTGGCTTCCGCAGACTCCCGAGTGGATGTCGTCGAGGATCTGGAGGCCGACTTCTTTGGTCACGCACTTGATGAACACTTGGCTTGTGGCAGCTCGTCGGTATAGGGTGTTGCCGACTACTACATAGTTCTTGCTTCGGCGCTCCAGAATCCTTCGCTCCGTGGGGTCTTTGGGTACCTTGTTGTGGGCGAGGTAATCTATGAACTCGGCCATCCAATCTTCTTCGGCGTCGATCGTAATACCTCGCAGAGTTCAGGAGCAGGCTCTGGTTCGTCCCCTAACTCTTTAACGGAGGGTTTGAGGAGGCCTTGCACGAATACTCCCCCTGGTACTTCCGCGCGGGTTGACCCCAGTTTGGCGAGTGCATCAGCGGCGAGGTTGTTCTCCCGTGGAACGTGGTGATACTCAACTCCGTAGAATTTTCCCTCCTGCTTGTGCACTGCCTCGCAATAAGCGTTCATCCGCTCGCTGTGGCGATCCCAGTCTTTGTTCACCTGATTTATAACAACAGCGGAGGCGCCATAAACCAGGAGTCTCTTTATTCCTAGAGAAGTGGCGATGCGGAGCCCGTGGAGGATTGCTTCGTATTCGGCGGCGTTGTTGGTGACGGGGAAGCGAATTTGGACGACATATCGGAGCAGTTCCCCTTTCGGCGAGATGAAGAGTACACCGGCGCCTCCGCCGTCGATCATTAAGGAGCCGTCGAAGTACATCTTCCAGTGTTCGCCGCTGGTGTCTTCTTTCGCGTCCTGGCTCTCGGTCCATTCGGCGACAAAGTCGGCGAGGATCTGTGACCTGATGGCGGTGCGCGGGACGAAGTCTATGATAAAGGAGGCGAGCTCGACGGACCACTTGATGATTCGCCCGGCGACGTCCCTGTTGTGGAGGATTTCGCCGAGTGGAAATTGCGTGACTACCTTGATGCGATGTGCTTGAAAATAGTGGCGGAGTTTCCTTGATGTGATCAGCAGTGGTAGAGCAGTTTCTGCACTTGAGGATAGCGGGCCTTAGACTCGCTGAGTACTTCGCTCACGTAGTAGACTGGTCGCTGCACTCTTTGCACCTTTCCTTCTTCCTCCCTTTCCACGACAATGACAGTGCGCACCACATTAGTCGTGGCAGCAATGTACAGGAGTAGCGTTTCATCGTTATGCGGGGCGGCGAGTACTGGTGGATTGGAGAGGTAATTTTTGAGGTCGGTGAAAGCTTGCTGCGCCTCTTTGTTCCACTCGAACTTGTCGGTCTTTTTGAGGATCTTGAAGAACGGCAAACCCTTATCCCCCAGCCGGGAGATGAACCTGCTCAAGGCCGCCATGCAACCAGTCAGCTTTTGGATCTCTTTCTTCCCAGTCGGCGGTTTCATCCTCCGGATGGTGTCTATCTTCTCGGGGTTGGCTTGGATGCCTCTGTTGCTCACGATGAAGCCGAGTAGTTTCCCCTTCGGTACGCCAAAGACGCACTTGGTCGGGTTTAGCCTCCAGTTGAGCCTGCGGAGATTGGTGAACGTCTCGGAGAGGTCGGCGATGAACTCGGCTTCGGTCTTCGTCTTGATGACTATATCGTCGACGTAGGCCTCGGCGTTGCGGCCGATCTGTGTGCCCAGGGTGAGGTTGATGGCCCTCTGGTAAGTAGCACCAGCGTTGCGGAGGCCGAACGTCATCTTGGTGTAGCAGTAAGCGCCAATCGGAGTAATGAAGGATGTCTTCTCTTGGTCTTCTTCTTTCAAGGCGATCTGGTGATAGCCGGAGTAACAATCAAGGAAGCATAGGAGTACGCATCCGGCGGTGGAGTCGACGACTTGGTCGATGCGGGGCAGGACGAAGGGGTCCTTAGGGCAGTGCCTGTTGAGATCCGTGTAATCAACACACATTCTCCATTCGTTGTTCTTTTTTCTTACAAGGACTGGTTTAGCAAGCCAGTCGGGATAAAAGACTTCTCTAATGAACCCGACAGCTAACAGCCTTGTAATCTCTACCCTAATGGCCTCCTTGCGATCTTGCACGAAGCGACGCAGCTTTTGGCGAACTGGCTTGGCGTTCGCGTCAACCTTCAAGGAGTGCTCGACCACCTCCCTCGGTACACCCGGCATATCTGATGGAGTCCATGCAAATATGTAGCGAAAATAGCGTTGTCCCGGAGGAAGGCGACGAGCGCGCTTTCCTATTTGGGGTCGAGCCCTGAACCAATCAGGGCGGTCTTGGAGGAGTCGGAGAGCCCAAGCGAGATGGGGCGCACTTCTTCAGCCGGCTGCATGGTGGTCGGCGCGGCTCTTCGCTTGGAGGACTCGGGGATGGAGCCCGGGTCTCCCTGGAAAGTTCTCGCCTCGTGGACCACTTCCATCTGGAGCACGCTGCGCTCGATGCCGGTGCAGAGGTGGAGCCCTTCTTTGTCGCAGCCCTTGGCGGTGTGGACGTCGCTGCGGATGGAGAGGACGCCGTTTGGTGCCGGCATCTTCATCAGCAGGTACGTGTAGTTGGGGATCGCCATGAATTTGGCGAGCGCTGGCCTCCCGAGTATGGCGTGGTAGGCGGTGGTGAAGTCGGCGACCTGGAAGTTGAGGTACTCGGTCCGAAAGTTGCTCTGATCGCCGAAGGTGACGGGCAGAGCTATCTGCCTGAGTGGTTTGGAGCCCTTGCCCGGGATCAGCCCATAGAACGGGTGGAGAGAAGGAGTCAGAGTGTCGAGGCCGATGCCCATGTCCCTCAGTGTTTGGGCGAAGATGATGTTAAGCCCGCTTCCGCCGTCGATGAGTACTTTGGTGAGGCGGGCGTTGTTGACGATCGGGCTGAGCACCAGGGGGTACTCGCCCACGTCGGAGATCTGGAACCACTGGTCCTCCCTGGAGAAGGTGATTGGCAGCTCGGACCAGCGGAGTGGTTGGACCGGTGACGTGTAGCAGGAGAATATCTCCCGGTCGCGCACCTTCTCCCTGCGCTTGTCATCCACGGGCGGCGGTCCTCCGAGGATGAAGTTCACCTGCCTCTCGACGTTCGGGAAAGCGGGGTTCGCGGGGGCCCCTTTTCCCTTGTCGCCCTTGTCGTCGTCGCGCGGTGGCAGCTTCCCTTCTTTCTTCTTGTAAGCGTCGGCGAGTCCCATGCAGTCGATCATGCGGTGCTTAGACTGCTTGTGGATGGGGCAGGGTCCTTGGAGCATCTTGTCGAACTCGGCGTTGAAGTTGGACCGCGGGCGAGGGCCTCCGTGATCCATGGCGGCGACGGTGAAGTCTCTCGAGCGCTTTCGGTCGCCCATCCTGCTCGGTTCAGGTCGGGCGCGGCGCGGGTCCTCCTTCTTCGGCCGGTCCTCTCGGCGAGGCGGACGATCATCGTCCCGAGTGCTTTTCTTGTTGTAGTGGAGGCGAGCGGCCTCCTTGGCGTTCGCCATCTTGTTCACCCGCCCAAAGAACTCGCCGGAGGTCTTTGGCATGTCCTCGCAGAGGCGCTCGAAGACGACGGAGTCGGCGAGGCTGTCGAGGAAGTAGTTGATGATCTCGGACTCGGAGCAGCCGGGAACCAGGTTGCGGTTCTCCATGTACCGGTCGGTGTAGTCGCGGAGGCTCTCCCCGCGGTTCTGCTTCACCTTGCCCAGATCCCACGCTGTGCCTGGCCGGATGGAGCTGCCCTGGAAGTAGCTCTTGAACTGGCGGCAAAGAGTGTCCCAGCTGTCGATGGAGCCGGGCTCAAGGCTGTGGAGCCAGCTCAGCCCCACCTTGGTCATGGCGACGGGGAAGTAGGCGCACATGGAGTCGTGGTCGCCGTTCACCGCGCGGATGGCGATGCTGTACGTCCGGAGCCACATCGTAGGGTCCGTCTTCCCGTCGTATCTTTCTATGCCTGTTGGTTTGAAGTTAGCAGGCATTCAAATAGATCTTACTCGGGCGGTAAACGCCGGGAAGCCGTCGCAGTCGTTGAGGTTCTCCATGTCCTCACGCCCCGAATCGGCGGAGTGGTCTTCAGGAGTGCGAGCCCGAGGTGGCCTGTCTTGTCCGAGTGGAGGTCCGTACTTGCGGTCGAATTCGCGGCGACGTGCGGCCTCATTGGCCTCGAGCTCTCGGCGTAGGCGCGTGTCGCGGTCCAGCCCCGGGGCGCCGTGTTCGCGATTGTACTCGGCGCGTCGTCGGAGCTCCTCCTCGTCCCTTCGCCGGTGGCGGTCGTCGAGGTTCCTGCGGAGGTCATGGTTGCGGAGTTGTTCGCGGAGGTCTGGCTGGTCGACCACGTCGTGATCAACTTCACGACGACTGGCCGACTTGGAGTGGCGAGACGATGAAACGGCAGCTTTTTGGGCGTTGATCATGCCAGCGGCGGCGGTTAACCTGGTCTTGATCCGGTTGAGCTCCGGGGTTTCCGGAATCCCTTCCAGTTCAAGGTGCGCGGCGGCGAGATTAGCCGACGGGGTAGCGTAGACGCCCACACCACCGACTTTTTGGATGAAGTCGTCGTGGAGGTTACGTGTGGCCCTGGGGTTTCGGCGATCCTATCGCGCGTCGCGGTGTCGTTGCTTCTCATCATTGCGTCCGATCCTGGCGTCACGATGTGCTTGATCTTCCCCTTGGACCGTCGGCTCATCGGCTGATATGTCGGAGACGAACGTCTCCCGCTTGGCAGGCACGATCCTCTTGTTTGGAGGGAGGACACGTGTGACTTGCGGGAAAGTCGGAGTTGTTTCCTGTTCAGGCGGAGTCGGCGCATCCTGAGGACGAGGGTGTTGCGCTGCCGCAACGTCCGGAGCAGATCCGATCTGGGTGGTCGTGATGGTGTCGACCGCCCTGATCGCATCTGGGGAGTAATCGGCGCTCAGCCGTTCGCCGAGTGCTTCTTGGTAGATGGTCCCGCTGTTCCTGAGTCCCAACGGGAATCGTGTCGGCGAGGTGATGCCCTGGCGAGCGGATTCGGCGAGCTCGATACATTCGCCGATGGAGGAGATGGCGTGGTCCATGTCCGCCTCGAATTGGCGTTGGCGTGCGGCCCAGCGACGCCTTCACTCCTCGGGCGTCTGCTGCACCCTGCGCGGTGGAGGCGGAGTGGATGAAGCAGTCGGCGGTGTAGGCGGAAGCGCGCTCCCCTCGGGTGCCAGGAGAGCGATGTTGGCCGTCGTGATCGCCGAGTTGTTGGCGATGGTTGGCGACGGAGTGGCGATGGTGACGACCCCGTCTGGAGTAGCGTCAAGTCGCGGCGCTGTCTCCTCCGGGGTGGCGTCACGGCTGAAGGAGAGCTCCCCCTCAGGTCCAGCGGTGAAGACCATGGATCCGAAGAAGAACATGGCCCCCTCAGTGATGGATATCTTCGTGGATGCTGGCGTGATGACGGCGGAAGTAGATGCCATCGAGCTTGCAGATTGATCTCATCGATCAAACCCCTACTTGGCGCGCCAACTGTCGGATTTATGGACCCGGCAGTCCACACAAGGTAGCCTACGTGGTTGATTTGTTGAGGGACAGATCGAGGATCACAAGACGATGGTAACACAAGACGCAAGGATTGAACAGGTTCGGGCCGTCAAGATGATGTAATACCCTACGTCCTATGTTGGGTGTATGGATTGCTGTGTATGAAGTTCCTGAAGGATCTCCGTAGTTGGGTTCTGTCCTAGGTTTCGTATCGTGGGTTGTAATGTGTTCTGGAGGGGGGTCTCAAGGCACCTTATATAGTCCGGCTGCCTTGAGTTACAAGTCGGCTAGAGATCATAACCTACCCGAAATACAAGGATGCGATCCTATAACGATTACAGATATCCTTCCCTTTAATTTCGGCTAGTTTATCTTGACCTCCGAGCTTCTTGCGGGATACGCTGTCTGCTTCCTTGCCGCGCGCACCGTCGTAGTCATCCGGTTCGCCCGACTGGTGGGCCTCCCGAGTGGTGGGCCACCCAGCCTGACAAACCGGTCCGATAACACTCGGATTGGGCCGCCCCTTGCTGATTGGGCCAATCTGCCTTCTGGGTACCCCTGGGGGTCTACCCCCGACAGACGGACTCGTTTACGCATGTAGAGATGTTAGGCATGGTAGAAAGAGCTGAGGTTTCACAGATTAAGGCGTGTGCTACCTGAGTGACCTTAAGAGATAGACAAAATAAGTAGTCGGCATTGCGACGAAAGAGAGCGCGATTGCTCGAGAGTAGTTTGTGAGACTGTTCTGCCTGTTGGCGAGAAGAGCGCGTATTGTGCGCAAAGGATTTGTGCCTCCTTAGGATGTAGCCGCTATGGTGCCTCCAGTACTCAGTACACAAAACTTCGTAGCAAAGCCTCCTGATTCGGTGTACCAAGCATGTGGCGTACGGTCAACAAACCTAAGGGCAACGTCATAGTGTAGCTCTGAGGTAAGTACCGTCAAGAGGTGTACATAAATTGGCATGTTACCTGCATGCGGAAAACAAGCCAAAGAAAAAATAATTATTAGAAAAGTGACTTAGCTTGATTTGTGGATGATAGCCAACAAAGCCGTGCGCGGTCGTCGATGGAGCCACGACGGTTGTTGATGAAGCCGACTAGTCGGAGTCGATTCCAACTAGTTGTTGATGAAGGGGACTAGTCGGAGTCGATTTTGACTAGTTGTTGGCGGAGTAGTGTCCGCTACTGACTAGTTGCTTAGTTGAGATGAGTCGAAGTAGTCGTCGGCGAGCTGTTCTGAGTCAAGCCGAGTAGTCAGTCGTCATGGCCGAGTTGTTCCGAGTCGAGCCAAGTAGTTTGTCATCGGATCTGATTAGTTGAAGATGTTGCTTCGTGTCGAATCTGTTCTTCTCTCTGATTCGATGTACAGAAATCTGCCGATAGGTCCGCAAGGGTGCCGTAGATCGACTTTGCTTCGAACTCAGCAACAGTGCAATCTGCGCCTTGAACTCGACTAGGAAAATCCACCCGTAAGTCGTCCAATAGGAATCCACCGTGGATTGGGAACCAACGCCCACCAATACAATGTGCAGCTGCCTCATGCTGGCTAGATC
>CM014277.1:38420300-38441614 GCA_004135705.1 Alloteropsis semialata
AGGATCCGCACTGACACTAAGGTGATCGTGCTGCGGTACCCTACTTGTGGTGAAAGTGTACACCTCTGCAGAGTTTCCTAATCTATTCGAATAGCCGTGCCCACGGTTATGGGCGAGTTATGGCTTGGTCACAATACTAAGGTTTTGGGCTGGGTTGGAGTGTGTTGGTTTTGGAATGAGTTCGGCTTTGTGCCAAAAGCTACGGCGGATGGGAAATCTGGTAGCACTTAAAAGATGGATCCTTTGTGGATCAACCCCCACTTAATGGCTTGTTACTAAAACTTGCTTTGCTAAAATATACCTTGATAAACCCGTGCATGTGTTAAAACTAGCTTTTTGGCAAAAATAAAACCTAGCCTTATCCTTGATATTCCTTGTGCATACTTCTGTGTTAACCCCTCCGTGGGTGTGATTGGGCTTGTTGAGTACTTTTGTACTCACCCTTGTTGTTGTTAATCCAGAGGAAGACCCGGACTTTGTTGAGGACGCTGAATAGGTGGTCGCTTCCGCACCCAACTTTGCCTGTGGAGTTTGGTCCCGCCCAAGATGGATTCGCTGTCGCAGAACTCTGATCCCTTGGTTGAACCGTTCTGGTTCATCCTTTGGCTTACCGCAGTAGTTTACCTTTTAGCTATCCTAGTTTGTATTAGGTGCCCGCTTCCTCGTGGGTTGTAAGTTTCTGTATCATCTGTTGAATAAATGTGTATCAGCCTCCTGGGACTGATAATTTGTATCACATTTAGTCTCTGCTTAGGCAGGGGCGCTTCACGTATGTTCCAGTTTAAAGGTTGATTAGAACAAAGCACACAGCACATGTTCCGATTTAGGTTGATTGGAACAAAGCACACAGCACATGTCCAAATTAAGGGTTGCCTAGAACAAAGCACACAGCACATGTTCTAGATCGTGAATTGCCTAGAATAAAGCACACAGCACATATTCTAGAACAAGAGTTTGCTGAGAACAAAGCACACAGCACATGTTCCAGCTACCTAGCCAGGTTGCTAAAAAGCAAGTTTTAATCATTCATCATTAAGAGGTATCAAGTATCACTGTCCAGCGACAGTAAGCTCAAGTTGCATAGCCTAGCTTTTGCTACCCAAAAGATGCATAACCCGGTTGAACAAGAAAGTAAGTCTCAAAGATACTAGGGATATCCTAAAACAGATTAACTCATGCATGAATGTAAGTGATTATTAATGTGTATGTGTATCAAGGAATTCTCGTGCTATACTTACCTTCCTCTTGGTTCTGCAGCTGCTGCTCTTGCTCTTCAAAGTGTTGCTCGAACGACGGCTCGAACGGCTCACCGGCTAGACACGATCAACAATCACCAACACACAATCCAGACAAGCCAGTACATGCATATCAAGTGAAATAAATTAGAACAGTACCAAACAATTCAAACAGTGGCTAAAAAGCTAATAAAACTATTCTACGCATTACTACAAACACATGAGCGAAAGAATCACTGAAATCGGAGTTAAAACGCATAATCTAGGGCTAAAACAAAGTCTAGGGGCTCGCTGGCAAAGAAACTAAACTTCTAGGGACCTATCTGCGAGAAAACAGGGGTCTAAACGTAATTATGTATAAAAATAGAAGGTCTAACGTGTAAATATTACAACCTAGGATGGCGGGTTCAAATATTTAAAAGCTCAGGGTTTAAACCGCAAGAAAAAGGACCTAAACCTAATTACTTTTGAACTGCGGTGGACTGCGGGTTGATTCCTGGAAAACAAAGGGGCTTAAGTGAAAAAGGGCGCTGCGTGGCTGGCTGGCTGGGCGTGGCCGCTGACGTGGCGTCCACGTGTCGGCCACGTGGCGCTGACGAGGCGGTGGACCGCGCCGTGGACTCGGTCCACGGTGGACCGGTTAAGGGCGAAGGGGTACGGGGTGATCCTGGCCGTCCAGATCAGATCGGGTGGCCGGGGTTTGAACGGGTGGCGGTTGGTCACCGGCGGCGAGCAGGGACGGCGGCGAAGCGTCGGACTAGGGGCTAGAGGCCTCGGTTTCGCGCGGGGTTTGGCTTGGGAGCGAGCTAGGAAGCTTGCGAAGCTTACCAGGGGGTTTGAAGGACGGCTCGAGCGGCGGTCACGGCGGCGGCGGCGGCGCTCGGTGTTCGGCGTCGGGGCTCCTCCGGGGCTCGACTAGGGCTCCGGACGGTGGCGAACGGCAGCGGGTGCTCCTGCGAAGGCGAACGGGAGGTCAAGGGCGAGCACCGAGCGACCGGACGGAGGCACAAACTCGGGGCGAGCTTACCTCGGCAACAATGGCGGCGGTGGCTCTCGGGTGCGGGAACTAGGGCGCGAGGGGGCCTGGGGGTGGCTTTATAGGGCTTGGGCGCGGGCGGATTGGCTCGCGCGAAGTCCGGGGCGGATAGGGGCCGGGCGCGCGCGAATCGCGGCGGCCGTTGAGCGCGGCGGCGTCGGACTCGGCTGAGAGTCCGAGCGGGAGGGGGAAGACGGTCCTAATAGGTGGGCCCCACCTGTCAGCGGCGCGGGTGAAGGCGCCCAGGCGCCGGGGCGTTTTCAGCTGAGGAAAGCGGAGCGGGAGCGGGGCGCGGGCTGCTGGGCCGAGCGGGGAGAAGGGGAGGGAGGCGATGCGAGCTGGGCCAAAAAGTCCAGGGGGCAAAAGCGGACCGGCCAGGAGTTAAGGGGCTTGAAACAGACTTAAAGCGAGAAAAACAATTAAACACTCATTGAAGAGCAAATTAAATGAGGATTTTCAATATAAATTCAAAACTCATCAAATAAATTACTAACAACCAAAAATATGCTTCGGCATGAATGCACATACATGTTTTTCTACGCTTATCTTTACTTTTTAATTTTGGCAAATTTTTAATTAACCCCTATATGATATGAACAAATCAATAATTAAATATATTAAATCCTAATTTTTATTAAGGCCTAATTTTTAGGGTGTTACAGACCTACCCCCCTTAAGATAAATCTCGTCCTCGAGATTCGGCTGCAGATTGGAAAAGATTGGGAAACTCTGCCCTCAAATCCTCTTCCCTTTCCCAAGTTGCCTCATCCTCTGAATGTTGGCTCCACTGTACTTTGCACATTCTTATCACTTTGTTTCGGGTAACTCTTTCTGTTTCCTCCAGTATTCTAATCAGGTACTCGGTGTACGTGAGATCCTCCTGCACATTCAATTCCTCCATTGGCAACTGTTCCTCTGGTACTCTCAAACACTTCTTTAACTATGACACATGGAACACATCATGAACCCCTGAGAGTCTCTCTGGTAACTCTAGCTGATAAGCCACTTCGCCTCTTTTTTCTAGCATCTTGAACGGTCCGATATACCTGGGTGCTAACTTGCCCTTCATATTGAATCTGCGAACTCCCTTCATGGGTGACACCTTAAGATACACGTAGCCTCCAATCTCAAAACTAAGCTCCCTTCTACGCACATCTGCATAACTTTTCTATCTAGACTGGGCTGCCTTTAAGTTCTGCCTGATGGTCTGCACTTGCTGTTCTGCCACTCTGAGAACCTCAGGTCCAAACACTTGACTCTCCCCTGTCTGATTCCAGAATAACGGTGTTCTGCACTTTCTGCCATATAACGCCTCAAACGGTGCCATCTTGATACTCTGTTGGTAACTGTTGTTGTAAGAGAACTCTACATAAGGTAAACTCTTATCCCAACTAGTCCCATACTGTAGAGCACAGGCTCTCAACATATCCTCAAGTGTCTGATTAGTTCTCTCTGTTTGTCCATCGATCTGCGGGTGATATGCTGAACTGAACTTTAACTCGGTATCCATAGCTTCATGTAATTTCTGCCAAAAATGTGAAGTGAACTGCGTCCCTCTATCAGACACAATCCTCTTGGGTACTCCATGCAGACACACTATTCTCTCCATGTACAGCTCTGCTAGCTTGGCACCTGTGTAGGTGGTCTTTACTGGTAGAAAATGTGCCACCTTGGTTAAACGGTCAACAATTACCCACACAGAGTCATAACCTCTCTGCGTACGCAGCAGACTGGTAATGAAGTCCATTTCAACTTCCTCCCATTTTCATTCTGGTATCTGGAGTGGTTGCAGTAAACCGGCAGGTCTCTGATGCTCTGCCTTGACTCTCTGGCATGTATCACACAATGCAACATACTCTGCAACTCCTCTCTTCAGTCCATACCACCAGTACCTCTCTTTGATATCAAGATACATCTTAGTACTGCCTGGATGAATCGAATAGGCTGAGTCATGAGCTTCCCTCAATATAGCTTCTCTGATGTGCTTCACCTCTGGTACGCATAACCTTTTACCATACCACAACGTTCCTTGTTCGTCAACTCTAAAACCCGGCGCGTGACCAAGCGGGATCTGCTCTGCGATTTCCTGTAGCTTCTTATCCTCTAACTGTGCCTTGCGAATTTCTTGTTCCAGAGTAGGCTCAACTTCAAGTTCTACCAAGTTAGCTACCATTCCCAGGTTCAAACGTTCAAACTCCTTGGCTAACTCATCTGGCATCTGAGCCACTTCTATCATGTTGGCGTAGCTTCTTCTACTAAGGGCGTCGGCAACAAGTTTTGCCTTCCCTGGGTGATAATGAATTTCCAGGTCATAGTCCTTGATCAACTCTAGCCACCTTCTCTGTCTCAAGTTCAGGTCGGCTTGAGTGAACACGTACTTCAGACTTTTGTGATCTGTGTATATATCACTTCTGTGGCCAATCAGATAGTGTCTCCAAATCTTCAAGGCATGTACCACAGCTGCCAACTCCAGGTCATGAGTCAGGTAGTTGACCTCATGTTTCCTGAGTTGTCAAGAAGCATATGAAACTACTCTGCCTTCTTGCATCAGCACACATCCCAATCCCTGTCTAGAAGCATCATAGTAGATCAGGAAACTCTTGTTCAGATCTGACAGAATCAATACTGGCGCGGTAGTCAACCTCTTCTTGAGTTCTTTAAAGCCTTTCTGACACTGCTCGGACCACACAAACTTTGCATTCTTCTCTAGTAATGCGGTCAAGGGTTTGGCGATTTTAGAGAATCCCTCGATGAATCTCCGATAATAGCCTGCCATTCCCAAGAAACTCCGGATCTCACTAACATCCTTTGGTGGGATCCAGCTAAGAACATCCTTCACCTTCTTAGGATCAACCGCTACTCCTCCATTTGAAATAACATGTCCGAGGAATGACACTTTCTTTAGCCAGAAATCACACTTACTGAACTTAGCATACAACTGTTGTTCCCTCAACCTCTGTAGTACCAATCTCAGGTGTTCCTCATGTTCCTCTTCATTCTTTGAGAAGACCAAGATGTCGTCAATGAATACCACCACAAATTTGTCCAGATAATCCATGAACACCTTATTCATCAAGTACATGAAGTATGCAGGTGCATTGGTTAGCCCAAAAGACATCACAGTGAATTCATATAAACCATACCGGGTAGGGAAGTCTGTCTTTGGTATGTCAGACGGACGAATCCTCAGTTGGTGATATCCCGATCGCAGATCGATCTTAGAAAACACAAAAGCTCCTCTTAACTGATCGAACAGGTCATCAATCCTAGGCAAAGGATACTTGTTCTTGATGGTAACCTCATTTAGAGCCCGGTAGTCCACACACATTCTCTGAGTACCATCCTTCTTTTCTACGAACAGCACTGGTGCTCCCCAAGGTGAAGAGCTAGGGCGGACGTAACCCTTATCTAATAATTCTTTTATTTGCTTCTTTAGTTCCTTGATGAGGACATCTCCACTCATGATACAACCACACATATGGGGCAGCAATGGCAACAAAGTCAAGTTGCTAGAGACCAAGCTTACAAGCTTAATTCAAAGGTAAACTCGTTCCTAGCTGTCCATACACGTTCTTCTCAGAATTTGATGCTACTGAATTCTTTCCATTGTTCAATGATTATTAGAAATGAAGGCAAAGGATTTCACCAGCATGGGAGCAAAAGAGAGGACAATAAGAAGAACGCTGATGTGAGAAAGGGGTGTTTAGATTAGATGTTTGGACCCCAAAGTTCGGACCAGCCATTTCGGACTACCTGTTCGGACCTACATGCAGCACCGGATTGAGATGGGTATAACTCTTCACTCCGTCAGTTGCTTGAGACCCATGAGCACTCGTTGGAAAGCTCATGAAGTCTAGTTTCATATGGATCTAACCCCATCATCAGATTCGTCCTGAAACGCTTACAATCAGAAAAACAACGTCCAGACCTCCAGTCTACGCAGAACCTCAGTTTTGGGCCTTGGGCCTTTTGTATCTAGTTGAGCCCATGAGGGGGCGCCTCCTAAGCTAGGGTTTCGACCCAACACCTCCCTGGCTGCTCTCCCACTTACAAATACCACCAGCAGCAGGCAAGAACATTTTTAGGTTTTGTTTTAGATCTGAGTTAGCTTCTTGCAACCAGTTTGTAAACGCGTGTGTCGATCAGACCACCCGATTTGCTTGATTCAAGATCCCAACTTGTGTACCAGATTCACCATTTGGTTATCAATCGATGAGTTATTTGCTTGTTCATCTTGTTCTTGCTTGTTCTCGATTGCTAGCAGGAGCAGCGGTGTTCTTGGCATGGCAAGAACATCACAATCGGAGACGATGTACCTGTTGCTAAGGCGCAGCCGCTTGTGGTCGTTGTAGTCGGACAGCCAACGTCGAATCCACCCCAAATCGAAGTTATCCCCAACTCTCATCGAAGGATTAGGAACAAACCCTAGCGGGTTCTATCATGTGGTAATCAGAGCAAGGTTTTCGGTGAGAGTTTTTACCCGTTCTTACTTTACCTATAGTCCAAAAAAATCCCAAAAACAGTTTAGATCCGAAAATCCCGTCAACAAGTTTGTGCCTTGCTGTTATTCGTAATCTTTGCTTGTTGAATTTTTGGTTGCATCAACATGTAGAACTGCTGGTCTTAGTTTATAATCCTTTAGAGTTTTGAGTTCTGTCACGTTTTGGTCACTACAAGATCTACTGTCACCATATACATCTCCGCTGCCATTTTCCTCCACAAATCCAGTACCAATCCCACCTCGATTCTGATTTCGGTTGCACAAGAACTTTTCCCAAGAGTGGTGCCCATCATCACAACTTCAATAATCTCCACCAGATCCAAATGCTCCCCATTTACATTCAGGTTTGAATCCGCAAAGGGGGAAGATTGTTAATTAGGGCTGCAGTTTGATTCAGAGTCTCATTTCAGCACGGCAAGGAAACTGCCATAACTTCTATTTCAAGAGTCTGATTCATGTGTTTAAATACAATCTGGAAAGCTTAGCTTGTACCCATTCCAACGAATCTGACCTTGCTACCAACTTCATTCTAAGCGGGTCACAATCGGTCTTGAGATTAGCGCTTCTGAACCAGAAACAAGAGTTGTTACTCTCAATTCGCTTGGGCTGTGTGCAATGAGTTTTATTGCAGTCGTATTGTTGCTAAACAAAAGATTCTAGGCCTTGCAAAATAAAAGAAGAAAAAAAGAGGGTCAAAGAAGAAAACAAAAAAAAGAGATGGAAAGAGAAGGAAAAAAGAAGAAGGTGCTGAATTTTGCAGTTTAGATTGTGCTATTGTTCGTTCCTTTCTGTGACTACCTTTGTGCCCAGGCTCACGTCTCTAGCATGGTTTAGTGTAGGACCAGCATAGTACCGTTGTTGAACGATTACTCAATTTGTATTGATTACGTTGTTCTAGCTTATCCTTGATTTACCTTGCAGCCACCTAGAGCTCCACATATTTATCTACAACTTCACAGGGTTGTGGTTCTATCACCAATTGTGTTGTTCTTGCCGGCTGCTACCACCTCCTGCTAGTGTGGTAAGAACTTGTAAGAACTTGGTTGCACAAGGTTGAGTGAAGATGTAGTGTGGCACCACCTTTTTGCAGTTAGTAGGAAACTTTCTATGATTATTGTTGCTGTCCACTAACCATGACAGGCTTGAGGAGAGATGTTGGAGCTAGTAGCATGTATCATGGATATTCAGGACCATGACTACACATGGGAGCACCCGTACGAGACATGCATGATGATTCTCTTGCTGTGATCAATTCTGCACTACCTTCCTTTGAGGGAAAATTTGACCCTCATGTATACATCGATTGGGAGCTAAAGATAGACAATGAGTTTGAGGAATATGATTTGACTGAGAAGCAAATGGTTTTTGTTGCCTCTAATGCTTTAACTAATCATGCTTTGTATGAGTGGAAACATATTTGCAAGCACAACAAAGTTCCTCAAACTTGGAATGCTTTCAAACTTCTTTTTCGAGAGCTTTATATTCCTGCGTATTATGCTGATCACTTGCTTGCCAAACTAGAGAAAATAAAACAGGATAGTAGGACTGTTAACAATACTATCATGATTTTAAAATTTGTATCATGTTTGGTGGCTTGAATGAATGCATGGAATATGTAATGAGTAGGTTCATGAGAGGGCTCAGTTCTGAAATTCAAACCTTACTCATTAGTAAAAGATACAGCCATATCGGTCACTTGTTTTGTCTTGCTTGCAATGCTGAAAATAAGATTTTATTATCTACGAACACTTGCAACAATGATGTGGCCCATAATGACCAAGATTTTCCCACTTTACATGCTAATCAAGAGCATCAATTAGTGGAGCTTGCTGCTGATTTACCTTTGTCACAAATTGATTTGTTTGCTAAAACTTGTGACAAAGAAGAGTTGTGTGATGCTTCCATTCTCATTTCATCACTAGAAAGAGAGCACTCTTTTGTCTCTCTTCTTGTACCTAACATTTTGCAGGGAGATGGGGATAATTCCAAGGAGAGCATCAAACAATATGAGCTACTACACCTGGTGGGGGAGTTGGAGAGGAATCAAAGTGCATCACATACAACATTGGAGGAGAGTGAACAAAGCAAACCCTCTAGTGCCACAAACACTCCATGTAAGTATGTTCATGATGAACTGCAATTGCCCAATGTTCAAGATAATCCTCTACAGTCATTATCGGAACCTCTCGCTGCATATGCCTTGTCACGAGCTGCATGTTTTCCTCACGATGACAAGGAGTTGCTTGGAAATGTTTCATGTACACCACAAACACAACTAGAGCATGAACTTGTTAAATCTGTTTTCAATGATCTACATACTATTTCTACACATGTTGATTGCATTGCTAGCAAGAAGGAAGAGCTGAAACTCATTCCCTCTTTTGACACCTTAGGTTATTGAATTTGACATTCCTTGTAATCTGAATTGTGTAAAGGAGAAACTCAAATATGATTCTGAATTGCCATGTTTCAATCGTTGTTTGCTTCATGCAGTTGGTAAATATGGCAGCAAAGGAGAGTTTTTGGTGCATAAAGTTTATATTTGTTATAATCTTAAATCTCCTTTTAGGCAGCAATACAATGATCCAATAAAGGACTGCACTAACACTAATAACACCTTGCAAAGTTTTCCAAGTTTTTTCTATTTTGCAGCAAGGTCAGCCCGAAGTATGGGAGCATTGTTGGTGGTGGCCATGCAACACGGCCGTTGCTTCGTGTGCCAGCATCAACACAAGCAGCTTTGCAGGACATTGGAGCAATCGACAAGAAGGGGAGGATAATGGGACCATGCCCGTTATTGCTGCACACATAATGACATCATTGCTGCAGCACATCTACTACGTGTTGAACAATTACATCAACAACTTGCTTGCTCCGACTTCTTCTTCCCTGCCATCACCGATGTGGGATACTTTGTCGAGCATACGTGCATCCCATGTGCTTGGTTTTGATGCCAAGTATGTTTGCATTCGAGTGCCACCTTGGCCTCCACCCCTCAAACGACCAAGAGGTCTTAGTGGTGTGGCTAATTTTCAGCCACACGCAAGTGCCACGGATCAGCTTGAGTCGAGGACGACTCAAATGCAAGAAGGGGAGGATGATGAGGACATCTCACCACACATATGGGGCAGCAATGGCAACAAAGTCAAGTTGCTAGAGACCAAGCTTACAAGCTTAATTCAAAGGTAAACTCGCTCCTAGCTGTCCATACACGTTCTTCTCAGAATTTGATGCTACTGAATTCTTTCCATTGTTCAATGATTATTAGAAATGAAGGCAAAGGATTTCACCAGCATGGGAGCAACAGACAATAAGAAGAACGCTGATGTGAGAAAGGGGTGTTTAGATTGGATGTTTGGACCCCAAAGTTCGGACCAGCCATTTCGGACTACCTGTTCGGACCTACAAGCACCACCGGATTGAGATGGGCATAACTCTTCACTCCGTCAGTTGTTTGAGACCCATGAGCACTCGTTGGAAAGCTCATGAAGTCTAGTTTCATATGGATCTAACCCCATCATCAGATTCGTCCTGAAACACTTACAATCAGAAAACAACGTCCGGACCTCTAGTCTGCGCAGAACCTCAGTTTTGGGCCTTGGGCCTTTTGTATCCAGTTGAGCCCATGAGGGGGCGCCTCCTAAGCTAGGGTTTCGACCCAACACCTCCCTGGCTGCTCTCCCACTTACAAATACCACCAGCAGCAGCCAAGAACATTTTTGGGTTTTGTTTTAGATCTGAGTTAGCTTCTTGCAACCAGTTTGTAAACGCGTGTGTCGATCAGACCACCCGATTTGCTTGATTCAAGACCCCTCAACTTGTGTACCAGATTCACCATTTGGTTATCAATCCGTGAGTTATTTGCTTGTTCATCTTGTTCTTGCTTGTTCTCGATTGCTAGCAGGAGCAGCGGTGTTCTTGGCACGGCAAGAACATCACAATCGGAGATGGTGTACCTGTTGCTAAGGCGCAGCCACTTGTGGTCGTTGTAGTCGGACATCCAACGTCGAATCCACCCCAAATCGAAGTTATCCCCAACTCTCATCGAAGGATTAGGAACAAACCCTAGCGGGTTCTATCATTCCTCTAGTTCATTTACTCCCATCCTATATGGTCTTTTAGCTATAGGTGCAGTTCCAGGTTTAAGCTCAATAAGAAACTCAGTGTTGCGTTCTGGCGGCATACCTGGCAACTCCTCTGGAAAGACATCCAGAAATTCCCCCACAACTCTGATATCTTCCATGGCTGCTCCTTTCATCTGGTTGATCTGACAAGTTCCCAGTGCAGACGGATCTGCTTGAAACTCAATCTTTTCTCCAGTCTCGGTCGTCAGTTCCACTGCCCTCTGAGCACACTTGATTACGGCATTATGTACGTGCAACCAGGTCATTCCCAAGATGAGATCAATTCCCATGGAATTCAGGACCACAGGTGTGGCACGGAACTCTACCCCCCTTATTCGTACACTTACATCTGGGCATGCTAATGTTGCCCTTAATTCCCCTCCAGGTGAATTAACTATCAACGTATGTGGCATGGGTTGCATAGTCATTCTATACTTTTTCACAAACTGAGCAGATATGAAAGCATGTGTAGCACCAGAATCGAATAGAACAGATGCGGGTGTGAGTTGACTAGAAACGTACCGAACACCACGTCGGTTGCTCCTTGAGCTGCCTCCTCGCTCACGTGGTTCACCTTGCCACGTGCATCGTTCTGCTGTCCTCCATTGTTGCGGGGCTGTTGGGGGTTCTGACCGTTGTTCCTTGGGGCGTTGTTCTGCCCATTAGCATTCTGGCCTCTCTTAGGGCAGTTGTTAGCATAATGCCTGGGGTCACCACAGTTGTAGCAAACTCTGCCAGCCATGGGAGCTACAGGCACAGCATTGCTCTGAGTGAGACGTGGCGCCTGGTTCTGCGGCTGCTGCTATTGCTGGTACCTCTGTTGGTAGGGTTGTTGCTGGCGCTGTTGCTGTTGCTGCTGCTGTTGATAAGGCGGGCGCTGCTGGTACTGTTGGCGCTGCTGCTGATTCCCAGAGTTCGGTGGGCCTTGAATGCGGAGCTGGCCATCGGACTGGGGGTTGAAGCGGGGGCGCGAGCTATTCCCACCCGTCTGGTTGAGGAACTTTCTTTTCTTGTCCTCTATCTCTCGACGCTTGTGCTCCAGCATCAGGGCATTATCGACCAACTCGTGAAAGTTGTCGAAGGTGTGAGTGAGTAGCTGGTACTGAAGGCCATCATTCAGTCCCCGAAGGAACTGCCTCTGCTTCTTCTTGTCATCGGCCACGTTCTCAGGAGCGTAGCAAGATAGCTCGATGAACTTGTCACGATAGGCAGTGACAGTCATTGATCCCTGCTTCAAAGCCAGGAACTCCTCTTGCTTCAGGGTCATGAGACCGTCTGGAATATGGTGAGCATGGAAACGCTCACTGAACTCTGCCCACGTGATGTGGTCAGGGTCCTGGTGAGAGTACAGATACCCACCATTCTTGGGCAGCTCCTTGTAACTATCCAGACCCATAGAGCACCTTCTCCCTATCGGTGCACTGAGCTATATCCAGCTGACGATTCACCGCCTTGAGCCAATCTTCAGCTTGCAGTGGCTCACTGGCGTGGGTGAAGACAGGCGGGTGTCCCTTCATGAACTCTCCACGCTGGTCTCTGACTTGTGGTTGGTGCTGGGGTGGCGGCTGGTTCTGCAAGTTCTGCTGTACAGCTGCGAACGCGTTGGCCATCTGCTGTAGCAACTAGTTCTGATTAGTCAGTAGCTGTTCGAGGGGCACTCGAGGTGGTGGTGGCGGGTTTGGGTTGGCACGACCTCCATGAGCATTCCTCCGGTTGGCCATCTGTTACAGACACATGTCACTGTTACTTTCAATTCCATACCATGAATCCATTCTGACTGATTATGAGTAATATGGTAGAGACAGATTGAGAGAATTCGTAGACAGAGAACAGATAAAGGAAATATGTGCAAGGTAAAGGGACAGATAGATTATAAAAAAAAACCCCACTATTTATTCATTAACGAACTATACCAATATTCTAGATGTATGTGAACAATAGGTTCACATTCACCACACTCATTACAAAGATCCAAATCACACAAGTTCACAAGAATAATAAATCAAGCACTCATTGACACTGTTCAAACACTAAGACTCAAATGACTCACATGACTCAAATGACTCAACTCGCAAGACTAGCGTTTTATTTCAACTCAAGACCATCTAGTTCTCATCTATGGTGGTGCGACTAGCAAAAGTCCCGTAGCGAGTCCTCTTGCGTGGCGGTGCTTCTCCAAGGTACTCCGGCTCCTCCATAGGTGGTTCAGCGCCGGGGTGCTCCAACTCTGCAATCCTAAGCCTTGCTGCTTGAAGCTGTTCCCACATCCTGGAGTGCTCATCCAGCAACGAGTCGAACTCCGTGTTGATGGTTGCAGCAAAGCTTACGGTCTCCACGAGTCCGGCACTCTGTTCTCAGCTAGGTTGGCGATCCTGCTAGCCCTCCTCCCACGTGGCACACGTGGAATGTAGCGCTCTGCCCCATCGCGGACAAGGCTGAAGTAGAGCCCACGATAGGCGTAGAGTGCCCGGCGAGCAGCATCTGTGATGCCAGCCTCCTGCGTCTCCCTGGGAACCAGCGCAGGGTGCTCTGACTAAGTCCTGGCGGCACCTAGCAGTCGAGCAGACACTCGAACACAAGCCGTGGTCTTCCAAAAGTCAGTGTAGCGGTGATGAGTCCATCACTCACTGCGGTAGTCCACACTGACACGGCCATGTCCATAGTGGCGCTGAAGTAGACGAAGCAGGTGACGATGGAAGTAGCAGTCTCCTCCATCACGAGTAGTCTCCACCACCTTCCATCCTGTAGCCGGAGGTGGGTGGTCTTCTCCATCATCATTAGAGTCATCAGAGTCATCATAGTCGGAGTCTTCTCCATCTGAATCATCACCATTGCCTTCAGGGTCCTCTGATGAGGACATCAACACCAACGATACATCCACGCCTGTACAAGCCGGTCCTATTACTCGTGCCCATGCTCATCAACTTAATCATCAGGTGAGTTCTCTCTTGAGTTCATGTCCATCATGTTTAGACCATGGAGACGCGTGCACTTTTGTTTTGCTTAGGAACCATGGAGAGGACCGAAAGGGAAAAGGATTCGTGCAGGCTGGATTCGGACTGCAGCACAGCTCCAACTTATGACGGACGTCGCGGTCGCATACAGACTCGGATTGGGGCGTTCAAGTACTTCCTGGAACCGTGATGAAGTCAGCTTTCATATGGATCCATAATCACGTCTATATCTATTCTGAGGCGGCCGCAATCGTCAAATCAATGACCGAAGGTTTTTCTGTCCAGGGTATATCCAGCGAAGTTTGCGAAGTTTCCGGTGTAGAAACTCACAATACATGGATAGAAAGGCTAGCAAAAGGAAGGTACGCAAAATGGAATGACCAGCTTCTTAGTCTCAAACCATAGAAATCAATCTTAATCCAACTCATCAAAATATAAGTTTGCAAATCTAAGGGTTTCATCATGAAAGATCATGTATATGTAAAGGCTTTGGTAGGTAGAACTTTGCAAGAGATTCACGAATGTAGATAGCATAAGAATCAAGTTTTAAATAAAACAATACAAGGTGTAAGGTCATCGGTAAACTTAAATCAAAGAGCAACATAAGGAGTATATGGGTCTAGAATTTAGTCATTTAACCTCCACAAATAAAAGAGCCAGTATTTATATCGATTTAAGTTCATTTTATAGAGAGCAAATAGTCAAGTCATATATAACACCATGTAGGCAAAACAAGGCGGCAATTTTCATCACTTTTCCGTAAGCAAAAGCATTCAAAATATTGCATCGTGGTGAGCACAAAGTGATGGTGATCATTTATTAAAAACAAAAATAAAACTAGGTTGTCCTCCTAGTAGCCATGTTATTAACAAGAGAGATATACAAAGGTTTCTAACCTATGGTCGATGGCATACATATATATACAAGCATTAAGAAGTAGATAAACAAAGGGGAGGTTGAGGGAGAGTTACCGTCTTTCGATGCTTGTAGAGGAGTGTAGCGCGGCTTCCCCCATGCTTAAGCATTGTGCTTAGCATGGAAGAAGAATCTTGAGCATCTCATGACAACCGTGATCATTGTACTCCATATGGCCTTTTTCTTTTCATCCAACAAGTCCTCCCCCATGCTTAGCATGTTGCTAAGCATGAAAAAAGATGGTGAACTGTCATGTGATTCTTGAAGTCCTTCTACCATGTGTTAGGAGATTATCTTTATGCTTCTTCACCTTTGTTGCCTTAACTTTTCTTCAATCCCTTCTCATTGTCACGAAGCATTGGTCCCAATCATTTTTCTCACCATCATCATCTCCTTGCTTGTTGTCCTCATTGCTGCTTCATCTTCCACGAATTTTTCCTTTATTTCCAGAACAGAATATGTACTGAACTATTACTCCATTGCAAAGTGCACAAATTTCTCTTTCCAACGAGTCATCATTCGACTAAAACGGATTCCGAATAAGAGAGTTATGGCTATTTTATTCTAGCACTGCAATCTGTCCCGAGCGATTTCAGAACATACAGCGCCCAATGTTTTTGTCACATCTCCTTGTACGGGTCTTCAAATACATTGATCTTGGATGCATTGGAACGAGAATTTGATGGACCTTCTGAATATCAACCATTTATTCCTTGTACATCCCTGAGCATGTGCAGATTTTTGATGAAAACAGCAGCATTCCTTTCAATCTTTGGAGATGTTGACGATCTTGAATGCAAGTTTGATCACGAATTCATGGGATTCCTTCGTCATGCCTGCAAAACAATTGAAATGCACAAACTACCCCCGGGGTGACGGTCGGGAGTAATAGCAAATGCCAATAACCAATGACATCCCTAAGACCTTAACTTGTGGCATAATTAACCTGCTAAAAGAGAAAAATAAAAATCTAATGGGTGTGCGTGTGTGCAAAGTGTGCAAGCAAAAGAGAGGAAAGCATATAAGTAAAGACAATGTTTACTCCTAGTTCTAAACACCATGTTTACAACTAGATTGCCGAATCTTTTCATAGTCATAAAGATCTATTAACCAAGGTAAAAACTCATATCTATCCCAAGGTCAATATTTCCTCATAGCACAAAAAAAATAAGGCGCATTGCAAAGCTTATAAACCGACTAATGTAATGTAAATGCTAGCAAGGCTTCCAAAACTAAATGATGATGGTCCACAATCATGTCTAAACACCACGTTTACACAAGATTGCAATGGGAAAATGCCCTCCAAGCATTAACATAGATATGAAAGCATTCATCATGAAGTTTTGTGAAAGAGCCAAGCTAACAAATGTATGATGGAACAATAGAATGGATGCAAAATGCAAATGCAAAAAGTTAGCAAAAACAAGGGTTAGCAAGGTTTGAAAGGTCTTTCAATGTTATCATCGAAAAGAACCAAACAACTTAGCTAACGAGGTTTAGGGGAAGGTTCATGGGTATCCTATATTTTTGACTTAAAACAAGAATTTTGAAGAGAGAAGTCAAGTTTAGAAAATCTACCTAAGGTGGTTTAAAACAAAAAGAAAAACAAAGGTTGTTTCTTTTTATGGAAAACAAAACCTATGGTTTTAGGATGGCTATGGGTACGAGAGATTTCCTATGGGTTTAGGATCTCGTAGGGAGGCTAGTCAAAGTTTTCAGTTAGGACAAGGAATAGAGATAGACTTGGCTAATCCGAATAATGACGGCAAGCAAATTAACACAAGTCAATCCTATCCTTGTTGGTTCCGGTTTTGGCTGGGGTGATAGGAAGGCTTAGGTGGGTTTAACAAAAAGTTATATCAAAACAATACATGCAATGCAATGCAAGGGTGAGAACAACATGGCATGGAGTGCAACATGAGGTGGATGAACAAAATGATATGACATGATGTGGTGATCTAAAAACAAAACAAAAGTTAGCCTAAGTCAACTAGCCACAAGTTTAGAATCAAAGGGTGGTGTCATACCTCATATTTCCCCAAAGGGACACAAATAAAAAGACTCTAAACACTAATAGGCACACAAAAGGGTCTACAAGTTTTCCAAGATCAAATAACAAAGTGCTCCCTCAATAACATTTAGATCATACAGCATAAAGTTGTGGCATTTATTAGAGCAATGGTACAATGTTACTTGATGTTTCGATTAAAGAGCACATTACAGACCGTCATATTATATAGGTAATAAACAAAAGATCAGGTTGCCTCCCGCAAAGCGCTTCATTTAAAGTCATAGAGCTAGACTTCTTACCTTGATTATATTTATGCGAAGCCATGGTCCTTCGTGCGAGAACCCGAGCTGGAGAACCCGAGCGCCGCCGCCGCTCCAATTCGTCATGCTCGCAGCCCCTTGGAGCAAGCCGGAGCCACCACGAGCTCCCTGACGACGAGCCGCGCATCCTCCTGCCGCCCGTGTCACCCGCAGGCACCTCAACGCTGAGCGCCGCCACCACCGCCCGCTCCTCGCCGACGTTCGCCCCCTCCGCTACTCAATCCACGACATGAACTCCATGGTAAGATGCGCGCTGTCCTCCTCTCTCTCCAAAGCCAAGAATCACGCGAAAAGGACCCCTGTAGCCCCCGGAGCCCCTCAGTCCGGCGAGCCGCCGCCGCCAGCCGTGCGCCGCCGCCTCTGCTGTCGCCGGCAACCCATGAACCGAGCCGAGCCGCCCTCAGCCGTCCAACCCGAGATCAACGGCCCAGATCAGAAGCCAAGATACCCCTTCGTCTTTTTATTAAAGAGACCCTCGGCTTTTTGGAATTAAACCCGCAGTCCAGCCCTGTGTCTTGAGAAACTTACTAGCTAGCCCCTGTAGTATATAGTTAATTACATTTAGGTCCCTAGTTTTTCGCAGATAAGCCCCTAGACCTTGTTTAGCCCTAGATTTCGCGTTTTAGCTCCGGTTTGATCCGTTCAAGTTGCGTTAGCTTCGTAGAAACCTAAGCTACGTGTTAGTGGTGCTGTTTTCCATAATACTTGTTTTTGGAAATTTATTTAGTAATTAATTTGATTAATGGTCAATTTAAATTAGCTTTCTAAATAAAAGTTGATTAGGCTTTTACACCCGTCTTGTGTCTTGTCCATAGGTGCAGCAGATCCTAAGCTTTCATGACGATCATAACCTATCCAATTCCATCCCTTTCACCCTTTTGTTTGCCACATAACTTGCCCATACCTTGTACTTCTATCTTATTGTATTTGTCATGTGGCTTAATAAATATTTAGTATATGAACCGCTATAATGCTATTGTATTATTTTAATACTGAACTCATATATGGTGGCCACATATGTGAAATCTAGATATTAAAATATTATGTTGAATTGTATGTGCATATACTAAAGTTTGTTGATCCATTTATACAAATTTCCATTGAAGCTTTATTCCAATATTCCCTGATGACATCATGTCCATGCCTTGATGATGTCACAATCTATTTGTTCTCAACCAAAATAACTCCGGCCTTTGTTCTTTGTACCAGTATGCCCTTGACCCTTCAATTGCCCATGCCTTTTCAGCCGTAGCTCTGAGAGAAGTGTTTCTTGCGCTCCCGAGTTCGTAGTAGTTAGTGTTCTCTAGCTTTGCGCTTTTCAAAACTGTTGTATTGATTGGTGTATTGCTTTGTTAGATGTACCTTGTGTACTGGTGATTGATCGTGCCAATCGGTGAGCTGTTCGACGTTGAAGGAGAGCAAGGTTCTGAAGAAGAGGATTAATGGCAATACTTTGAGGAAGGCAAGTATAACACGAGAAATTCCTTGATACCTAAGTTAATCTGATTTAGGATTATCCCTAGTATTCTTAAACCTCATTTTCCTTGTTCAACCTGGGTTATGCATCTTTTGGGTAGCAAATGCTAGGCTATGCAACATGAGCTTACCGTCTTTGGACGATGGAACTTGGATACTTATGATTAATTGTGAATGGTTAAAACTTGCTTTTTAGCAACCTGGTTAGTAGCTGGAACATGTGCTGTGTGCTTTGTTCTCAGCAAACTCTTGTTCTAGAATATGTGCTGTGTGCTTTATTCTAGGCAATTCACGATCTATAACATATGCTGTGTGCTTTGTTCTAGGCAACCCTTAATTTGGACATGTGCTGTGTGCTTTGCTCCATCCAACCTAAATCGGAACATGTGCTGTGTGCTTTGTTCTTAATCAACCTTTAAACTGGAACAATTGCTGTGCGCTTTGTTCTGGGCATCACTAGTTATGGTCTATCTTAAAGTGGCAACCCGGGAGAACAGTGCAACCACGGGAATCAATGGGCTCTGGTCTTGACTAAATAAATTTTGAAAGGTCTCGTAGCGTCCTTATGCAGTCACACCAAAGGTAGTGTGATGAATGTGCCTGATCAGCACTGCGTGGTTGGGTTACAGTTCTTCTGAACTTTTACGCGACCAGTGGGGAAAGTGTACAACCTCTGCAGAGTGTAAAACTGTTATAACAGCCGTACTCACGGTTACGAGTGGCCTGGATCCTTTTTGACTGTGACTTTTACCCCGGTGATGTTTAAAATGAAATGACATAGAATGATGGTGGTCTATGATACTTCTCTACTTATACTTAATTTGGGTCACAACTGGGTTTTACCTATTACATTGTAGTAAATTGATTAATGCTAAAATTGAACAATTAAAAGTGCTTATCACAGTTAAACAGTGTCAAGCCTTTTAAGCCTTCATCCCTCGTGTTATATTTGTTAAGTAAAGTTGGTTTACTTACACTTGCAGTATTCAACAAAATCCCGGATGGGTACTCAGATGAGGCAGCAGTCGAAGATTTTCATGAAGATTTTCAGAAGAGTTCTAGGTTGTGGTTCACCAGCCGGCGTCCCTGTGGATTGGAGAATTCATTGTGAGAGATAATAGATAGACCTCCGCTGTGGTTTGTTTTAAGACTCTTGTCTTTTGTAGTTTCTTTTGTAATTCGAGCACTGGTTTCCTTTGATTTACCTTATTCTGGAGCTATATGTGTGTTTAAGACTTCCTGAATACACATATAGTAGCATTCGGATTTCCTTCATAAATTCGGGTGTGACATTTATTTGTTCTTAGCTTCTGAATTTGATCTTGTACGCTCGATGAAAGCATTGCCCAAGCTCCTCTTCATTGTTGTCATCGTTATCTCCTCTACCTTGTTCTCATCAAGTTGCTCCTGCCTCTTCTTCGTGGATTTTCCCCAGTGTCCAGAACATATACCAAAGTATAGATCTATTTAAAAGTTTGTAAAATTACCTTTCCAACGAGTGGTCATTCATCTTAAACAGAGTTCAAACGAGAGAGTTATGCCAATTTTACTTCAGCACTGCGTGCTGTCTAGATAATTTCAGAATGCACGACCTTCGATGTTTTGATCATAACCGTTTGTAGGAATCTCCGATTGACTTGATTCTTGTTTCATTGGAACCAAAATTTCATGGGGCTTTTAAATATCCAAAAATATTCTGCTGGTTTCTTCAGAGGTTGCGTAGACTTTTGATGCAAACAATACTTTCTTGTAAATTGATCTTGAGATGTTGATGATCTTGATCTTGTGGTCTTTGGAGCGTCGTGTTGTCCATCCTTAGGATTCACAGTCATCATCATTGATTCACCGGCAAGTGGCATTCTAATGATGTGTCTTCTCCATAGTTCTTGCTTTACCCAAGGTGCCGGGATCATGGGTGGCTCTTGTGCTTTGTGTCGATAATCTGAGCGGTTTCCTTCGTTGGTAGCATCACTCAACTAGAAGCTTATTGAGCATCCTACTGGAGAAGATTGGTAATGTCATGGCATTTCTAATCTTGTTGCCTCCAGTCTTGATCAACTTCAAATCATCATCTTTTGTGCTCAAGGCCCTCCAATCATCCTTTGACATAATCATCGCCTTCTCCGTTGTTTGTTGCTGCATATTCTTCATTGGATTCCTTTTCACCCAGTACAGAACATGTACCAAATTTCTACTTCATTGCGATGTGCATCAAATTATCTTTCCAATGAGTGCTCATTCACTCCCAATGGACTCCGGATAAAAAAGTTATGCTTGTTTTACTCCGGCACTACGTTCTGTTCTGAACAGATTTTCAGAACGCGTAGTGTTGAAAGATTTTACCATAACTCCTTGCACCGATCTCCAAAAATTACGATTCTTGATGCGTTGGAAAGAAGACTTGATGGAGCTTTATATTTTCTAATTTTCCTTGATGGTACCTCTCCGATCATGGGCAAAAATCTGGTCTCAACAGCAAGCTTCCAGAGATGTTGACGATCGGATCTCACGACTTTTTCGGGCATGATTCATCACCTATTGCTTGTACAAACAATTCTCCAAGAAATATTAGTCTTAAAAATGAATTGACATGGCGGCATACCTTGTTCATCTTTATTTATTTTGTGTGTGGGCTCGATAGTGGATGATGGGCCACTAACAAAAGTTAGCACCTACCACTAAAGAGTAGATCTTCACGTAGCCATCAACTTGTGAGAGCGCGTTTTGGACTTGTCAAAGTCC